>CM077650.1:37507211-37839711 GCA_039707465.1 Rhabdophis nuchalis
GGAGAGAGGGAGAGGGCCGTGTACAGCTAGTAAAATAAATAAAAATATTGAATTTTTAAAAAAGGGAGATAGGGAAAGGGAGAAATACAGTAGGTAGGTTAGTGGGTAGGTAGCGGGATAGAGAGAGTTAGAAATACAGTAGGTAGGTAGGTAGGTAGGTAGGTAGGTAGGTAGGTAGGTAGGTAGGTAGGTATGTAGGTAGGTAGGTGGATAGAGAGAGGGAGGGACAAACACAGTAGGTAGGTAGGTAGTTTTTAAATAAGTTTTTTACATTTTTTATGTATTTTGTATGTATTTTAATATTCCTGTGCCCCGCCCTGGGTCCGTTTGGAGAAGGGAGGGGTATAAATTTAATAAAATAAAAAATAAAAATAAAAAGTAGGTAGGTAGGTAGAGAGATACAGAGAGAGAGGGAAATATACAGTAGGTAGGTAGGCAGGCAGGCAGGCAGGCAGGCAGGCAGGCAGGCAGGCAGGCAGGCAGGTAGGTAGGTAGGTAGGTAGGAAGACGGAGAGAGGGAGAGGGGGAAATACAATAGGTAGGTAGGTAGGTAGAGGGATAGAGAGAGAGAGGGAGAAATACAGTAGGTAGGTAGGTAGGTAGGTAGGTAGGTAGGTAGGTAGGTAGGTAGGGAGATAGGGAGATAGGGAGAGAGGGAGAAATACATTAGGTAGGTAGGTAGGTAGGTAGAGAGACACACAGAGAGAGGGAAAATACAGTAGGTAGGTAGGTAGGTAAATAGGTAGGTAGGGGAGAGAGGGAGAGGGAGAAATACAGTAGGTAGGTAGGTAGGTAGGTAGGTAGAGGGAGAGAGAGAGAGGGAGAAATCCAGTAGGTAGGTAGTTAGGTAGGTAGGTAGGTAGAGAGATACAGAAAGAAAGGGAAAAATACAGTAGGTAGGTAGGTAGGTAAATAGGTAGGTATGGGGAGAGAGGGAGAGGGAGAAATACAGTAGGTAGCTAGGTAGGTAGGTAGAGGGAGAGAGTAAGAAATACAGTAGGTAGGTAGGTTGGGGGTTATATGGTGGTTGTGTGCACACAGGTTTGTTGGCCATTTAACCAGACTGAGCCACAGTAACGCGTGGCCGTGTACAGCTAGTAAAATAAATAAAAATATTGAATTTTTAAAAAAGGGAGAGAGGGAAAGCGAGAAATACAGTAGGTAGGTAAGTGGGTAGGTAGAGGGATAGAGAGAGTTAGAAATACAGTAGGTAGGTAGGTAGGTAGTTAGGTAGGTAGGTAGGTAGAGAGATACAGAGAGAGAGGGAAAAATACAGTAGGTAGGTAGGTAGGTAGGTAGGTAGGTAGGTAGGTAGGTAGGTAGGTAGGTAGGTAGGTAGGTAGGTAGAGAGATACAGAGAGGGAGGGAGAAATACAGTAGGTGGGTAGGTTGGTTGGTTGGTTGGTAGGTAGGTAGGTAGGTAGGTAGGTAGGTAGGTAGAGAGATACAGAGAGAGAGGGAAAAATACAGTAGGTAGGTAGGTAGGTAGGTAGGTAGGTAGGTAGGTAGGTAGGTAGGTAGGTAGGTAGGTAGGTAGAGGGATAGAGAGAGGGAGGGAGAAATACAGTAGGTAGGTAGGTAGGTAGGTAGAGGGATAGAGAGAGGGAGAAATACAGTAGGTAGGTAGGTAGGTAGGTAGGTAGGTAGGTAGGTAGGTAGGTAGGTAGGTAGGTAGGTTGGTAGGTAGGTAGGTAGGTAGGTAGGTAGGTAGGTAGGTAGGTAGGTAGGTAGGTAGGTAGCTAGGTGGATAGAGAGAGAGGAAGAAATACAGTAGGTAGGTATGTAGGTAGGTAGGTATGTAGGTAGGTAGAGGGATAGGGAGAGAGGGAGAGGGCCGTGTACAGCTAGTAAAATAAATAAAAATATTGAATTTTTAAAAAAGGGAGATAGGGAAAGGGAGAAATACAGTAGGTAGGTTAGTGGGTAGGTAGCGGGATAGAGAGAGTTAGAAATATAGTAGGTAGGTAGGTAGGTAGGTAGGTAGGTAGGTGGATAGAGAGAGGGAGGGACAAACACAGTAGGTAGGTAGGTAGTTTTTAAATAAGTTTTTTACATTTTTTATGTATTTTGTATGTATTTTAATATTCCTGTGCGCCGCCCTGGGTCCGTTTGGAGAAGGGAGGGGTATAAATTTAATAAAATAAAAAATAAAAATAAAAAGTAGGTAGGTAGGTAGAGAGATACAGAGAGAGAGGGAAATATACAGTAGGTAGGTAGGCAGGCAGGCAGGCAGGCAGGCAGGTAGGTAGGTAGGTAGGAAGACGGAGAGAGGGAGAGGGGGAAATACAATAGGTAGGTAGGTAGGTAGAGGGATAGAGAGAGAGAGGGAGAAATACAGTAGGTAGGTAGGTAGGTAGGTAGGTAGGTAGGGAGATAGGGAGAGAGGGAGAAATACATTAGGTAGGTAGGTAGGTAGGTAGAGAGACACACAGAGAGAGGGAAAATACAGTAGGTAGGTAGGTAGGTAAATAGGTAGGTAGGGGGAGAGAGGGAGAGGGAGAAATACAGTAGGTAGGTAGGTAGGTAGGTAGGTAGGTAGAGGGAGAGAGAGAGAGGGAGAAATACAGTAGGTAGGTAGTTAGGTAGGTAGGTAGGTAGAGGGAGAGAGAGAGAGGGAGAAATACAGTAGGTAGGTAGTTAGGTAGGTAGAGAGATACAGAAAGAAAGGGAAAAATACAGTAGGTAGGTAGGTAGGTAAATAGGTAGGTATGGGGAGAGAGGGAGAGGGAGAAATACAGTAGGTAGCTAGGTAGGTAGGTAGAGGGAGAGAGTAAGAAATACAGTAGGTAGGTAGGTTGGGGGTTATATGGTGGTTGTGTGCACACAGGTTTGTTGGCCATTTAACCAGACTGAGCCACAGTAACGCATGGCCGTGTACAGCTAGTAAAATAAATAAAAATATTGAATTTTTAAAAAAGGGAGAGAGGGAAAGCGAGAAATACAGTAGGTAGGTAAGTGGGTAGGTAGAGGGATAGAGAGAGTTAGAAATACAGTAGGTAGGTAGGTAGGTAGGTAGGTAGGTAGGTAGGTAGGTAGGTAGGTAGGTAGGTAGGAAGGATAATAGAGAGAGAGGGAGAAATACAGTAGGTAGGTAGGTAGGTAGTTAGGTAGGTAGGTAGAGAGATACAGAGAGAGAGGGAAAAATACAGTAGGTAGGTAGGTAGGTAGGTAGGTAGGTAGGTAGGTAGGTAGGTAGAGAGATACAGAGAGGGAGGGAGAAATACAGTAGGTAGGTAGGTTGGTTGGTAGGTAGGTAGGTAGGTAGGTAGGTAGGTAGGTAGGTAGGTAGGTAGGTAGGTAGGTAGGTAGGTAGGTAGGTAGGTAGAGAGATACAGAGAGGGAGGGAAAAATACAGTAGGTAGGTAGGTAGGTAGGTAGGTAGGTAGGTAGGTAGGTAGAGGGATAGAGAGAGGGAGGGAGAAATACAGTAGGTAGGTAGGTAGGTAGAGGGATAGAGAGAGGGAGAAATACAGTAGGTAGGTAGGTAGGTAGGTAGGTAGGTAGGTAGGTAGGTAGGTAGGTAGGTAGGTAGGTGGATAGAGAGAGAGGAAGAAATACAGTAGGTAGGTATGTAGGTAGGTAGGTATGTAGGTAGGGAGAGGGATAGGGAGAGAGGGAGAGGGCCGTGTACAGCTAGTAAAATAAATAAAAATATTGAATTTTTAAAAAAGGGAGATAGGGAAAGGGAGAAATACAGTAGGTAGGTTAGTGGGTAGGTAGCGGGATAGAGAGAGTTAGAAATACAGTAGGTAGGTAGGTAGGTAGGTAGGTAGGTAGGTAGGTAGGTAGGTAGGTAGGTATGTAGGTAGGTAGGTGGATAGAGAGAGGGAGGGACAAACACAGTAGGTAGGTAGGTAGTTTTTAAATAAGTTTTTTACATTTTTTATGTATTTTGTATGTATTTTAATATTCCTGTGCCCCGCCCTGGGTCCGTTTGGAGAAGGGAGGGGTATAAATTTAATAAAATAAAAAATAAAAATAAAAAGTAGGTAGGTAGGTAGAGAGATACAGAGAGAGAGGGAAATATACAGTAGGTAGGTAGGCAGGCAGGCAGGCAGGTAGGTAGGTAGGTAGGTAGGTAGGAAGACGGAGAGAGGGAGAGGGGGAAATACAATAGGTAGGTAGGTAGGTAGAGGGATAGAGAGAGAGAGGGAGAAATACAGTAGGTAGGTAGTTAGGTAGGTAGGTAGGTAGAGAGATACAGAAAGAAAGGGAAAAATACAGTAGGTAGGTAGGTAGGTAAATACGTAGGTATGGGGAGAGAGGGAGAGGGAGAAATACAGTAGGTAGCTAGGTAGGTAGGTAGAGGGAGAGAGTAAGAAATACAGTAGGTAGGTAGGTTGGGGGTTATATGGTGGTTGTGTGCACACAGGTTTGTTGGCCATTTAACCAGACTGAGCCACAGTAACGCGTGGCCGTGTACAGCTAGTAAAATAAATAAAAATATTGAATTTTTAAAAAAGGGAGAGAGGGAAAGCGAGAAATACAGTAGGTAGGTAAGTGGGTAGGTAGAGGGATAGAGAGAGTTAGAAATACAGTAGGTAGGTAGGTAGGTAGGTAGGTAGGTAGGTAGGTAGGTAGGTAGGTAGGTAGGTAGGAAGGATAATAGAGAGAGAGGGAGAAATACAGTAGGTAGGTAGGTAGGTAGTTAGGTAGGTAGGTAGAGAGATACAGAGAGAGAGGGAAAAATACAGTAGGTAGGTAGGTAGGTAGGTAGGTAGGTAGGTAGGTAGGTAGGTAGGTAGGTAGGTAGGTAGGTAGAGAGATACAGAGAGGGAGGGAGAAATACAGTAGGTAGGTAGGTTGGTTGGTAGGTAGGTAGGTAGGTAGGTAGGTAGGTAGGTAGGTAGGTAGAGAGATACAGAGAGAGAGGGAAAAAATACAGTAGGTAGGTAGGTAGGTAGGTAGGTAGGTAGGTAGGTAGGTAGGTAGGTAGAGGGATAGAGAGAGGGAGGGAGAAATACAGTAGGTAGGTAGGTAGGTAGGTAGAGGGATAGAGAGAGGGAGAAATACAGTAGGTAGGTAGGTAGGTAGGTAGGTAGGTAGGTAGGTAGGTAGGTAGGTAGGTAGGTAGGTAGGTAGAGGGATAGAGAGAGAGGGAGAAATACAGTAGGTAGGTAGGTAGGTAGGTAGGTAGGTAGGTAGGTAGGTAGGTAGAGAGATACAGAGAGAGAGGGAAAAATACAGTAGGTAGGTAGGTAGGTAGGTAGGTAGGTAGGTAGGTAGGTAGGTAGGTAGGTAGAGAGAGAGATACAGAGAGGGAGGGAGAAATACAGTAGGTAGGTAGGTTGGTTGGTTGGTAGGTAGGTAGGTAGGTAGAGAGATACAGAGAGAGAGGGAAAAATACAGTAGGTAGGTAGGTAGGTAGGTAGGTAGGTAGGTAGGTAGGTAGGTAGGTAGGTAGGTCGGTAGGTAGGTAGGTAGGTAGGTAGGTAGAGGGATAGAGAGAGGGAGGGAGAAATACACTAGGTAGGTAGGTAGGTTGAGGGATAGAGAGAGGGAGAAATACAGTAGGTAGGTAGGTAGGTAGGTAGGTAGGTAGGTAGGTAGGTAGGTAGGTAGGTAGGTAGGTAGGTAGGTAGGTAGGTAGGTAGGTTGGTAGGTAGGTAGGTAGGTAGGTAGGTGGATAGAGAGAGAGGAAGAAATACAGTAGGTAGGTAGGTTGGTTGGTTGGTTGGTTGGTAGGTAGGTAGGTAGGTAGGTAGGTAGGTAGAGGGATAGAGAGAGGGAGATATACAGTAGGTAGGTAGGTAGGTAGGTAGGTAGGTAGGTAGGTAGGTAGGTAGGAAGGAAGGTAGGTAGGTAGGTAGGTAGAGGGATAGAGAGAGAGGGAGAAATACAGTAGGTAGGTAGGTAGGTAGGTAGGTAGAGGGATAGAGAGAGGGAGATATACAGTAGGTAGGTAGGTAGGTAGGTAGGTAGGTAGGTAGGTAGGTAGGTAGGTAGGTAGGTAGGTAGAGGGATAGAGAGAGAGGGAGAAATACAGTAGGTAGGTAGGTAGGTAGGTAGGTAGGTAGGTAGGTAGAGAGAGAGATACAGAGAGAGAGGGAAATATACAGTAGGTAGGTAGGTAGGTAGGTAGGTAGGTAGGTAGGTAGGTAGGTAGGTAGGTAGGTCGGTCGGTCGGTCGGTCGGCGGTCGGTCGGTCGGTCGGTCGGTCGGTCGGTCGGTAGGTAGGTAGGTAGGTAGGTAGAGGGATAGAGAGAGGGAGGGAGAAATACAGTAGGTAGGTAGGTAGATAGGTAGAGGGATAGAGAGAGGGAGAAATACAGTAGGTAGGTAGGTAGGTAGGTAGGTAGGTAGGTAGGTAGGTAGGTAGGTAGGTAGGTAGGTAGGTAGGTAGGTAGGTAGGTAGGTAGGTCGGTAGGTAGGTAGGTAGGTAGGTAGGTAGAGGATAGAGAGAGGGAGGGAGAAATACAGTAGGTAGGTAGGTAGATAGGTAGAGGGATAGAGAGAGGGAGAAATACAGTAGGTAGGTAGGTAGGTAGGTAGGTAGGTAGGTAGGTAGGTAGGTAGGTAGGTTGGTAGGTAGGTAGGTAGGTAGGTAGGTAGGTAGGTGGATAGAGAGAGAGGAAGAAATACAGTAGGTAGGTATGTAGGTAGGTAGGTATGTAGGTAGGTAGAGGGATAGGGAGAGAGGGAGAGGGCCGTGTACAGCTAGTAAAATAAAATAAAAATATTGAATTTTTAAAAAAGGGAGATAGGGAAAGGGAGAAATACAGTAGGTAGGTTAGTGGGTAGGTAGAGGGATAGAGAGAGTTAGAAATACAGTAGGTAGGTAGGTAGGTAGGTAGGTAGGTAGGTAGGTAGGTAGGTAGGTAGGTAGGTAGGTAGGTAGGTATGTATGTATGTAGGTAGGTAGGTGGATAGAGAGAGGGAGGGACAAACACAGTAGGTAGGTAGGTAGTTTTTAAATACGTTTTTTACATTTTTTATGTATTTTGTATGTATTTTAATATTCCTGTGCGCCGCCCTGGGGGTCCGTTTGGAGAAGGGAGGGGTATAAATTTAATAAAATAAAAAATAAAAATAAAAAGTA
Organism: Rhabdophis nuchalis; assembly: GCA_039707465.1. Lineage (NCBI taxonomy): Eukaryota > Metazoa > Chordata > Lepidosauria > Squamata > Natricidae > Rhabdophis > Rhabdophis nuchalis. The sequence continues at coordinate 37,514,251 of CM077650.1, forward strand.
GGTAGGTAGGTAGAGAGATACAGAGAGAGAGGGAAATATACAGTAGGTAGGTAGGCAGGCAGGCAGGCAGGCAGGCAGGTAGGTAGGTAGGTAGGTAGGTAGGAAGACGGAGAGAGGGAGAGGGGGAAATACAATAGGTAGGTAGGTAGGTAGAGGGATAGAGAGAGAGAGGGAGAAATACAGTAGGTAGGTAGGTAGGTAGGTAGGTAGGTAGGTAGGGAGGGAGGGAGGGAGGGAGGGAGAGAGGGAGAGAGGGAGAAATACATTAGGTAGGTAGGTAGGTAGGTAGAGAGACACACAGAGAGAGGGAAAATACAGTAGGTAGGTAGGTAGGTAAATAGGTAGGTAGGGGGAGAGAGGGAGAGGAGAAATACAGTAGGTAGGTAGGTAGGTAGGTAGGTAGAGGGAGAGAGAGAGAGGGAGAAATACAGTAGGTAGGTAGTTAGGTAGGTAGGTAGGTAGAGAGATACAGAAAGAAAGGGAAAAATACAGTAGGTAGGTAGGTAGGTAAATAGGTAGGTATGGGGAGAGAGGGAGAGGGAGAAATACAGTAGGTAGCTAGGTAGGTAGGTAGAGGGAGAGAGTAAGAAATACAGTAGGTAGGTAGGTTCAGGTTTGTTGGCCATTTAACCAGACTGAGCCACAGTAACGCGTGGCCGTGTACAGCTAGTAAAATAAATAAAAATATTGAATTTTTAAAAAAGGGAGAGAGGGGAAAGCGAGAAATACAGTAGGTAGGTAAGTGGGTAGGTAGAGGGATAGAGAGAGTTAGAAATACAGTAGGTAGGTAGGTAGGTAGGTAGGTAGGTAGGTAGGTAGGTAGGTAGGTAGGTAGGTAGGTAGGTAGAGAGATACAGAGAGAGAGGGAAAAATACAGTAGGTAGGTAGGTAGGTAGGTAGGTAGGTAGGTAGGTAGGTAGGTAGAGAGATACAGAGAGGGAGGGAGAAATACAGTAGGTAGGTAGGTAGGTTGGTAGGTAGGTAGGTAGGTAGGTAGGTAGGTAGGTAGGTAGGTAGGTAGGTAGGTAGAGAGATACAGAGAGAGAGGGAAAAAATACAGTAGGTAGGTAGGTAGGTAGGTAGGTAGGTAGGTAGGTAGGTAGGTAGAGGGATAGAGAGAGGGAGGGAGAAATACAGTAGGTAGGTAGGTAGGTAGGTAGAGGGATAGAGAGAGGGAGAAATACAGTAGGTAGGTAGGTAGGTAGGTAGGTAGGTAGGTAGGTAGGTAGGTGGATAGAGAGAGAGGAAGAAATACAGTAGGTAGGTATGTAGGTAGGTAGGTATGTAGGTAGGTAGAGGGATAGGGAGAGAGGGAGAGGGCCGTGTACAGCTAGTAAAATAAATAAAAATATTGAATTTTTAAAAAAGGGAGATAGGGAAAGGGAGAAATACAGTAGGTAGGTTAGTGGGTAGGTAGCGGGATAGAGAGAGTTAGAAATACAGTAGGTAGGTAGGTAGGTAGGTAGGTAGGTAGGTAGGTAGGTAGGTAGGTAGGTAGGTAGGTGGATAGAGAGAGGGAGGGACAAACACAGTAGGTAGGTAGGTAGTTTTTAAATAAGTTTTTTACATTTTTTATGTATTTTGTATGTATTTTAATATTCCTGTGCCCCGCCCCTGGGTCCGTTTGGAGAAGGGAGGGGTATAAATTTAATAAAATAAAAAATAAAAATAAAAAGTAGGTAGGTAGGTAGAGAGATACAGAGAGAGAGGGAAATATACAGTAGGTAGGTAGGCAGGCAGGCAGGCAGGCAGGCAGGCAGGCAGGGTAGGTAGGTAGGTAGGTAGGTAGGAAGACGGAGAGAGGGAGAGGGGGAAATACAATAGGTAGGTAGGTAGGTAGAGGGATAGAGAGAGAGAGGGAGAAATACAGTAGGTAGGTAGGTAGGTAGGTAGGTAGGTAGGTAGGTAGGTAGGTAGGTAGGTAGGTAGGTAGGGAGATAGGGAGATAGGGAGATAGGGAGAGAGGGAGAAATACATTAGGTAGGTAGGTAGGTAGGTAGAGAGACACACAGAGAGAGGGAAAATACAGTAGGTAGGTAGGTAGGTAAATAGGTAGGTAGGGGGAGAGAGGGAGAGGGAGAAATACAGTAGGTAGGTAGGTAGGTAGGTAGGTAGAGGGAGAGAGAGAGAGGGAGAAATACAGTAGGTAGGTAGTTAGGTAGGTAGGTAGGTAGAGAGATACAGAAAGAAAGGGAAAAATACAGTAGGTAGGTAGGTAGGTAAATAGGTAGGTATGGGGAGAGAGGGAGAGGGAGAAATACAGTAGGTAGCTAGGTAGGTAGGTAGAGGGAGAGAGTAAGAAATACAGTAGGTAGGTAGGTTGGGGGTTATATGGTGGTTGTGTGCACACAGGTTTGTTGGCCATTTAACCAGACTGAGCCACAGTAACACCTGGCCGTGTACAGCTAGTAAAATAAATAAAAATATTGAATTTTTAAAAAAGGGAGAGAGGGAAGCGAGAAATACAGTAGGTAGGTAAGTGGGTAGGTAGAGGGATAGAGAGAGTTAGAAATACAGTAGGTAGGTAGGTAGGTAGTTAGGTAGGTAGGTAGGTAGAGAGATACAGAGAGAGAGGGAAAAATACAGTAGGTAGGTAGGTAGGTAGGTATGTAGGTAGGTAGGTAGGTAGGTAGGTAGGTAGGTAGGTAGGTAGGTAGGTAGGTAGGTAGAGAGATACAGAGAGGGAGGGAGAAATACAGTAGGTAGGTAGGTTGGTTGGTTGGTAGGTAGGTAGGTAGGTAGGTAGGTAGGTAGGTAGAGAGATACAGAGAGAGAGGGAAAAATACAGTAGGTAGGTAGGTAGGTAGGTAGGTAGGTAGGTAGGTAGGTAGGTAGGTAGGTAGAGGGATAGAGAGAGGGAGAAATACAGTAGGTAGGTAGGTAGGTAGGTAGGTAGGTAGGTAGGTAGGTAGGTAGGTAGGTAGGTAGGTAGGTTGGTAGGTAGGTAGGTAGGTAGGTAGGTAGCTAGCTAGGTGGATAGAGAGAGAGGAAGAAATACAGTAGGTAGGTATGTAGGTAGGTAGGTATGTAGGTAGGTAGAGGGATAGGGAGAGAGGGAGAGGGCCGTGTACAGCTAGTAAAATAAATAAAAATATTGAATTTTTAAAAAAGGGAGATAGGGAAAGGGAGAAATACAGTAGGTAGGTTAGTGGGTAGGTAGCGGGATAGAGAGAGTTAGAAATATAGTAGGTAGGTAGGTAGGTAGGTAGGTATGTAGGTAGGTAGGTAGGTAGGTAGGTATGTAGGTAGGTAGGTGGATAGAGAGAGGGAGGGACAAACACAGTAGGTAGGTAGGTAGTTTTTAAATAAGTTTTTTACATTTTTTATGTATTTTGTATGTATTTTAATATTCCTGTGCGCCGCCCTGGGTCCGTTTGGAGAAGGGAGGGGTATAAATTTAATAAAATAAAAAATAAAAATAAAAAGTAGGTAGGTAGGTAGAGAGATACAGAGAGAGAGGGAAATATACAGTAGGTAGGCAGGCAGGCAGGCAGGCAGGCAGGTAGGTAGGTAGGAAGACGGAGAGAGGGAGAGGGGGAAATACAATAGGTAGGTAGGTAGGTAGAGGGATAGAGAGAGAGAGGGAGAAATACAGTAGGTAGGTAGGTAGGTAGGTAGGTAGGTAGGTAGGGAGATAGGGAGAGAGGGAGAAATACATTAGGTAGGTAGGTAGAGAGACACACAGAGAGAGGGAAAATACAGTAGGTAGGTAGGTAGGTAAATAGGTAGGTAGGGGGAGAGAGGGAGAGGGAGAAATACAGTAGGTAGGTAGGTAGGTAGGTAGGTAGGTAGAGGGAGAGAGAGAGAGGGAGAAATACAGTAGGTAGGTAGTTAGGTAGGTAGGTAGGTAGAGAGATACAGAAAGAAAGGGAAAAATACAGTAGGTAGGTAGGTAGGTAAATAGGTAGGTATGGGGAGAGAGGGAGAGGGAGAAATACAGTAGGTAGCTAGGTAGGTAGGTAGAGGGAGAGAGTAAGAAATACAGTAGGTAGGTAGGTTGGGGGTTATATGGTGGTTGTGTGCACACAGGTTTGTTGGCCATTTAACCAGACTGAGCCACAGTAACGCGTGGCCGTGTACAGCTAGTAAAATAAATAAAAATATTGAATTTTTTAAAAAGGGAGAGAGGGAAAGCGAGAAATACAGTAGGTAGGTAAGTGGGTAGGTAGAGGGATAGAGAGAGTTAGAAATACAGTAGGTAGGTAGGTAGGTAGGTAGGTAGGTAGGTAGGTAGGTAGGTAGGTAGGTAGGTAGGATAATAGAGAGAGAGGGAGAAATACAGTAGGTAGGTAGGTAGGTAGTTAGGTAGGTAGGTAGAGAGATACAGAGAGAGAGGGAAAAATACAGTAGGTAGGTAGGTAGGTAGGTAGGTAGCTAGGTAGGTAGGTAGGTAGGTAGGTAGGTAGGTTGGTAGGTAGGTAGGTAGGTAGGTAGGTAGAGAGATACAGAGAGGGAGGGAGAAATACAGTAGGTAGGTAGGTTGGTTGGTTGGTAGGTAGGTAGGTAGGTAGGTAGGTAGGTAGGTAGGTAGGTAGGTAGAGAGATACAGAGAGAGAGGGAAAAATACAGTAGGTAGGTAGGTAGGTAGGTAGAGAAATACAGAGAGAGAGGGAAAATACAGTAGGTAGGTAGGTAGGTAGGTAGGTAGGTAGGTAGGTAGGTAGGTAGGTAGGTAGGTAGGTAGGTAGGTAGGTAGGTAGAGGGATAGAGAGAGGGAGGGAGAAATACAGTAGGTAGGTAGGTAGAGGGATAGAGAGAGGGAGAAATACAGTAGGTAGGTAGGTAGGTAGGTAGGTAGGTAGGTAGGTAGGTAGGTAGGTGGATAGAGAGAGAGGAAGAAATACAGTAGGTAGGTATGTAGGTAGGTAGGTATGTAGGTAGGTAGAGGGATAGGGAGAGAGGGAGAGGGCCGTGTACAGCTAGTAAAATAAATAAAAATATTGAATTTTTAAAAAAGGGAGATAGGGAAAGGGAGAAATACAGTAGGTAGGTTAGTGGGTAGGTAGCGGGATAGAGAGAGTTAGAAATACAGTAGGTAGGTAGGTAGGTAGGTAGGTAGGTAGGTATGTAGGTAGGTAGGTGGATAGAGAGAGGGAGGGACAAACACAGTAGGTAGGTAGGTAGTTTTTAAATAAGTTTTTTACATTTTTTATGTATTTTGTATGTATTTTAATATTCCTGTGCCACGCCCTGGGTCCGTTTGGAGAAGGGAGGGGTATAAATTTAATAAAATAAAAAATAAAAATAAAAAGTAGGTAGGTAGGTAGAGAGATACAGAGAGAGAGGGAAATATACAGTAGGTAGGTAGGCAGGCAGGCAGGCAGGCAGGCAGGTAGGTAGGTAGGTAGGTAGGTAGGTAGGTAGGTAGGAAGACGGAGAGAGGGAGAGGGGGAAATACAATAGGTAGGTAGGTAGGTAGAGGGATAGAGAGAGAGAGGGAGAAATACAGTAGGTAGGTAGGTAGGTAGGTAGGTAGGTAGGTAGGTAGGTAGGTAGGTAGGTAGGTAGGTAGGGAGATAGGGAGAGAGGGAGAAATACATTAGGTAGGTAGGTAGGTAGGTAGGTAGAGAGACACACAGAGAGAGGGAAAATACAGTAGGTAGGTAGGTAGGTAAATAGGTAGGTAGGGGGAGAGAGGGAGAGGGAGAAATACAGTAGGTAGGTAGGTAGGTAGGTAGGTAGGTAGAGGGAGAGAGAGAGAGGGAGAAATACAGTAGGTAGGTAGTTAGGTAGGTAGGTAGGTAGAGAGATACAGAAAGAAAGGGAAAAATACAGTAGGTAGGTAGGTAGGTAAATAGGTAGGTATGGGGAGAGAGGGAGAGGGAGAAATACAGTAGGTAGCTAGGTAGGTAGGTAGGTAGAGGGAGAGAGTAAGAAATACAGTAGGTAGGTAGGTTGGGGGTTATATGGTGGTTGTGTGCACACAGGTTTGTTGGCCATTTAACCAGACTGAGCCACAGTAACGCGTGGCCGTGTACAGCTAGTAAAATAAATAAAAATATTGAATTTTTAAAAAAGGGAGAGAGGGAAAGCGAGAAATACAGTAGGTAGGTAAGTGGGTAGGTAGAGGGATAGAGAGAGTTAGAAATACAGTAGGTAGGTAGGTAGGTAGGTAGGTAGGTAGGTAGGTAGGTAGGTAGGTAGGTAGGTAGGATAATAGAGAGAGAGGGAGAAATACAGTAGGTAGGTAGGTAGGTAGTTAGGTAGGTAGGTAGAGAGATACAGAGAGAGAGGGAAAAATACAGTAGGTAGGTAGGTAGGTAGCTAGGTAGGTAGGTAGGTAGGTAGGTAGGTAGGTAGGTTGGTAGGTAGGTAGGTAGGTAGGTAGGTAGAGAGATACAGAGAGGGAGGGAGAAATACAGTAGGTAGGTAGGTAGGTTGGTTGGTAGGTAGGTAGGTAGGTAGGTAGGTAGGTAGGTAGGTAGGTAGGTAGGTAGGTAGGTAGAGAGATACAGAGAGAGAGGGAAAAATACAGTAGGTAGGTTGGTAGGTAGGTAGAGAAATACAGAGAGAGAGGGAAAAATACAGTAGGTAGGTAGGTAGGTAGGTAGGTAGGTAGGTAGGTAGGTAGGTAGGTAGGTAGGTAGAGGGATAGAGAGAGGGAGGGAGAAATACAGTAGGTAGGTAGGTAGGTAGGTAGAGGGATAGAGAGAGGGAGAAATACAGTAGGTAGGTAGGTAGGTAGGTAGGTAGGTAGGTAGGTAGGTAGGTAGGTAGGTAGGTAGGTAGGTAGGTAGGTGGATACAGAGAGAGGAAGAAATACAGTAGGTAGGTATGTAGGTAGGTAGGTATGTAGGTAGGTAGAGGGATAGGGAGAGAGGGAGAGGGCCGTGTACAGCTAGTAAAATAAATAAAAATATTGAATTTTTAAAAAAGGGAGATAGGGAAAGGGAGAAATACAGTAGGTAGGTTAGTGGGTAGGTAGCGGGATAGAGAGAGTTAGAAATACAGTAGGTAGGTAGGTAGGTAGGTAGGTAGGTAGGTAGGTAGGTAGGTAGGTAGGTAGGTAGGTAGGTAGGTAGGTAGGTGGATAGAGAGAGGGAGGGACAAACACAGTAGGTAGGTAGGTAGTTTTTAAATAAGTTTTTTACATTTTTTATGTATTTTGTATGTATTTTAATATTCCTGTGCCACGCCCTGGGTCCGTTTGGAGAAGGGAGGGGTATAAATTTAATAAAATAAAAAATAAAAATAAAAAAGTAGGTAGGTAGGTAGAGAGATACAGAGAGAGAGGGAAATATACAGTAGGTAGGTAGGCAGGCAGGCAGGCAGGCAGGCAGGTAGGTAGGTAGGTAGGTAGGTAGGTAGGTAGGTAGGTAGGAAGACGGAGAGAGGGAGAGGGGGAAATACAATAGGTAGGTAGGTAGGTAGAGGGATAGAGAGAGAGAGGGAGAAATACAGTAGGTAGGTAGGTAGGTAGGTAGGTAGGTAGGTAGGTAGGTAGGTAGGTAGGGAGATAGGGAGAGAGGGAGAAATACATTAGGTAGGTAGGTAGGTAGGTAGGTAGGTAGAGAGACACACAGAGAGAGGGAAAATACAGTAGGTAGGTAGGTAGGTAAATAGGTAGGTAGGGGGAGAGAGGGAGAGGGAGAAATACAGTAGGTAGGTAGGTAGGTAGGTAGGTAGAGGGAGAGAGAGAGAGGGAGAAATACAGTAGGTAGGTAGTTAGGTAGGTAGGTAGGTAGGTAGAGAGATACAGAAAGAAAGGGAAAAATACAGTAGGTAGGTAGGTAGGTAAATAGGTAGGTATGGGGAGAGAGGGAGAGGGAGAAATACAGTAGGTAGGTAGGTAGGTAGGTAGAGGGAGAGAGTAAGAAATACAGTAGGTAGGTAGGTTGGGGGTTATATGGTGGTTGTGTGCACACAGGTTTGTTGGCCATTTAACCAGACTGAGCCACAGTAACGCGTGGCCGTGTACAGCTAGTAAAATAAATAAAAATATTGAATTTTTAAAAAAGGGAGAGAGGGAAAGCGAGAAATACAGTAGGTAGGTAAGTGGGTAGGTAGAGGGATAGAGAGAGTTAGAAATACAGTAGGTAGGTAGGTAGGTAGGTAGGTAGGTAGTTAGGTAGGTAGGTAGGTAGAGAGATACAGAGAGAGAGGGAAAAATACAGTAGGTAGGTAGGTAGGTAGGTAGGTAGGTAGGTAGGTAGGTAGGTAGGTAGGTAGGTAGGTAGGTAGAGAGATACAGAGAGGGAGGGAGAAATACAGTAGGTAGGTAGGTTGGTTGGTAGGTAGGTAGGTAGGTAGGTAGGTAGGTAGGTAGGTAGGTAGGTAGAGAGATACAGAGAGAGAGGGAAAAATACAGTAGGTAGGTAGGTAGGTAGGTAGGTAGGTAGGTAGGTAGGTAGGTAGAGGGATAGAGAGAGGGAGGGAGAAATACAGTAGGTAGGTAGGTAGGTAGGTAGGTAGGTAGAGGGATAGAGAGAGGGAGAAATACAGTAGGTAGGTAGGTAGGTAGGTAGGTAGGTAGGTAGGTAGGTTGGTTGGTAGGTAGGTAGGTAGGTAGGTAGGTAGGTAGGTAGGTAGGTAGGTGGATAGAGAGAGAGGAAGAAATACAGTAGGTAGGTATGTAGGTAGGTAGGTATGTAGGTAGGTAGAGGGATAGGGAGAGAGGGAGAGGGCCGTGTACAGCTAGTAAAATAAATAAAAATATTGAATTTTTAAAAAAGGGAGATAGGGAAAGGGAGAAATACAGTAGGTAGGTTAGTGGGTAGGTAGCGGGATAGAGAGAGTTAGAAATATAGTAGGTAGGTAGGTAGGTAGGTAGGTAGGTAGGTAGGTAGGTAGGTAGGTGGATAGAGAGAGGGAGGGACAAACACAGTAGGTAGGTAGGTAGTTTTTAAATAAGTTTTTTACATTTTTTATGTATTTTGTATGTATTTTAATATTCCTGTGCGCCGCCCTGGGTCCGTTTGGAGAAGGGAGGGGTATAAATTTAATAAAATAAAAAATAAAAATAAAAAGTAGGTAGGTAGGTAGAGAGATACAGAGAGAGAGGGAAATATACAGTAGGTAGGTAGGCAGGCAGGCAGGCAGGCAGGCAGGTAGGTAGGTAGGTAGGTAGGTAGGAAGACGGAGAGAGGGAGAGGGGGAAATACAATAGGTAGGTAGGTAGGTAGAGGGATAGAGAGAGAGAGGGAGAAATACAGTAGGTAGGTAGGTAGGTAGGTAGGTAGGTAGGTAGGTAGGTAGGTAGGTAGGTAGGGAGATAGGGAGAGAGGGAGAAATACATTAGGTAGGTAGGTAGGTAGGTAGAGAGACACACAGAGAGAGGGAAAATACAGTAGGTAGGTAGGTAGGTAAATAGGTAGGTAGGGGGAGAGAGGGAGAGGGAGAAATACAGTAGGTAGGTAGGTAGGTAGGTAGGTAGAGGGAGAGAGAGAGAGGGAGAAATACAGTAGGTAGGTAGTTAGGTAGGTAGGTAGGTAGAGAGATACAGAAAGAAAGGGAAAAATACAGTAGGTAGGTAGGTAGGTAAATAGGTAGGTATGGGGAGAGAGGGAGAGGGAGAAATACAGTAGGTAGCTAGGTAGGTAGGTAGAGGGAGAGAGTAAGAAATACAGTAGGTAGGTAGGTTGGGGGTTATATGGTGGTTGTGTGCACACAGGTTTGTTGGCCATTTAACCAGACTGAGCCACAGTAACGCGTGGCCGTGTACAGCTAGTAAAATAAATAAAAATATTGAATTTTTAAAAAAGGGAGAGAGGGAAAGCGAGAAATACAGTAGGTAGGTAAGTGGGTAGGTAGAGGGATAGAGAGAGTTAGAAATACAGTAGGTAGGTAGGTAGGTAGGTAGGTAGGTAGGTAGGTAGGTAGGTAGGTAGGTAGGTAGGTAGGTAGGTAGGAAGGATAATAGAGAGAGAGGGAGAAATACAGTAGGTAGGTAGGTAGGTAGGTAGTTAGGTAGGTAGGTAGAGAGATACAGAGAGAGAGGGAAAAATACAGTAGGTAGGTAGGTAGGTAGGTAGGTAGGTAGGTAGGTAGGTAGGTAGAGAGATACAGAGAGGGAGGGAGAAATACAGTAGTTAGGTTGGTTGGTTGGTAGGTAGGTAGGTAGGTAGGTAGGTAGGTAGGTAGAGAGATACAGAGAGAGAGGGAAAAATACAGTAGGTAGGTAGGTAGGTAGGTAGAGAAATACAGAGAGAGAGGGAAAAATACAGTAGGTAGGTAGGTAGGTAGGTAGGTAGGTAGGTAGGTAGGTAGGTAGGTAGGTAGGTAGGTAGAGGGATAGAGAGAGGGAGGGAGAAATACAGTAGGTAGGTAGGTAGGTAGGTAGGTAGGTAGGTGGATAGAGAGAGAGGAAGAAATACAGTAGGTAGGTATGTAGGTAGGTAGGTATGTAGGTAGGTAGAGGGATAGGGAGAGAGGGAGAGGGCCGTGTACAGCTAGTAAAATAAATAAAAATATTGAATTTTTAAAAAAGGGAGATAGGGAAAGGGAGAAATACAGTAGGTAGGTTAGTGGGTAGGTAGCGGGATAGAGAGAGTTAGAAATACAGTAGGTAGGTAGGTAGGTAGGTAGGTAGGTAGGTAGGTAGGTGGATAGAGAGAGGGAGGGACAAACACAGTAGGTAGGTAGGTAGTTTTTAAATAAGTTTTTTTACATTTTTTATGTATTTTGTATGTATTTTAATATTCCTGTGCCCCGCCCTGGGTCCGTTTGGAGAAGGGAGGGGTATAAATTTAATAAAATAAAAAATAAAAATAAAAAGTAGGTAGGTAGGTAGAGAGATACAGAGAGAGAGGGAAATATACAGTAGGTAGGTAGGCAGGCAGGCAGGCAGGCAGGCAGGTAGATAGGTAGGTAGGTAGGTAGGTAGGAAGACGGAGAGAGGGAGAGGGGGAAATACAATAGGTAGGTAGGTAGGTAGAGGGATAGAGAGAGAGAGGGAGAAATACAGTAGGTAGGTAGGTAGGTAGGTAGGTAGGTAGGTAGGTAGGTAGGTAGGTAGGTAGGGAGATAGGGAGAGAGGGAGAAATACATTAGGTAGGTAGGTAGGTAGGTAGGTAGGTAGGTAGGTAGGTAGGTAGAGAGACACACAGAGAGAGGGAAAATACAGTAGGTAGGTAGGTAGGTAAATAGGTAGGTAGGGGGAGAGAGGGAGAGGGAGAAATACAGTAGGTAGGTAGGTAGGTAGGTAGAGGGAGAGAGAGAGAGGAAGAAATACAGTAGGTAGGTAGTTAGGTAGGTAGGTAGGTAGAGAGATACAGAAAGAAAGGGAAAAATACAGTAGGTAGGTAGGTAGGTAAATAGGTATGTATGGGGAGAGAGGGAGAGGGAGAAATACAGTAGGTAGGTAGGTAGGTAGGTAGAGGGAGAGAGTAAGAAATACAGTAGGTAGGTAGGTTGGGGGTTATATGGTGGTTGTGTGCACACAGGTTTGTTGGCCATTTAACCAGACTGAGCCACAGTAACGCGTGGCCGTGTACAGCTAGTAAAATAAATAAAAATATTGAATTTTTAAAAAAGGGAGAGAGGGAAAGCGAGAAATACAGTAGGTAGGTAAGTGGGTAGGTAGAGGGATAGAGAGAGTTAGAAATACAGTAGGTAGGTAGGTAGGTAGTTAGGTAGGTAGGTAGGTAGAGAGATACAGAGAGAGAGGGAAAAATACAGTAGGTAGGTAGGTAGGTAGGTAGGTAGGTAGGTAGGTAGGTAGGTAGGTAGGTAGGTAGGTAGGTAGGTAGGTAGAGAGATACAGAGAGGGAGGGAGAAATACAGTAGGTAGGTAGGTTGGTTGGTAGGTAGGTAGGTAGGTAGGTAGGTAGGTAGGTAGGTAGGTAGGTAGGTAGGTAGGTAGAGAGATACAGAGAGAGAGGGAAAAATACAGTAGGTAGGTAGGTAGGTAGGTAGGTAGGTAGGTAGGTAGGTAGGTAGAGGGATAGAGAGAGGGAGGGAGAAATACAGTAGGTAGGTAGGTAGGTAGGTAGAGGGATAGAGAGAGGGAGAAATACAGTAGGTAGGTAGGTAGGTAGGTAGGTAGGTAGGTAGGTAGGTAGGTAGGTAGGTAGGTATGTAGGTAGGTAGGTATGTAGGTAGGTAGAGGGATAGGGAGAGAGGGAGAGGGCCGTGTACAGCTAGTAAAATAAATAAAAATATTGAATTTTAAAAAAAAGGGAGATAGGGAAAGGGAGAAATACAGTAGGTAGGTTAGTGGGTAGGTAGCGGGATAGAGAGAGTTAGAAATACAGTAGGTAGGTAGGTAGGTAGGTAGGTAGGTAGGTAGGTAGGTAGGTAGGTAGGTATGTAGGTAGGTAGGTGGATAGAGAGAGGGAGGGACAAACACAGTAGGTAGGTAGGTAGTTTTTAAATAAGTTTTTTACATTTTTTATGTATTTTGTATGTATTTTAATATTCCTGTGCGCCGCCCTGGGTCCGTTTGGAGAAGGGAGGGGTATAAATTTAATAAAATAAAAAATAAAAATAAAAAGTAGGTAGGTAGGTAGAGAGATACAGAGAGAGAGGGAAATATACAGTAGGTAGGTAGGCAGGCAGGCAGGCAGGCAGGCAGGTAGGTAGGTAGGTAGGTAGGTAGGAAGACGGAGAGAGGGAGAGGGGGAAATACAATAGGTAGGTAGGTAGGTAGAGGGATAGAGAGAGAGAGGGAGAAATACAGTAGGTAGGTAGGTAGGTAGGTAGGTAGGTAGGTAGGTAGGTAGGGAGATAGGGAGAGAGGGAGAAATACATTAGGTAGGTAGGTAGGTAGGTAGAGAGACACACAGAGAGGGAAAATACAGTAGGTAGGTAGGTAGGTAAATAGGTAGGTAGGGGGAGAGAGGGAGAGGGAGAAATACAGTAGGTAGGTAGGTAGGTAGGTAGGTAGGTAGGTAGGTAGGTAGGTAGGTAGAGGGAGAGAGAGAGAGGGAGAAATACAGTAGGTAGGTAGTTAGGTAGGTAGGTAGGTAGAGAGATACAGAAAGAAAGGGAAAAATACAGTAGGTAGGTAGGTAGGTAAATAGGTAGGTATGGGCAGAGAGGGAGAGGGAGAAATACAGTAGGTAGCTAGGTAGGTAGGTAGAGGGAGAGAGTAAGAAATACAGTAGGTAGGTAGGTTGGGGGTTATATGGTGGTTGTGTGCACACAGGTTTGTTGGCCATTTAACCAGACTGAGCCACAGTAACGCGTGGCCGTGTACAGCTAGTAAAATAAATAAAAATATTGAATTTTTAAAAAAGGGAGAGAGGGAAAGCGAGAAATACAGTAGGTAGGTAAGTGGGTAGGTAGAGGGATAGAGAGAGTTAGAAATACAGTAGGTAGGTAGGTAGGTAGTTAGGTAGGTAGGTAGGTAGAGAGATACAGAGAGAGAGGGAAAAATACAGTAGGTAGGTAGGTAGGTAGGTAGGTAGGTAGGTAGGTAGGTAGGTAGGTAGGTAGGTAGGTAGGTAGGTAGGTAGAGAGATTCAGAGAGGGAGGGAGAAATACAGTAGGTAGGTAGGTTGGTTGGTTGGTAGGTAGGTAGGTAGGTAGGTAGGTAGGTAGGTAGGTAGGTAGGTAGGTAGGTAGGTAGAGAGATACAGAGAGAGAGGGAAAAATACAGTAGGTAGGTAGGTAGGTAGGTAGGTAGGTAGGTAGGTAGGTAGGTAGGTAGAGGGATAGAGAGAGGGAGGGAGAAATACAGTAGGTAGGTAGGTAGGTAGGTAGAGGGATAGAGAGAGGGAGAAATACAGTAGGTAGGTAGGTAGGTAGGTAGGTAGGTAGGTAGGTTGGTAGGTAGGTAGGTAGGTAGGTAGGTAGGTAGGTAGGTAGGTAGGTAGGTAGCTAGGTAGCTAGGTGGATAGAGAGAGAGGAAGAAATACAGTAGGTAGGTATGTAGGTAGGTAGGTATGTAGGTAGGTAGAGGGATAGGGAGAGAGGGAGAGGGCCGTGTACAGCTAGTAAAATAAATAAAAATATTGAATTTTTAAAAAAGGGAGATAGGGAAAGGGAGAAATACAGTAGGTAGGTTAGTGGGTAGGTAGCGGGATAGAGAGAGTTAGAAATATAGTAGGTAGGTAGGTAGGTAGGTAGGTAGGTAGGTAGGTAGGTAGGTAGGTAGGTAGGTAGGTGGATAGAGAGAGGGAGGGACAAACACAGTAGGTAGGTAGGTAGTTTTTAAATAAGTTTTTTACATTTTTTATGTATTTTGTATGTATTTTAATATTCCTGTGCGCCGCCCTGGGTCCGTTTGGAGAAGGGAGGGGTATAAATTTAATAAAATAAAAAATAAAAATAAAAAGTAGGTAGGTAGGTAGAGAGATACAGAGAGAGAGGGAAATATACAGTAGGTAGGTAGGCAGGCAGGCAGGCAGGCAGGCAGGTAGGTAGGTAGGTAGGAAGACGGAGAGAGGGAGAGGGGGAAATACAATAGGTAGGTAGGTAGGTAGAGGGATAGAGAGAGAGAGGGAGAAATACAGTAGGTAGGTAGGTAGGTAGGTAGGTAGGTAGGTAGGTAGGTAGGTAGGTAGGGAGATAGGGAGAGAGGGAGAAATACATTAGGTAGGTAGGTAGGTAGGTAGAGAGACACACAGAGAGAGGGAAAATACAGTAGGTAGGTAGGTAGGTAAATAGGTAGGTAGGGGGAGAGAGGGAGAGGGAGAAATACAGTAGGTAGGTAGGTAGGTAGGTAGGTAGGTAGAGGGAGAGAGAGAGAGGGAGAAATACAGTAGGTAGGTAGTTAGGTAGGTAGGTAGGTAGAGGGAGAGAGAGAGAGGGAGAAATACAGTAGGTAGGTAGTTAGGTAGGTAGGTAGGTAGAGAGATACAGAAAGAAAGGGAAAAATACAGTAGGTAGGTAGGTAGGTAAATAGGTAGGTATGGGGAGAGAGGGAGAGGGAGAAATACAGTAGGTAGCTAGGTAGAGGGAGAGAGTAAGAAATACAGTAGGTAGGTAGGTTGGGGGTTATATGGTGGTTGTGTGCACACAGGTTTGTTGGCCATTTAACCAGACTGAGCCACAGTAACGCGTGGCCGTGTACAGCTAGTAAAATAAATAAAAATATTGAATTTTTAAAAAAGGGAGAGAGGGAAAGCGAGAAATACAGTAGGTAGGTAAGTGGGTAGGTAGAGGGATAGAGAGAGTTAGAAATACAGTAGGTAGGTAGGTAGGTAGGTAGGTAGGTAGGTAGGTAGGTAGGAAGGATAATAGAGAGAGAGGGAGAAATACAGTAGGTAGGTAGGTAGGTAGTTAGGTAGGTAGGTAGAGAGATACAGAGAGAGAGGGAAAAATACAGTAGGTAGGTAGGTAGGTAGGTAGGTAGGTAGGTAGGTAGGTAGGTAGGTAGAGAGATACAGAGAGGGAGGGAGAAATACAGTAGGTAGGTAGGTTGGTTGGTAGGTAGGTAGGTAGGTAGGTAGGTAGGTAGGTAGAGAGATACAGAGAGAGAGGGAAAAATACAGTAGGTAGGTAGGTAGGTAGGTAGGTAGGTAGGTAGGTAGGTAGGTAGGTAGAGGGATAGAGAGAGGGAGGGAGAAATACAGTAGGTAGGTAGGTAGGTAGGTAGAGGGATAGAGAGAGGGAGAAATACAGTAGGTAGGTAGGTAGGTAGGTAGGTAGGTAGGTAGGTAGGTAGGTAGGTAGGTAGGTAGAGGGATAGAGAGAGAGGGAGAAATACAGTAGGTAGGTAGGTAGGTAGGTAGGTAGGTAGGTACGTAGGTAGAGAGATACAGAGAGAGAGGGAAAAATACAGTAGGTAGGTAGGTAGGTAGGTAGGTAGGTAGGTAGGTAGGTAGGTAGGTAGGTAGGTAGGTAGGTAGAGAGAGAGATACAGAGAGGGAGGGAGAAATACAGTAGGTAGGTAGGTTGGTTGGTTGGTAGGTAGGTAGGTAGGTAGGTAGAGAGATACAGAGAGAGAGGGAAAAATACAGTAGGTAGGTAGGTAGGTAGGTAGGTAGGTAGGTAGGTAGGTAGGTAGGTAGGTAGGTAGGTAGGTAGGTAGGATAATAGAGAGAGAGGGAGAAATACAGTAGGTAGGTAGGTAGGTAGTTAGGTAGGTAGGTAGAGAGATACAGAGAGAGAGGGAAAAATACAGTAGGTAGGTAGGTAGGTAGGTAGCTAGGTAGGTAGGTAGGTAGGTAGGTAGGTAGGTAGGTAGGTAGGTAGGTAGGTAGGTAGAGAGATACAAAGAGGGAGGGAGAAATACAGTAGGTAGGTAGGTTGGTTGGTAGGTAGGTAGGTAGGTAGGTAGGTAGGTAGAGAGATACAGAGAGAGAGGGAAAAATACAGTAGGTAGGTAGGTAGGTAGGTAGGTAGAGAAATACAGAGAGAGAGGGAAAAATACAGTAGGTAGGTAGGTAGGTAGGTAGGTAGGTAGGTAGGTAGGTAGGTAGGTAGGTAGGTAGGTAGAGGGATAGAGAGAGGGAGGGAGAAATACAGTAGGTAGGTAGGTAGGTAGGTAGAGGGATAGAGAGAGGGAGAAATACAGTAGGTAGGTAGGTAGGTAGGTAGGTAGGTAGGTAGGTAGGTAGGTAGGATAATAGAGAGAGAGGGAGAAATACAGTAGGTAGGTAGGTAGGTAGGTAGGTAGGTAGGTAGGTAGGATAATAGAGAGAGAGGGAGAAATACAGTAGGTAGGTAGGTAGGTAGTTAGGTAGGTAGGTAGAGAGATACAGAGAGAGAGGGAAAAATACAGTAGGTAGGTAGGTAGGTAGGTAGCTAGGTAGGTAGCTAGGTAGGTAGGTAGGTAGGTAGGTAGGTAGGTAGAGAGATACAGAGAGGGAGGGAGAAATACAGTAGGTAGGTAGGTAGGTAGGTAGGTAGGTAGGTAGGTAGGTAGGTAGGTAGGTAGGTAGGTAGGTAGGTAGAGAGATACAGAGAGAGAGGGAAAAATACAGTAGGTAGGTAGGTAGGTAGAGAAATACAGAGAGAGAGGGAAAAATACAGTAGGTAGGTAGGTAGGTAGGTAGGTAGGTAGGTAGGTAGGTAGGTAGGTAGGTAGGTAGGTAGGTAGGTAGGTAGGTAGAGGGATAGAGAGAGGGAGGGAGAAATACAGTAGGTAGGTAGGTAGGTAGGTAGAGGGATAGAGAGAGGGAGAAATACAGTAGGTAGGTAGGTAGGTAGGTAGGTAGGTAGGTAGGTAGGTAGGTAGGTAGGTTGGTAGGTAGGTAGGTAGGTAGGTAGGTGGATAGAGAGAGAGGAAGAAATACAGTAGGTAGGTATGTAGGTAGGTAGGTATGTAGGTAGGTAGAGGGATAGGGAGAGAGGGAGAGGGCCGTGTACAGCTAGTAAAATAAATAAAAATATTGAATTTTTAAAAAAGGGAGATAGGGAAAGGGAGAAATACAGTAGGTAGGTTAGTGGGTAGGTAGCGGGATAGAGAGAGTTAGAAATACAGTAGGTAGGTAGGTAGGTAGGTAGGTAGGTAGGTAGGTAGGTAGGTAGGTAGGTAGGTGGATAGAGAGAGGGAGGGACAAACACAGTAGGTAGGTAGGTAGTTTTTAAATAAGTTTTTTACATTTTTTATGTATTTTGTATGTATTTTAATATTCCTGTGCGCTGCCCTGGGTCCGTTTGGAGAAGGGAGGGGTATAAATTTAATAAAATAAAAAATAAAAATAAAAAGTAGGTAGGTAGGTAGAGAGATACAGAGAGAGAGGGAAATATACAGTAGGTAGGTAGGCAGGCAGGCAGGCAGGCAGGCAGGCAGGTAGGTAGGTAGGTAGGTAGGAAGACGGAGAGAGGGAGAGGGGGAAATACAATAGGTAGGTAGGTAGGTAGAGGGATAGAGAGAGAGAGGGAGAAATACAGTAGGTAGGTAGGTAGGTAGGTAGGTAGGTAGGTAGGTAGGGAGATAGGGAGAGAGGGAGAAATACATTAGGTAGGTAGGTAGGTAGGTAGAGAGACACACAGAGAGAGGGAAAATACAGTAGGTAGGTAGGTAGGTAAATAGGTAGGTAGGGGGAGAGAGGGAGAGGGAGAAATACAGTAGGTAGGTAGGTAGGTAGGTAGAGGGAGAGAGAGAGAGGGAGAAATACAGTAGGTAGGTAGTTAGGTAGGTAGGTAGGTAGAGAGATACAGAAAGAAAGGGAAAAATACAGTAGGTAGGTAGGTAGGTAAATAGGTAGGTATGGGGAGAGAGGGAGAGGGAGAAATACAGTAGGTAGCTAGGTAGGTAGGTAGAGGGAGAGAGTAAGAAATACAGTAGGTAGGTAGGTTGGGGGTTATATGGTGGTTGTGTGCACACAGGTTTGTTGGCCATTTAACCAGACTGAGCCACAGTAACGCGTGGCCGTGTACAGCTAGTAAAATAAATAAAAATATTGAATTTTTAAAAAAGGGAGAGAGGGAAAGCGAGAAATACAGTAGGTAGGTAAGTGGGTAGGTAGAGGGATAGAGAGAGTTAGAAATACAGTAGGTAGGTAGGTAGGTAGGTAGGTAGGTAGGTAGGTAGGTAGGTAGGTAGGATAATAGAGAGAGAGGGAGAAATACAGTAGGTAGGTAGGTAGGTAGTTAGGTAGGTAGGTAGAGAGATACAGAGAGAGAGGGAAAAATACAGTAGGTAGGTAGGTAGGTAGGTAGGTAGGTAGGTAGGTAGGTAGGTAGGTAGGTAGGTAGGTAGGTAGGTAGAGAGATACAGAGAGGGAGGGAGAAATACAGTAGGTAGGTAGGTTGGTTGGTTGGTAGGTAGGTAGGTAGGTAGGTAGGTAGGTAGGTAGGTAGGTAGGTAGGTAGAGAGATACAGAGAGAGAGGGAAAAATACAGTAGGTAGGTAGGTAGGTAGAGAGATACAGAGAGAGAGGGAAAAATACAGTAGGTAGGTACGTAGGTAGGTAGGTAGGTAGGTAGGGAGGGAGGGAGGGAGGTAGGTAGGTAGGTAGAGGGATAGAGAGAGGGAGGGAGAAATACAGTAGGTAGGTAGGTAGGTAGAGGGATAGAGAGAGGGAGATATACAGTAGGTAGGTAGGTAGGTAGGTAGGTAGGTAGGTAGGTAGGTAGGTAGGTAGGTAGGTAGGTAGAGGGAGAGAGGGAGAGGGGGAAATACAATAGGTAGGTAGGTAGGTAGGTAGGTAGGTAGGTAGGTAGGTAGAGGGATAGAGAGAGGGAGGTAGAAATACAGTAGGTAGGTAGGTAGGTAGGTAGGTAGGTAGGTAGAGGGAGAGAGGGAGAGGGGGAAATACAATAGGTAGGTAGGTAGGTAGGTAGGTAGGTAGGTAGGTAGGTAGGTAGGTAGAGGGATAGAGAGAGGGAGGGAGAAATACAGTAGGTAGGTAGGTTGGTTGGTTGGTAGGTAGGTAGGTAGGTAGGTAGGTAGGTAGGTAGGTAGGTAGGTAGAGAGAGAGAGGGAAAAATACAGTAGGTAGGTAGGTAGAGAGATACAGAGAGAGAGGGAAAAATACAGTAGGTAGGTAGGTAGGTAGGTAGGTAGGTAGATAGAGAGAGAGGGAGAAATAGAGTAGGTAGGTAGGTAGGTAGGTAGGTAGAGAGATACAGAGAGAAAGGGAAAATACAGTAGGTAGGTAGGTAGGTAAATATGTAGGTAGGGGGAGAGAGGGAGAGGGAGAAATACAGTAGGTAGGTAGGTAGGTAGGTAGGTAGGTAGGTAGAGGGATAGAGAGAGGGAGGGAGAAATACAGTAGGTAGGTAGGTTGGTAGGTAGGTAGGTAGGTAGAGAGATACAGAGAGAGAGGGAAAATACAGTAGGTAGGTAGGTAGGTAGGTAGGTAGGTAGGTAGGTAGGTAGGTAGGTAGGTAGGTAGGTAGATAGGTAGGTAGGTAGAGGGAGAGAGGGAGAGGGGGAAATACAATAGGTAGGTAGGTAGGTAGGTAGGTAGGTAGGTAGGTAGGTAGGTAGGTAGAGGGATAGAGAGAGGGAGGGAGAAATACAGTAGGTAGGTAGGTTGGTTGGTTGGTAGGTAGGTAGGTAGGTAGGTAGGTAGGTAGGTAGGTAGAGAGATACAGAGAGAGAGGGAAAAATACAGTAGGTAGGTAGGTAGGTAGAGAGATACAGAGAGAGAGGGAAAAATACAGTAGGTAGGTAGGTAGGTAGGTAGGTAGATAGAGAGAGAGGGAGAAATAGAGTAGGTAGGTAGGTAGGTAGGTAGGTAGGTAGGTAGGTAGGTAGGTAGGTAGGTAGGTAGAGAGATACAGAGAGAAAGGGAAAATACAGTAGGTAGGTAGGTAGGTAAATATGTAGGTAGGGGGAGAGAGGGAGAGGAGAAATACAGTAGGTAGGTAGGTAGGTAGGTAGGTAGGTAGGTAGGTAGGTAGGTAGAAGGAGAGAGAGGGGGGGAGAAATACAGTAGGTAGGTAGGTAGGTAGGTAGGTGGAGAGAGGGAGAGGGGGAAATACAGTAGGTAGGTAGGTAGGTAGGTAGGTAGGTAGGTAGGTAGGTAGGTAGGTAGGAAGACGGAGAGAGGGAGGGGGGAAATACAATAGGTAGGTAGGTAGGTAGGTAGGTAGGTAGGTAGGTAGGTAGAGGGATAGAGAGAGGGAGGTAGAAATACAGTAGGAAGGTAGGTAGGTAGGTAAGGTAGGTAGGTAGGTAGGTAGGTAGGTAGGTAGGTAGGTAGGTAGGTAGGTGAGAGGGATAGAGAGAGGGGAGATATACAGTAGGTAGGTAGGTAGGTAGGTAGGTAGGTAGGTAGGTAGGTAGGAAGGAAGGAAGGTAGGTAGGTAGGTAGAGGGATAGAGAGAGAGGGAGAAATACAGTAGGTAGGTAGGTAGGTAGGTAGGTAGGTAGGTAGGTAGGTAGGTAGGTAGGTAGGTAGAGGGATAGAGAGAGGGAGATATACAGTAGGTAGGTAGGTAGGTAGGTAGGTAGGTAGGTAGGTAGAGGGATAGAGAGAGAGGGAGAAATACAGTAGGTAGGTAGGTAGGTAGGTAGGTAGGTAGGTAGGTAGGTAGGTAGAGACTTAGAGAGAGAGGGAGAAATACAGTAGGTAGGTAGGTAGGTAGGTAGGTAGGTAGGAAGAAGGTAGGTAGGTAGGTAGGTAGGTAGGTAGGTAGGTAGGTAGGTAGAGAGAGAGATACAGAGAGAGAGGGAAAATACAGTAGGTAGGTAGGTAGGTAGGTAGGTAGGTAGGTAGGTAGGTAGGTAGGTAGGTAGGTAGGTAGGTAGAGAGATACAGAGAGGGAGTGAGAATACAGTAGGTAGGTAGGTTGGTTGGTTGGTAGTAGGTAGGTAGGTAGGTAGGTAGGTAGGTAGGTAGGGTAGAGAGATACAGAGAGAGAGGGAAAAATACAGTAGGTAGGTAGGTAGGTAGAGAGATACAGAGAAGAGGGAAAAAAATTACAAGTAGGTAGGTAGGTAGGTAGGTAGGGAGGAGGGAGGGAGGGAGGGAGGAGGGAGGTAGGTAGAGGGATAGAGAGAGGGAGGGAGAAATACAGTAGGTAGGTAGGTAGGTAGGTAGAGGGATAGAGAGAGGGAGATATACAGTAGGTAGGTAGGTAGGTAGGTAGGTAGGTAGGTAGGTAGGTAGGTAGGTAGGTAGGTAGGTAGGTAGGTAGGTAGGTAGGTAGAGGGAGAGAGGGAGAGGGGGAAATACAATAGGTAGGTAGGTAGTAGGTAGGTAAGTAGGTAGGTAGGTAGAGGGATAGAGAGAGGGAGGGAGAAAATACAGTAGGTAGGTAGGTAGGTAGAGATACAGAGAGAGAGGGAAAATACAGTAGGTAGGTAGGTAGGTAGGTAGGTAGGTAGGTAGGTAGGTAGGTAGAGGGAGAGAGGGAGAGGGGGAAATACAATAGGTAGGTAGGTAGGTAGGTAGGTAGGTAGGTAGGTAGGTAGGTAGGTAGAGGGATAGAGAGAGGGAGGGAGAAATACAGTAGGTAGGTAGGTTGGTTGGTTGGTTGGTTGGTTGGTTGGTAGGTAGGTAGGTAGGTAGGTAGGTAGGTAGGTAGGTAGGTAGGTAGAGAGATACAGAGAGAGAGGGAAAAATACAGTAGGTAGGTAGGTAGGTAGGTAGAGAGATACAGAGAGAGAGGGAAAAATACAGTAGGTAGGTAGGTAGGTAGGTAGGTAGGTAGGTAGGTAGGTAGGTAGGTAGGTAGGTAGGTAGAGAGATACAGAGAGAAAGGGAAAATACAGTAGGTAGGTAGGTAGGTAAATATGTAGGTAGGGGGAGAGAGGGAGAGGGAGAAATACAGTAGGTAGGTAGGTAGGTAGGTAGGTAGGTAGGTAGGTAGGTAGGTAGGTAGGTAGGTAGAAGGAGAGAGAGGGGGAGAAATACAGTAGGTAGGTAGGTAGGTAGGTAGGTGGAGAGAGGGAGAGGGGGAAATACAGTAGGTAGGTAGGTAGGTAGGTAGGTAGGTAGGTAGGTAGGTAGGTAGGTAGGTAGGTAGGTAGGTAGGAAGACGGAGAGAGGGAGAGGGGGAAATACAATAGGTAGGTAGGTAGGTAGGTAGGTAGGTAGGTAGGTAGGTAGGTAGGTAGGTAGGTAGGTAGGTAGGTAGAGGGATAGAGAGAGGGAGATATACAGTAGGTAGGTAGGTAGGTAGGTAGGTAGGTAGGTAGGTAGGTAGGTAGGTAGGAAGGTAGGTAGGTAGGTAGGTAGGTAGGTAGAGGGATAGAGAGAGAGGGAGAAATACAGTAGGTAGGTAGGTAGGTAGGTAGGTAGAGGGATAGAGAGAGGGAGATATACAGTAGGTAGGTAGGTAGGTAGGTAGGTAGGTAGGTAGGTAGGTAGGTAGGTAGGTAGGTAGGTAGGTAGAGAGATACAGAGAGAGAGGGAAATATACAGTAGGTAGGTAGGCAGGTAGGTAGGTAGGTAGAGACTTAGAGAGAGAGGGAGAAATACAGTAGGTAGGTAGGTAGGTAGGTAGGTAGGTAGGTAGGTAGGTAGGTAGGTAGGAAGGAAGGTAGGTAGGTTGGTAGGTAGGTAGGTAGGTAGGTAGGTAGAGAGAGAGATACAGAGAGAGAGGGAAAAATACAGTAGGTAGGTAGGTAGGTAGGTAGGTAGGTAGGTAGGTAGGTAGGTAGGTAGGTAGGTCGGTCGTTAGGTAGGTAGGTAGGTAGGTAGGTAGGTAGGTAGGTAGGTAGAGGGATAGAGAGAGAGGGAGAAATACAGTAGGTAGGTAGGTAGGTAGGTAGGTAGGTAGGTAGGTAGGTAGGTAGGTAGGTAGGTAGAGGGATAGAGAGAGGGAGATATACAGTAGGTAGGTAGGTAGGTAGGTAGGTAGGTAGGTAGGTAGGTAGGTAGGTAGAGGGATAGAGAGAGAGGGAGAAATACAGTAGGTAGGTAGGTAGGTAGGTAGGTAGGTAGGTAGGTAGGTAGGTAGGTAGAGAGATACAGAGAGAGAGGGAAATATACAGTAGGTAGGTAGGCAGGTAGATAGGTAGGTAGGTAGAGACTTAGAGAGAGAGGGAGAAATACAGTAGGTAGGTAGGTAGGTAGGTAGGTAGGTAGGTAGGTAGGAAGGTAGGTAGGTAGGTAGGTAGGTAGGTAGGTAGGTAGGTAGGTAGGTAGGTAGGTAGGTAGAGAGATACAGAGAGAGAGGGAAAAATACAGTAGGTAGGTAGGTAGGTAGGTAGGTAGGTAGGTAGGTAGGTAGGTAGGTAGGTAGGTAGGTAGGTAGGTCGGTCGGTCGGTCGGTCGGTAGGTAGGTAGGTAAGTAGGTAGGTAGGTAGAGGGATAGAGAGAGGGAGGGAGAAATACAGTAGGTAGGTAGGTAGGTAGGTAGAGGGATAGAGAGAGGGAGAAATACAGTAGGTAGGTAGGTAGGTAGGTAGGTAGGTAGGTAGGTAGGTAGGTAGGTAGGTAGGTAGGTAGGTAGGTAGGTAGGTAGGTAGGTAGGTAGGTAGGTGGATAGAGAGAGAGGAAGAAATACAGTAGGTAGGTATGTAGGTAGGTAGGTATGTAGGTAGGTAGAGGGATAGGGAGAGAGGGAGAGGTCCGTGTACAGCTAGTAAAATAAATAAAAATATTGAATTTTTAAAAAAGGGAGATAGGGAAAGGGAGAAATACAGTAGGTAGGTTAGTGGGTAGGTAGAGGGATAGAGAGAGTTAGAAATACAGTAGGTAGGTAGGTAGGTAGGTAGGTAGGTAGGTAGGTAGGTAGGTAGGTAGGTAGGTGGATAGAGAGAGGGAGGGAGAAACACAGTAGGTAGGTAGGTAGTTTTTTACATTTTCTTTGTATTTTGTATGTATTTTAATATTCCTGTTCGCCGCCCTGGGTCCGTTTGGAGAAGGGAGGGGTATAAATTTAATACAATAAAAAATAAAAATAAAAGGTAGGTAGGTAGGTAGAGAGATACAGAGAGAGAGGGAAATATACAGTAGGTAGGTAGGCAGGCAAGCAGGCAGGCAGGCAGGTAGGTAGGTAGGTAGGTAGGTAGGTAGGGAGATAGGGAGAGAGGGAGAAATACATTAGGTAGGTAGGTAGGTAGGTAGGTAGGTAGGTAGGTAGAGAGACACACAGAGAGAGGGAAAATACAGTAGGTAGGTAGGTAGGTAAATAGGTAGGTAGGGGGAGAGAGGGAGAGGGAGAAATACAGTAGGTAGGTAGGTAGGTAGGTAGAGGGAGAGAGAGAGAGGGAGAAATACAGTAGGTAGGTAGTTAGGTAGGTAGGTAGGTAGGTAGAGAGATACAGAAAGAAAGGGAAAAATACAGTAGGTAGGTAGGTAGGTAAATAGGTAGGTAGGGGGAGAGAGGGAGAGGGAGAAATACAGTAGGTAGCTAGGTAGGTAGGTAGAGGGAGAGAGTAAGAAATACAGTAGGTAGGTAGGTTGGGGGTTATATGGTGGTTGTGTGCACACAGGTTTGTTGGCCATTTAACCAGACTGAGCCACAGTAACGCGTGGCCGTGTACAGCTAGTAAAATAAATAAAAATATTGAATTTTTAAAAAAGGGAGAGAGGGAAAGCGAGAAATACAGTAGGTAGGTAAGTGGGTAGGTAGAGGGATAGAGAGAGTTAGAAATACAGTAGGTAGGTAGGTAGGTAGGTAGGTAGGTAGGTAGGTAGGTAGGTAGGTAGGTAGGTAGGTAGGTAGGTAGGATAATAGAGAGAGAGGGAGAAATACAGTAGGTAGGTAGGTAGGTAGTTAGGTAGGTAGGTAGAGAGATACAGAGAGAGAGGGAAAATACAGTAGGTAGGTAGGTAGGTAGGTAGGTAGGTAGGTAGGTAGGTAGGTAGGTAGAGAGATACAGAGAGGGAGGGAGAAATACAGTAGGTAGGTAGGTTGGTTGGTTGGTAGGTAGGTAGGTAGGTAGGTAGGTAGGTAGGTAGAGAGATACAGAGAGAGAGGGAAAAATACACTAGGTAGGTAGGTAGGTAGAGAGATACAGAGAGAGAGGGAAAAATACAGTAGGTAGGTAGGTAGGTAGGTAGGTAGGTAGGTAGGTAGGTAGGGAGGGAGGGAGGGAGGGAGGGAGGGAGGGAGGTAGAGGGATAGAGAGAGGGAGATATACAGTAGGTAGGTAGGTAGGTAGAGGGATAGAGAGAGGGAGATATACAGTAGGTAGGTAGGTAGGTAGGTAGGTAGGTAGGTAGGTAGGTAGGTAGGTAGGTAGGTAGGTAGGTAGGTAGGTAGGTAGGTAGGTAGAGGGAGAGAGGGAGAGGGGGAAATACAATAGGTAGGTAGGTAGGTAGGTAGGTAGGTAGGTAGGTAGGTAGAGAGATACAGAGAGAGAGGGAAAAATACAGTAGGTAGGTAGGTAGGTAGGTAGGTAGGTAGGTAGGTAGGTAGGTAGGTAGGTAGAGGGAGAGAGGGAGAGGGGGAAATACAATAGGTAGGTAGGTAGGTAGGTAGGTAGGTAGGTAGGTAGGTAGGTAGGTAGGTAGGTAGGTAGGTAGGTAGGTAGGTAGAGGGATAGAGAGAGGGAGGGAGAAATACAGTAGGTAGGTAGGTTGGTTGGTTGGTAGGTAGGTAGGTAGGTAGGTAGGTAGGTAGGTAGAGAGATACAGAGAGAGAGGGAAAAATACAGTAGGTAGGTAGGTAGGTAGGTAGGTAGGTAGGTAGGTAGGTAGGTAGGTAGGTAGGTAGGTAGGTAGGTAGGTAGGTAGAGGGATAGAGAGAGGAAGGGAGAAATACAGTAGGTAGGTAGGTAGGTAGAGGGATAGAGAGAGGGAGATATACAGTAGGTAGGTAGGTAGGTAGGTAGGTAGGTAGGTAGGTAGGTAGGTAGGTAGGTAGAGGGATAGAGAGAGAGGGAGAAATACAGTAGGTAGGTAGGTAGGTAGGTAGGTAGGTAGGTAGGTAGGTAGGTAGGTAGGTAGAGAGAGAGATACAGAGAGAGAGGGAAAAATACAGTAGGTAGGTAGGTAGGTAGGTAGGTAGGTAGGTATGTAGGTAGGTAGGTAGGTAGGTAGAGAGAGAGATACAGAGAGGGAGGGAGAAATACAGTAGGTAGGTAGGTTGGTTGGTAGGTAGGTAGGTAGGTAGGTAGGTAGGTAGGTAGAGAGATACAGAGAGAGAGGGAAAAATACAGTAGGTAGGTAGGTAGGTAGGTAGGTAGGTAGGTAGGTAGGTAGGTAGGTAGGTAGGTAGGTAGGTAGAGGGAGAGAGGGAAATACAATAGGTATGTAGGTAGCTGTGTAGGTAGAGGGAATGATTAAGAAATACAGTAGGTAGGTAGGTTGGGGGTTATACGGTGGTTGTGTGTACACAGGTTGGTTGGCCATTTAACCAGAACAGTAGGTAGGTATGTAGGTAGGTTGGTAGGTAGGTAGGTAGGTAGGTAGAGGGAAAGAGTCAGAAATACAGTAGGTAGGTAGGTAGGTAGGTAGGTAGGTAGGTAGGTAGGTAGGTAGGTAGGTAGGTAGGTAGACAGATAGAGAGAGAGAGGATGAAATACAGTAGGGAGGTATGTCTTAAATCCTTTTTAAAATCCCTGCTAAAAAACCATTCAAAACTATACCATTTAAAACTGTGCCAGTTAAAAACTATGCCAGGCCCGCCACACGAAATAAATAAGTCTTCAAGGCCCGACGGAAGAGGCGCAGGTCCATGATTGTCCGTAGGTCAGGGGGTAGGTCATTCCAGAGGGCAGGAGCTGCCACAGAGAAGGCTCTCCCCCTAGGGGTCATTGCCTAGCCGACGGCAACCTGAGGAGGCCCTCTTTGTGGGAGCGAACTGGACGGTGGGAGGTATTTGGTAGCAGGAGGAGGTCTTGCAAATAACCAAGTCCCTTGCCATGGAGCGCTTTAAAGGTGGTTACTAATACCTTGAAGCGCACCCGGAAAGCCACAGGCAGCCAGTGCAGCTCGCGCAGGAGAAGTGTCACGTGTCAGCATCTAGACGCTCCCAGAATCCCCCACGCGGCCGCATTCTGAACCAACTGGAGCCTCCGGGTGCACCTCAAGGGAAACCCCATATAGAGAGCATTGCAGTAGTCCAGACGGGGGATGACGAGGGCTTGAGTGACCGTGCGTAAAGCGTCACGATCCAGAAAGGGGCGCAACTGGCGTATCAGGCGAACCTGATAGAAAGCCCCCCTGGCCACAGCGGGCGGGGCCGTGGCCGCCCCGGCCCCCCCTGGATCTTCCCCCAGGGCAGAGGAATGTTTTTTAAGAAAGGCTTCCGCCTCAACAACTGTTTTAATCCTTACTCTTCCTCCTTCCCAGAACACCAGCATCCCTTCGGGCATCGCCCACTTGAACCAAATCCCGTGGTCAAACAATTTTTTGGATAAGAAGGAAAATTTCCTTCTCATCTCTCTAATCTTTTTTGGGATCTGCTTCAAGATGACGACTTCCTTTTGTTGGTAAATTAACGGTCCCCCTCTCTGCGCCTTCAAAATTCCCTCTCTGATTGACCTTCTAACAAATTTGATATGTATCTCTCTGGGTACTTCATTTATCCTGGCATATGCAGAATTTATTCTGTAAACTAGGTCAATGTCCCCCCTGATCTCATCTTTAGGTTTATGTAAATAATCTGCTAAAATTGTACTCATGAGTTCAGGGAGACATTCACCAGGTTCCTCAGAAATGTTCTGAAAATATGACATCCTTTCAAAATCCATCCTAGCCATATGCCCAGTTAGTTCTCCAACCTCACTGTTAACATTTTTAAGCTCTCCCTTTGCCCCAGCCAGCCCCCCTTCCAACTCTTCAGTCTTCTGTGTGTTCTCCAGCACTTGCTTCCGTGTTTCCAGAAATTCCTTCTTAAAGTTGCTGTTATCTTCTCTCAAGGCCTTAATTTCTTGCACCAAAGTTTGTAACACAGATTCCAAAGATGACATTCTTTGTTCCAAACCTGCCAGTTCTGATTTTTGTGCCATGGTAAAGTCAGTGTCACTAAAATGGTGTTTTTTTGGGTGGGGCCGTTGAGGCAAATCAGGAGATGAAAGTTCAAATCAGGGTTGTAAAAAGTTCAGGAACCAGAAGAGAAACACTTTTCCAAATCAATAATTATAGTAGAGAAGGCACTCCAGGGAAGGAATCAATTAATCCAGAAATTTCTTCATTAATAGCCAGAGGGAGTCCAGATCACAAAGAGATGTTGGTAATTTTCCATAAATAAAATAGTCATTCAGGAACAAAGGGAGCCATCTTCCACCGCCCAGACTGAGAGCCAGCAGGAGAAAATAACAAAAAAGAAATTGTTTCAAGCCAACCGGACTTCGCTACATTGTGAAAAAAAAAACAAGCCGCAAAACCACTTTCACTTGCTTTCACTTGTTTCCAGGCAATCCACATAGAAAACGTCCGCTTCCTCGCAACGAGGAGCCATTTCTAAGCGCCGCTTTAAATCCGAGGGGGGGTTTAACAAACAAACACCCCCCTCCAAGCTCTTTAATCCAGGCTGTCAGCAGAAATAAAGTCAAAATCACTCACTCTTCACCTCGCAGCCAAAGCCCCAGGAGAGCCTTCCGACCCGAACATCCAGCTCTCTCCAAATTCACCATGAGTTGCCGTTCTCCAATGGCGAAGGGGAAACCCCCCGCAGCATGCCCTTCTTTGCCTAGGCTGAAGACAAGGGCCGTTTCCCCGCTGCCGCAGGGGTAAACTGACCCAGGCAAGCCAGCCATACGGGAGACCCCCAAAAAGGGGTGTCTCGCCCCCGTGGGGGGGCAGAAAAAGGAACAAAGCGGCGGACGAGTCCAGGACCCGTCCGTCGCCGCTGGAAGGCGGAAGCGGAAGTCAGGGAGGGCTTCTTGAGGAGGGGCCTCACCACCGCCTCTTTCAAGGCAGCCGGCAGGAACCCCTCACTCAAAGAAGCGTTGACAATTCCCTGGAGCCAGCCTCGTGTAACCTCCCGGGAGGCCAGTACCAACCAGGAGGGACACGGGTCTAATAAACATGTGGTGGCATTCAGCCGCCCCAGCATCCTGTCCATGTCCTCGGGAGTCACAGGATCGAACTCTTCCCAGATGACAGACTCAAGACATGCCTCCGTCAGCCCGTCTGAACTAGTCCAGTCAGAGGCCAACCCGTCCCGGATCTGATCGATTTTATCATGCAGATAACACCCAAATTCCTCCGCACGACCCTGCAAGGGGGCATCCTGCGCCCTCTGATGAAGAAGGGAGCAGGTCACCCTAAACAGGGCGGCAGGGCGGTTATCTGCAGACGTGATGAGAGCGGAGAAGTAATTACGCTTCGCCGCTTCTATCGCCACTAGGTAGGTCTTCAAATGCGACCTTACCAGTGTCCGGTCAGATTCGGAGTGGGTGACCCTCCAACCGCTCTCTAGGCGTCTCTTCCTGCGCTTCATCACCCTCAGCTCCTCAGAAAACCAGGGAGCCAAGGTGGTTCGGCGCCGGGTGAGAGGTCGCAAAGGCACGACCCGGTCCAGGGCCCCCGTGGCCGCACTATTCCAAGCGGCCACTAGGTCCTCAGTCGAGTCGCGGGTCAGGGTCTCAGGTATTGGCCCAAGCTCCATCTGGAACCTCTCAGGGTCCATCAGGCGGCTGGGGCGGAACCATCTCGCCACTTCTGGTTCCGTGGGATGCAGCGGTAGGAAAGCCCAGCCGAAGGAGAGAGTGATCTGACCATGACAGGGGTTCAACGACTATGTCCCCTAAACCAAGATCACTCACCCACTGGCTAGAGACAAAAACTAAGTCCAATGTGTGTCCTCCAGTGTGGGTGGGGTCATGAACTAACTGGGTCAGGTCCATGGCCGTCATGGAGGCCATGAACTCCTGTGCCGTCTCAGATGCTTCGCCTATCGATGGCAGGTTGAAATCCCCCATGACTATCAGCCTAGGGGTGTCAACCGCCATCTCGGCTATCACATTGAGAAGCTCGGGTAGGACTGTTGATACGTAGTGGGGAGCCAGGTACACAATCAGCAAGCTCAACTGCCTCCCATGACCCCACTTCACACATAGAGACTCACAACCGGCTGTCTGCGGTACAGTGGTCTCCCTCGGGTCCAGACCCTCCTTTATGACAACCACCACCACCACCACCCTGACCCTGGGCTCGTGGCTGGTGAAATGCACGGTAACCCGGTGGGCACATCTCAACGAGGGGCACCCCTCCCTCTTGGCCCAACCAGGTCTCCGTTATACCCGCCAGGTCCACCCTCCCCTCCAAAACCAGATCGTGAATGAGGGGGGCTTTATTAACCACGGACCTGGCATTACACAACACCAGCCGAAGGCCCAGGCCCTGAGATCCTAAACCCCCTGGGTCGCAAGAAGGGCGATGAGGGCCAGAGTGCGCCACCGCTTGCAAACAGCGGATGCGCCCTCCCCTTGTATGATATGGCCCTCGGCTCCCGCCATACCTGCCCCTCCCACACACAGTCTGGATGGAATAGCCCTCTGTTGGACAGACCCTCCCCCCCCCCAATTCTAGATCCTACACCCTCCTCGTCGGGACCGCTAGCCGGCCTGGAGGCATTCCCCGGTGGGTTTTCCCCCTCACCCACCACCCTAATTTTAGTTTGTATGCCCTCCCCCTCCCTGGAGCCCATTAAGACATAAAGTAAAAAGTTGATTAAAAAACCCCTTAACTTCTGCTTTGACCACCTCTCTTGGTTAACAAACCCATCATCAAGGTGGGCCCTCGTTAGAGCTGAGGGCCAAACCTGCAAGAGGGGGGACTTCCACAGGGCACGGAGGTCAGCCGCCGAGTACATTAAAAATAGTCTGTTGTAGGGAGATGAATTGTCCGAAAGAAAACACCGCCTTGATGTAAACTGTCATTGGGACTCATAATCGAGGTTTACCAACAAACCACGTCAAACTCCAACAGGGCCTGCAAACGCTGAATTGGTAGGCCGCGGACCAAGTCACTAAGTTCCTTGTTGATGTATTTCAGCGTCATCCTACCTTCTACACAAGGGGGAGCGTATTACGTATTCAATCCTGTTCACCACCTCCACCCGCATTCTTTCCTCTTCGGGTCGAGAAGACATGTCCTTATAAAAGTCATAGGTTTCTTCGTGAAGGCCCACCACGCCAGGGTTGTAATTCGTCTTGCAGGGGTTCTTCACCCTCCTAGTATGGTGGGTGGATGTTGGGGCATGCCAAGAGCTTGATGTCAATGTCCGAGAGTCGGAGTTGCCACAAACCACGTAGGAGGAGGTGGTGCACAGTTGGGTGTCAGGCATCAGGTGCTGAAGCCTGACACCCAAAGAGCTTCTCCCCGAAGCTCTCTTCAAATGTGACAGTGTTGCAGGAAAAAGAGCACGAGACTTGGACTTCTCAAAATCAGGAAAAGTTTATTATGGCTGCCATGGTTCAGAAGCTGATCAAAGGCCAGCATGCAATATTCTGAACTAACTCGTCCAAAAGAACAATATCATATTTATAGTTTAGTTTTATCATGGAGATTCTTACTCTTTCTCTGATTGGCTACATGATTGTCGTCAAAAAAGAAAACCATAAACATATCCTGTTATTTTCTAAGATGAACTTCTAACCTTTGTGGTTAAGCCCCCTGTCTGCCTGCAAGGGGCCTTCCAATCTAACCCGACCTATTTACAAGCAGGTGTTTGCGGTTTGGCGTTTCCTGAGTTGGAGCTTCCTGTATCAAAGATGCTTTCTGCACCTTAAAAAGCATAAAAGTAAAGATCATTTAGTCTGACCCCGACTCATCTCACTCTTATGTCTAAAAATCACTTTATGCCCTGCCTCCTTTTCCCCCCTTCTAGACTCTATTTTCAGCTACAATTGAGTCTAGCCTATTACAAAACTTTTAAGACAACAATGCAAGCATACAATACTTGGCATGGCCTATGGCAAGGTTAATTTTCTCAGGAGTACATGTTAGCAATGCAAAGATATTGGTGAGAAGAAAGAGACAAGTTATACATATGAAATAACTTTTAGGGCTTATTCTCTGAGGTACCTTCTCCAGTCTCCAGAGTGCACGTTTCAGTAAATTTACATTTTTCCCACATAAGAAGAAAACTTCATTTTCTCCTACACACACACCTATGTTTATGAAAAAGGCATGGCTCGGAGGTTCTTTTCTTAGTCCCTGAGAACTGGACCTTCAAACAGATAATGGGAACTAGTGTTTCCAGAGGGAAAATGAACACAAAATCCTGAGGTGGATTGAATCGAGAGCCAATTTGGGAATTGGGTGGCTGAAATGTCTTTGGGCATCTTCCAGTAGGCAAATGCGTCTCCCAATGGTCACTAGTGAGGGGGGTGAAAGTAAGTAGGTGACCTTCTGTTGGAAGAGGTTGTAGACAGATGGAGACATAATTATATGTCCACAAGTGTCTTTCTACGGGCAAGATGCATTTTGGATGGACATTGTTCTTCTGACAGTAACCCCACAGGAATGCCAGGTTCCTGACACCACTTGACACACAAGGAAGGTGGCCCTAGGATTTCCACACCAACGGCTGTAGGGCCAACAATGGGAGGCGGCTCATCCCCATTCTTTTAATTGCATGATAAAAGTCACTTTGCAGCTTGACTTCTGCTGCTTTGATTCTTCCATCTACCAGCCTTCTCAAGGACTATTGTAGCCCTGGTTTTTCCCAAAGATCAGACTCAACTGGAACTGCATTGTAGGATGAAGGGCTAGCAGACAAACACAACCAGCACTTTTGTCCCAATGCAGGGTCAGTCTGGTTGATAAGGCTTTGACCCAACTCCAAAATTCTTAACAGATAGTCTCCCTTTCTCAACTGCTGTAGGGGTCCATTCCCTCTTTGTTCTATCCCACTGTTTACTGGGACAGTCAAACGTTTGACTTTAGGTGTTGGCTTTGGCTTAGGTCCAGGGATGCGACCCCACCGATTAATAATACGTCTCTGGCGGGAACGGATTTGCTCCAATGGTTTTAAACCTTGTGCATTGATCCTTTCCTGTTCCCTGAGTTTTTCAACATCTCCAGATCCTTCCTCAAGAGCAAAGGGGGTTACTTGGGCATTTTCGCAACACTGGGATTACCGTTCAGGATGTAATCACTCAGCAGACTTATTGCCAATAGCAGCCAAAGCCACAACAAGTTCAAAATTGTCCCTTAGCAGAACTTCTCTCTTAACCTACAGAATCACCACATTAGGGAGAAGGCAGGGGTTATATGTGACTTGGGAAAGAACAATATTAATCTTAGGTGTTCCACAAAACCAACCCCTATTACCAACATACAATGTCCACAGACCTAGGACTAACACAGCACCACAGAGAACCCACTCCCTGGTTTCCTCAAACATATTTCCAGAGGTTTCGTAATGCTCTCTGTCACAATCAATGATTTTAGGTACAGCATCTGTCTTTCTGGGGAGGGGGAGATTCCAAAAGAATAAATATCCAAGACAGTAATTCACAATAAGACAAGAGATAATGCAGTTATAATAATAATAATAATAAATAATAATAAATTTTATTTATAACCCGCTCTCTCTCCCCGAAGGGACTCGAGGCGGGGCACAGGGAAATTAAAAACAAATTAAAACAAGCAAAGTACAAGGTTAAAATCAAATTAAACTTACCCTGCGCTAAAAAACTTCTATGAAAATAAAACTATCCCTAAAAAAACCCTTAATAATTTAAAATTTAGATTACCCTAGGCCAGCCAAACGGAAGAAGTGAGTTTTTAATAGCTGTCGGAAGGAGCGAAGGTCCGTGGTTGTTCTGATTTCGGGGGGAAGGTCGTTCCAGAGGGTCGGGCCCGCCACAGAGAAGGCCCTTCCCCTGGGCGTCGCCCGCTGGCACAGCCTAGTGGACGGCACCCGGAGAATTCCCTCTCTGTGGGAGCGAATCGGCCGCAGGGATGTATGGGGCAGAATGCAATCCCGCAGATAGCTAGGTCCCGTGCCATGGAGCGCTTTAAAGATGGTAACTAACACCTTGAAGCGCACCCGAAAGACGACAGGCAGCCAGTGCAGCTCGCGCAGGAGCGGTGTTACATGGGAGAACCTAGAGGCTCCCATAACTACCCGCGCGGCTGCATTCTGGACTAGCTGAAGCCTTCGGGTGCACTTCAAGGGGAGCCCCATGTAGAGAGCATTACAGTAGTCCAGTCGGGATGTCACGAGGGCATGAGTGACTGTGCAAAGGGCACCCCGATCCAATAGGGGCTGCAACTGGCGGACCAGGCGGACCTGGTAAAACACCCTTGATCTTCCATGGACAGCCGGGCATCGAGGAGGACGCCCAAGTTGCGTGCCCCATCCACAGGGGTTAGATGTTCACCCCCTATGGCCAGTGATGGAGTCAACTGGTTGTACTGGGATGCCGGAAACCACAGCCACTCGGTCTTGGACGGGTTGAGTCTGAGTCTGAGTTATGACTACAAATACTTGGCTTGCCATTCCCTGACAGGTGCTCAAACTTCTAATACATCTTATATCTAACAAATGGAACGTTGTCTTCCTCCTCCAAATCTTCGGCCGTACGTTGAGAAATCAGCTTCCAGGGGTGATTTCAGTAAGGCCTCTTCTGCCCCGTATGTAGCCTGCCCATTGCCGGTAGGACCGTTATAGGGGGCGCTTCTTCAAGCGTACCAGTAAAGGATGGGTTTCATCCT
Organism: Rhabdophis nuchalis; assembly: GCA_039707465.1. Classification (NCBI taxonomy): domain Eukaryota; kingdom Metazoa; phylum Chordata; class Lepidosauria; order Squamata; family Natricidae; genus Rhabdophis; species Rhabdophis nuchalis. The sequence continues at coordinate 37,549,047 of CM077650.1, forward strand.
GGTTTGCTCCCCAAGGCTCAGCAGCAGCTGGCTTAACTCAAGTTCAGTGAATCCAAATCTTGGATTCCAACACTCTTACTGCAAGTGGAGAACATCTGACCACAGTATATGAAACCCACTTGGATTTCAGATTCTTCTCCTTTTTAGAGTTTTACCTATACTTATCTTCCACCTGAATATTATTACTAGAGGTGCTCAGAAATGGTGGACTGAGGGACACACAATATTGTTGGATTTCTTTTGCTTGTTTAATTCTCCCACCATTTGATTCACCCATGAGGCTCCTATTTGGTCTAGGTGCTATATATGATTTTTCAAGTTAGCACTTATAACTGGGGGTCTCCCAAACATCATTTCAAAAGGAGATAGCTTAATTCCTTTCCGTGGAGTACATCTCACAGACCAGAGTGCCAAAGGTAAGGCATCCACCCATTTAAGGTGAGTTTCAAGACACATTTTGTCCTTGAATAGGATTCTAGTCACTTCAAATCTAGTTGTCTGGAGTTCCCCTGCTTTAGAATATCTGGGGCTCAGTCCCCTTCGCATTTCCAAGGCTGCATAAGCTATCATGTTAGGGTAGTTCAGATCATCTCGGGTTGCTGACAGCCTCCCTTTTCAGCCAGCTGGTTTTTTCCTCTTCTGCTGGATCCGACCATCCAGCTTGGAGAGATTGCACAGATTCCCTCATATGGAATCTTTAATTCCTCTGAGCAAAGCAACCACTAGTTGCTTTTCCTTTCTAATGCTTCATGAATTACATTCTACATACAAATTGAGAGATTTCTCAAGTTTTGGTAAGTTATGCTTACTTTAATTTTCTAATGCCTGTTTTTGTTCCTTTGTCCAAACAAAGGGTTCTTTTTCACCCCCCTTTGTGGATTCATAGACTAGTTTAGCTAGAAGGGCAAAATTTTGCCTATATATTTTCCGTCTTTGTAGACATTAACCATCTTCCCTTCTGCTGGTCCTCTAACCAGGCATGGGATTCTAACTACTGAACCCTCCTCGTACAATTCTTCCGGCGGGTCCCCTGGCCTCCCACTCTGTCTAAGAGCTTCGGCGAGGAAAAAATGTGTTTCCTCTTGCCTTTGTAAGTTCCTTCTTCTCTGAGGTTTTGAGCCCAATTAATATATATTTTGTTTGCTAATTCCACAAGTTCAGAGTTGCCTTTCGTGGCCCCCCTTCTCGTCTTCTGTAAAGTTTTGCTCTAATGTCATCTGCAGAGTGACCAATGAAGATCAAATTGACCATTCTCTTATTTTCTTCAACCTCAGGATCTAATTTGGTATTTTGCCCAAAGGTTTAATAAATGCATTCTAGCAATTCCCTTGGATTTTCATCCTGTTTCTGTTGATTTTGATAGACCTTCCCTAAATTCTTAACTTTTGTTTGAGTCCTAATAAGGTCCAAAAGTTTTGCAGCTGAATGGACTAAGGTTCCCAATCTGGTTCCTTCAGAAACCATGTCCAGTCTGGATTTTTCTGCATGATCCTTCTGCAAAGAGACTTCTGATTAGAGACTGCGCATGCGCGAAGAGATGGCGGTCTGCCGTTGAGCTCCGCGCGGGCCGCGGGGCTCTTTGGCAAAAAGGGGATGTTTCCCGACCCTCTTTACCATCTTTGAGGGTCGGGGCCAGCAAGTACTCACCCTGGGGCTCCATCGAGGCCGGAACGGCCTTCCAGGGTGGGCGGACGGCCCAGAACGGGGGCTTCGCTGGCCGGAAGGAGCCGGCCAGCTGGAGGTGCCGGGTGCCGGGCGGCGGCCTGAGGAGGACGGAGGAGGACGGAGATTGCGGGGAGCAGGCGGAGCTTCGGGGCTTCGGGGGCCTGGCAGGCAAGGGGAGCTTCGGAGGCCTGGCAGGCAGGCGGAGCGCTGGAGGCCAGATAGGAGGCTGTCGGGCGCTGGAGACCGGGCAGGATGTCAGCCTGGAGGCCGGCCTGGAGGTTCGCCAGGCATGAAAGGCCAGGAGAGGCCGGGGCTCTGGAGGCCGGGGCGTTGGAGGTCGGGACGCCAGGCCGGGAGGGCCAAGAAGAACTGGCCCAGGGCTAGGACGATCTAGGCCCGAAAATAGCAGGGCCGCGGCTGGAGAGGACCCAGACTGGACCCCTCAGTTGGAAGATTCCTTCAGAGAGCGGCCGGGTGAGTGGAACCATCGGAGGCCTGGGCAGCCGGGAGGCCTATAACAGCAAGGCCTAGGCCTAAGGAGATCCAGGCCGAGGCCTGCTCCCTACTGCCCTGATCCAACCAACCCAAGCCAAGACCCATGAGGGGGCCGGGAGATCCAGGAATGGGCCCGACCATTTACCATCTTTGGCCGAGGCCTGAGGCTTTTGAAGAGCGGGACTGGACTTTAAGGCCACGCCTGAGACATTGCACCTATTGCATTTTGCACATTGCACCTATTAAGTATTTATAAACTATTTATTGACTATCAACTATTTTATGACCCCACTTTTAAACCTTTTTGTGCTGGACTTATACTTGCTGGAATTAATTAATGAATTTAACATCTATTTAATATTTATTGAATATCTATTTTAACATCTTAATATTTAATATTTATTGAATATCTTTTAACATCTGTTCATCCCTAAACCAATTGATGCCCTGCTATAAATGTGACCCAGTATATACTCAAGGGCAGACCTAATCTTACTGCGGGAGTCCCCCCTCTCGCAGGTTTGGCCCTCCGCTCTTACGAGGGCCCACCTCGATGAGGGATATATTAATCCAGAGAGGTGGGCGAGGCGTAGGGGGTTTTTAACACGTAAATTGTCTTTTTTAGGGGGTACCAGGGAGGGGGGTGGGTATAGACAGATAGAGACGGAAGAACAGAACAAAAGGAAGGGCCAGGCCAGCAGCCGACGGAGGGAAGTGGAAGGAGCCGATAGGAGGGGGGACACACGAGTCGTTCCGTTTGAGGGCATACCAATCCAGAGGGTCGTGGGGAGAGGCAGGGCCGAGGGGAGACAAGTTTCATCCTCCCGGTTGGTGGCACGTAGCCGTTGGCTACAAACGGTCGGGTGCCACAACCCCCGCAGGCTAGGTGGTCAGGGAGTACAGAGCCAGGGCCTGCGGCTGATGTTCTGCAATGCCAGGTCCGTTGTCAACAAAGCCCCCCTCATTAGTGACCTTGTGTCAGAGGGGGAGCCGGACCTGGCTGGAATTGCGGAGACCTGGTTGGGCCACGAGGGAGGACTCCCCCTCGTTGAAATGTGCCCACCAGGCTACCGCGCTTTTCATCAGCCCCGGGCCCTAGGTAGGGGCGGTGGGGTAGCGGTCATTGTCAAGGAAGGTCTTGAGCCGAGAGAGACCATTGTGCCACAGACCACCGGTTGTGAGTCCCTCTGCGTGAAGTGGGGCCTAGGGAGGCAGTTGGGCGTGCTGGTTGTATACCTGGCTCCCCGCTATGTAGCAGCAGCCCTGCCCGAGCTCCTGGAGGTGATCGCTACGGTGGCAGTGGAGACCCCCAGACTTTTAGTCATGGGGGACTTTAATCTGCCATCGTTGGGCGAATCATCCGTGGCAGCTCGGGAGTTCATGGCTTCCATGACGGCCATGGACCTGACCCAACTAATTCAAGGCCCCACTCACGAGGGTGGACATACGCCGGATCTCATCTTCGTCTCAGGCCAATGGAAGAGTGATCTGGGTATAGGGGATATAGTCATCACGCCCTTGTCATGGTCAGACCACTCACTTCTCCGGCTCGACTTTCCGACCGCTGCTCCCCTCCGCGGGGAGGCGGAACCGGAGTTACCAATCTGGTTCCGCCCCAGGCGCCTGATGGACCCGGATGGGTTCCAGACGGCGCTTGGGCCATTTCCTGTACCCCTGACCCGTGCCCCGATGGAGGACCTCACGGCCGCATGGAATAGTGCGGCCGTGGGAGCCTTGGATCGGGTCGCGCCCTTGCGGCCTCTCTTGCGGCGGCGAACCACCCTGGCTCCTTGGTTTACCGAGGAGCTGCGGGTGATGAAACGCCGCAAGAGATGCCTAGAGAGAAGATGGAGGTCCACCCGATCTGAATCTGACCGGACACAGGTAAGAGCCCATTTACGGACTTACATTGTGGCGCTGAGAGTGGCCAAACGCCATCATTGTGCTACTCTCATAGCATCCGCAGAAAACCGCCCTGCCGCCCTGTTTAGGGTGACCCGCTCCCTACTTCAACAGGGGGTGCGGGAAGCCCCGCTACAGGGTAGAGCAGAGGAATTTGTGATTTTTCTGCAGGAGAAAACCGCTCAGATACAGAATGGGCTACCCTCCATTGATGGCCCAGTGGGATGCCACGAGACAGATCTTGTTTGGGAGGAGTTTGACTCCGTTACTTCCGAAGATATGGACAGGTTACGTGGGCGACTGCGAGCCACCACATGTTTACTGGACCCGTGTCCCTCCTGGCTTGTACTGGCATCCTGGGAGGTGACACGAGGCTGGCTCCAAGAGGTTGTCAACGCATCCTTAAGTGAGGGTTCCTTGCCTGCTTCCCTAAAAGAAGCGATGGTGAGGCCCCTCCTTAAGAAGCCCTCTTTGGATCCAGCTCTATTAAACAACTATCGTCCAGTCTCCAACCTTCCCTTTCTGGCGAAGGTTGTTGAGAGTGTGGTGGCACAACAGTTTCCCCGTCACCTGGAGGAAGTTGACTATCTAGATCCGTGCCAGTCCGGCTTTCGGCCCGGGCATAGCACCGAGACGGCATTGGTCGCGTTGGTTGATGATCTCTGGAGGGCCAGAGATGGGGGTTGTTCCTCCATCCTGGTCCTATTAGACCTCTCGGCGGCTTTCGATACCATCGACCATGGTATCCTATTGCATCGGCTGGGGGGGTTGGGGGTGGGAGGCACCGTTTTACGGTGGTTCTCCTCCTACCTCTCTGGCCGATCGCAATTTGTGTTGGCAGGAGAGCAGAGGTCGACCTCGAGACCCCTCACATGTGGGGTGCCTCAGGGGTCGGTCCTCTCGCCTCTCCTGTTTAACACATACATGAAGCCGCTGGGTGAGATCATCCGTGGTTTTGGGGTAGAGTACCATCTTTACGCTGATGATACTCAGCTGTATATATCTACCCCAAACCACCCCAACGATGCCGTAGCGGTGATGTGCCAGTGCCTGGAAGCCGTGCGGATCTGGATGGGAAGTAACGGACTCGGGCTCAACCCGACCAAGACCGAGTGGCTGTGGTTTCCGGCTGCCCGATTCAACCAGCTCACTCCATCGCTGGCCATAGGGGGCGAACATCTTGCCCCTGTGGATGGGGCGCGCAATTTGGGTGTCCTCCTGGATGCCCGGCTGTCCATGGAAGATCAAGTGACAGCCGTGGCCAGGAGGGCGTTTTACCAGGTTCGCCTGGTTCGCCAATTGCGCCCCCTATTGGATCGGGACGCCCTTCGCACAGTCACTCATGCGCTCGTGACATCCCGACTGGACTGGACTATTGTAACTCTCTCTACATGGGGCTCCCCTTGAGGTGCACCCGGAGACTTCAGCTAGTCCAGAACGCAGCCGCGCGAGCAATTATGGGAACCGCCAGGTTTACCCATGTAACACCGCTCTTGCGCGAGCTGCACTGGCTACCTGTCGTCTTCCGGGTGCGCTTCAAGGTGTTAATTATCATCTTTAAAGCGCTCCAATGCTCGGGACCTAGCTATCTGCGGGATCGGATCCTGCCTCATACATCCTCACGGCCGATTCGCTCCCACAGAGAGGGACTTCTCCGGGTGCCGTCCACTAGACTTTGTCAGCGGGTGACACCCAGGGGAAGGGCTCTCTCTGTGGCGGGCCCGGCCCTCTGGAACGACCTTCCCCCCGACATTAGGACGACCATGGACCTCCGCTCCTTCCGTCTTAAATTAAAAACACATCTTTTCTGTCTGGCCGGCCTAGGATAGTCTCTCTGTCTCTGGGGTTTTATTGGGAAGTTTTTTAGTATAGCTTAGTTTTAATGGGGAATTTTAGCACAGGTTTAGGTTTAATTTGTTTTTTAAAGAAATGTTTGTATATATTTATTGTTTTTTTATTCTTCCTGTGCACCACCCCGAGTCCCTATGGGGAGAGGGAGCGGTTTACAAATATTAAATTGATTGATTGATTGAAAGGCTTATTCATGGTTCCCTTCACCAGGCTTCTTTTCTCTGGGGTTTATGAAATTTCCATCAGACTTTGTATGTCTGCCCAAATAGACTGGTGAGTTCAGAAAAATGGATGCAAAAATGACATGCATCTCATCTGGATTTCCTCTATAATTAGGAATTCGATTTCTCCAATTATATAAATTAGCCATTGAGAATGGAGCATACACTCACATTTTACGCTGCTCCCCCTCAATTCCTGGCAATAAAAATTCCCTTAGGGGCAATTTGAGTTTTTGTCTCAACTGCTCCCTTGGACCAGGTTTGTGGTCCACTTGATCTGTCCCTTCGGTAACCCTTTTTGGCTTCCTTCCTCCTGGCCCCACCTAATGGGACCGTTCGTTCTTTCTAACCAATATTTGATTCTCCCTTTTGTCTCCTACTTCTTCAGTGTCAACCATTTCATATCAAAGATACATAGGTGGAGGGCACTGATGTCAGAGACTCTCTCTCTTTTTCTCTTATTTTTCTCTTATTTTTCTTCTTCTTCTTCTTTCCTCTTTCCTTGAGGTTTGTTACCCACCTTGGTAACGGACTATATCTTAGGTTTTTTTTTTCTAAGAGTGTTGTATTCTGTCCACCTTGGACTACACACCTTACAACCCTTTTTTCTTCTTCTTCTTTGTTCTGGGGGGTTCAGGAGTTCTGGGGTTCTGGGGTGTTCAGTGTCTTCTCTTTTGTATTTTTTTCTTGGATCTCCCAGTACCTTACTGGGATATTTTTAAAGATCCAAACCTATAGAGTAACATGTATTGAAGAGGCGTTTGACAAACGCTTCTTTCACTACCCATGTTCTATTTCTAAGACACTTTCACCGACCTGGGGTGCCGGACTATCATGGTTGCCTTCAGGAACTGCGGTGACTTAACCACCCACACAATTCTGGAGCCTCGTTAGGATACACCGGTTCCGTTAGGAAGTGGGCACTATCCCGGGCTCAGGGGGGTGATCAGGCCCCCTCTTCCACTCTCAACCGAGTGGGCCTACAACAATTCCCTCAATACTTGCCTGCAGGTGTCTTATTTTTCTTTCAGCCGGTGTTATTTATTGACTTGTCCTAGGCGTTATTTATTGACTTGTCCTGATCCTGGTCCGGTCTTGGATCTGTCGTGTCCACCAAATGCCCGAGGGGGGCCATCTGCCTCCTCCCAGAGAATTGCTCTGTGGCGCCTGGAGGTTGGCTAAATGGCCTCAATTGGGCCCCGGTTGGTCGTGCCGTCCTCAGCGAAATATCGCTCCAAGTCCCGGCGGATTCGCCATTATGTTGCAGGAAAAAGAGCACGAGACTTGGACTTCTCAAAATCAGGAAAAGTTTATTATGGCTGCCATGGTTCAGAAGCTGATCAAAGGCCAGCATGCAATATTCTGAACTAACTCGTCCAAAAGAATAATATCATATTTATAGTTTAGTTTTATCATGGAGATTCTTACTCTTTCTCTGATTGGTTACATGATTGTCGTCAAAAAAGAAAACCATAAACATATCCTGTTATTTTCTAAGATGAACTTCTAACCTTTGTGGTTAAGCCCCCTGTCTGCCTGCAAGGGGCCTTCCAATCTAACCCGACCTATTTACAAGCAGGTGTTTGCGGTTTGGCGTTTCCTGAGTTGGAGCTTCCTGTATCAAAGATGCTTTCTGCACCTTAAAAAGCATAAAAGTAAAGATCATTTAGTCTGACCCCAACTCATCTCACTCTTATGTCTAAAAATCACTTTATGCCCTGCCTCAACAGGACACCATCTTGGGCATGCACAGGAGGAAAAAAAGCTGGTCTGGCATGCATGCGCACGTGGCCAGCTGCTCTCTTCTGAGTTTTGGTTCTAAGATCTTGACGCAGCTTAGAGAGTATAGAGCAAAGGAATTCACAATCATGAGGTTCACCGTCTGAGGGGAAAGGAAGCAAAGATGCAGGATTCAGAGAAGGGCAACGCCGTAGAGAAATATGTGGGGAAGAAAGAAGCACAGCTTCATATTTAGTAAGACATGAGGTAGAAAAAAATTTAGTCCCAGTATGTGATAGCAGAGCAGAAACAGAGTGAGGAACAGACACCACAAGGGTGTGACCAAGAACCAGATCTGCTGGTCATTCTACCAGGAGAGCAGCAGCTGCAACAGCTCACAAACAAGGGGGAAGGCCAGAGGTCACAGGGTCTAAGGCACTAGAAAAATAAGCAATAGGCCTTTGTGCAGAGCAATAAGATAATAAAAGGTGAAAGGTTTTGAATAGTCAGGCAACCCCAAAGCCGGGGCAGAAGACAAGGCCTGTTTTAACAGTTGGAAAGAAGATTCAGCAGCGAGAGACCAGTGAAGGGGTTCAGGGGCATCATGGAGGGTGAGGTCATAGAGAGGACGAGCTAAGGGAGCATAGGTAGGAATCCACTGACAACAGAAGCCAGTTATCCCAAGAAAAGAGTGCATAGCTTTTTGGGTGGTAGGTTTAGGACATTGGGGGATCGTTTGGACACGAGAGGGCAATATAGAACGAGAGCCATGAGAAAGAAGTACACCCAAGTAAGTGACTTGAGGAAGGCAAAGCTGTAACTTAGACTTAGAAGCTTTGTGCCCTTTAGCAGTAAGGCTTTGAAGTAAAACTAGGAAATCAGCTAAGCTGGTTTCAATAATAATAATAATAATAATAATAATATTTAATTTTGTATACCGCGTCCTCTCCCCAAGGGGACTCGGAGCGGTGCACAGGGAAATTAAAACATATAAAAATATATACAAACAATAAATACAATAAATAAAAGCAGATTAAATTGATCGTCCCTGCGCTAAAAACCCCATTAAAACTAAATTCCCTAAACACCCCAGAGGTAGAGACTAACCAAGGCCGGCCAGACAGAAAAAGTGTGTTTTCAGTTTTCGACGGAAGGAGCGGAGGTCCGTAGTTGTTCTAATGTCAGGGGGGAGGTCGTTCCAGAGGGCTGAGCCCGCCACAGAGAAGGCCCTTCCCCTGGGCGTCGCCCGCTGACACAGTCTAGTGGACGGCACCCGGAGAAGTCCCTCTCTGTGGGAGCGGATCGGCCATGAGGATGTATGGGGCAGGATCCGATCCCGCAGATAGCTAGGTCCCGAGCCATGGAGCGTTTTAAAGATGACAACCAGCACCTTGAAGCGCACCCGAAAGACGACAGGCAGCCAGTGCAATAGTGGCAGAGGCAAGTAAAAGATCATCTACATATGTCGGCTAAGTCCTGTTTCAGAATTTGAGAAAAAATAGAGGGGGATTCACAATAGCCTTGGGGAAGGCAGCGTCAGGTCAGTTGCTGGCCATCATATTGAAAAGCAAACAAAAATTGGAAGTCAGGATGAATGGGGATAAAGAAGAAGGCAGAGGACAGATCCACCACAGTAAAGTAACAAGCAGTAGCCAGGATGGGAGATAGAATAGTAGCAGGATTAGGGACAGTAGGATAGGACGGGATGACTACAGAATTGAGCTTACGAAGGTCCTGTACAAATCTTCATTTACTGGTAGCCCTTTTTTGGACAGGCAAGTTGGGGGTATTGCAAGGACAATGGGTAGAAACTAAAATGCCTTCCTGTAACAATGATTCAATGACTGGGCGAATACCTTCATGAACCTTCTTCTATAGAGGATACTGAGGAATTCAAGGAAGAGCCTTAGTGGGGTCTAACTGCATTCGGGTTGGTTTAGCAGAATGAATATGGCCAACATCATCAGCATGGGCAGACCAGAGGGTTTCAGGGACCTTGGAGAGGAGTTCCTGTTGTAGGGTGTTGAGGGAAGGTTCAGAAAGGGAGGAAAGAGGAAACAATAACTTAGCATCTGGAAGGGAAGAAAGGCAAGCAAGAACAGGATGTTCTTTAGAGGAAGGAACATTGAGGTAGAAGCCATCGGGTTGGCAGTAGATTGTGCAGCCAAGTTTGCACAGGAGATCATGACCCAATAGGTTAATGGGGGAGCAAGGGCTAAGTAGAAAGGCAAGTTTGGTAGAAAGGGGTCCCAAGGAAACAACAGTAAGTTTACTGACAGGATGAGGGATGGACACATTAGTAACACCAACAGCATTAATAATGGCCTGAGAAGGCTGGACATACAATACAATACAATAGCAGAGTTGGAAGGGACCTTGTAGGTCTTCTAGTCCAACCCCCTGCATGGGCAGGAACCTTATACCATTTCAGACAAATGGCTGTCTAACATCTTTTTAAAGACTTCCAGGGTTGGGGCATTCACAACTGCTGGAGGCAAGCTGTTCCAGAGGTTAATTGTTCTTACTGTTAGGAAATTTCTCCTTAGTTCTAAGTTGCTTCTCTCCTTGGTTAGTTTCCACCCATTGCTCCTTGTCCTGCCCCCAGGTGCCTTGGAGAAAAGTTTGACTCCCTCTTCTTTGTGGCACCCTCTGAGATATCGGAACACTGCTATCGTGTCTCCCCTGGTCCTTCTCTTCATCAAACTAGACATACCCAGCTCCTGCAGCCGTTCTTCATATGTCTTAGTCTCCAGTCCTCTAATCATCTTGGTTGCTCTTCTTTGCACTCTTTCCAGAGTCTCCACGTCTTTTCTACATCGTGGCGACCAAAACTGTATGCAGTATTCCAAGTGTGGCCTTACCAAGGCACTATACAGTGGCATTAACACTTCACGCGATCTAGATTCTATCCCTCTGTTGATGCAGCCTAGAACTGTGTTGGCTTTTTTGGCAGCTGCTGCACACTGCTGGCTGATATTTAAATGGTTGTCCACTAGGATTCCGAGATCCCTCTCACAGTTGCTACTATTGAGCAAGGTACCACCTATACTGTACTTGTGCATTTGGTTTTTCTTGCCTATATGTAGGACCTTACTTTTTTCACAATTGAATTTCATTTTATTAGACAGTGCCCAATGTTCAAGTTTGTCTAGATCCTTCTGTATCTTAAGCCTATCTTCTGGAGTGTTGGCTATTCCTGCCAGCTTGGTGTCGTCTGCGAATTTGATGAGTTCCCCATTTATCCCCTCATCCAAATCGTTGATGAAGATGTTAAAGAGTACTGGGCCTAAAACAGAGCCTTGGGGGACTCCACTGCATACTTCCTTCCATGTAGATGCAGTTCCATTGAGGACTACACGTTGAGTGCGGTTGGTCAGCCAGTTACGAATCCATTTGGTGGTGCTGCTGTCTAACCCACAATTTTCTACTTTATCTAATAGTAGGTTATGGTCTACTTTATCAAATGCCTTACTGAAGTCCAGGTAAATTATATCAACAGCATTCCTCTGGTCCACTGATTTTGTTACTTTGTCAAAGAATGCAATTAGATTCGTCTGGCATGATCTGTTTTTGACAAACCCATGTTGGCTTTTGGCTATTACTTTGTTTGCTTCTAGGTGTTCACTTATTTGTTGTTTAATTATCTTTTCCAGAATCTTTCCTGGTATTGAGGTCAGGCTGATGGGTCTATAGTTTCCTGGATCTGTTTTTTTTTCCTTTTTTGAAGATGGGAACCACATCTGCTCTTTTCCAGTCTTCTGGCAGTTCCCCGGTGCTCCAGGATCTCTGAAAGATATAGTTCAGTGGTTCTGAGATCTCGTCTGCCAGTTCCTTCAGAACCCTGGGGTGTAATCCATCCGGTCCTGGTGATTTGAACTCGTCCAGGGCAGACAGGTGCTCACTTACCATTTTCTTCCCTATTTCAACTTGTGTTCCTAATCTGATATTTGTGGTGCTGTTTTTGATTGATTGGACTGTTTTATCCCTTTGTGTAAAGACAGATGCAAAAAAAGAGTTAAATAGTTCTGCTTTCTCCCTGTTGCTTATCTTCTTGCCATTTTCTCCCAGCAGTGGACCAATTGTTTCCTTAACTTTTTTCTTATTTTTAACATGTTGGAAGAAGCTTTTTTTGTTATTTTTTACTTTTTTGGCAAGCCTTTCTTCATTGTGAGCCTTAGCTTTCCTCACTTCATCTTTACAGGCTCGGGCTATTTGCTGATATTTTGCCTTGGTTATGTCCCCCTTTTTCCACTTTTTATATTTATCCTTTTTGTCTTTCAATTTGTCAGAGAGTTCTTTATGCAGCCATGCTGGCTTCTTTTGGGAACTGTTATTTTTCTTCTTCATTGGTATTGCGCTGGACTGGGCTTTTATAATCTCATTTTTCAAAATTTCCCAAGCTTCTTGAGTTGTTTTCCCCTTGAGGATTCTCATCCATGGAATCCTTCCCAAGCTCTCTCTGAGTTTATTGAAATTAGCTCTCTTGAAGTCTAAGACTCTAGTTTGACTTTGTTCAACTACTTTTGTTTGCATAATGTTGAATTCCAGTATTTCATGATCGCTTGCCCCCAAAGTTCCTGTAGCTTCTACACCTTCTATCATTTCCTCTCTGTTAGTGAGAATTAAGTCCAATATTGCTGATCCCCTTGTTCCCTTCTCTACCTTTTGGGAAACAAAGTTGTCTGCTAGATTTGTTAGGAACCTGTTGGATCTTCCACTTGGTGCAGAGTTTGTTTCCCAATTGATGTCAGGGTAGTTAAAATCTCCCATTACTATTGCAGTGTGCTTCCTACATACCTTAGTTAGCTGGTTAGCAAAAAGTACATCCACTTCCTCTGCTTGGTTGGGTGGCCTGTAGTATAGACCTATGACAATATCATTCCCCCCCCAACCTTTAATATTGACCCAAATACATTCAAGATAGTTCTCATCATTGTTGTGCTCTATTTCTGTAGAGATGTAATTATTTCTTATGGAACCAGCAGCTCCAGTGTCAACAAGCAATTTAGTGGGAAGGCCACCAATAGAAAGAACAATCTCTGGGTTAACAGAGTCAAGGGGAATAAGGGGAAAAGAAGGGGAAGGGGAAGTAGATAGTCATTGGGGGGGGGAACAAAAGGGAAAATGGGGAGGGATTCATCTAGGTCGTGGAGAGGGCGCTCGGGAGCCAGTTTGGAAAAAAGGCTGAGGAAGAGTTTGGGGAAAATGTTTTGGATAAGTTTGAGGAAAGGGCTGTGGAGGAGGGGGGAAGGCAGGAAAGCAGGCCTGATGCCAAGGTATGGTAAAGGGGAGGAAGACAAGTAGGGGCAAGAGGATTTGAAATGGCCCACCATTCCACAGTGGAAGCAGTGAGATTGCTGTTGCTGAGAAGGAAGGTTTGAAGGAAGGTTCGAGTGAATCATAGGAGGGTCGGAGCAAGGAGGTGGAACAGGTGGATTTTCAAGAGCATGCAGTTGCAAAGCCATTAGCTTGGTCTGTTTCTCTATCCGCTTTTGCTTAAGGGTCTTGGCATAATGATCAGCTATAGAAACAATTTCAAATGAAGTTTTCGCTTCCCAGCCAATAATGTTGGTCCGAATGGTTTCCGCAAGTTTGAGGAGTAATCCATCCACAAAGAATGAGACCATACCTTCAGTAGCATTGGTACGAGGATCGTTCACCACCGAATGCTGTTCAAATGCTAAAGTAAGACGTTACATAAATTCTGCTGGGGATTCTTGGTCAGATTGTTTACAAGCTTTAATTTTGATCCAGTCAGTTTTAATAGGGCAAACATCAGTGATATTAACAAGCAATCGCAAGCGTGCATTAGGTAAGTCGGTTGGAGTAGGAGGGTGTGTGTGTGTGTGTGTGTGTGTGCAAGCAGCTTTCTCCTTGAACCTTTCCCAAACTCCTTTGAGACAAATGGCCCACATTAAATGATTAAGGTCTGCCCAAGTAGGGTTGTAAGCCTCTATAATGGTTTCCAATTCTTCTTTAAATTTGGTGGGTTCCTCTCTAATGTTAGGGAAGGAGGTTGCCATGTTGTGAATTTCCGTCTGAGACCACGGGACATGAACCTGAACAGTTTTAGGCACAGCAACCCCATTTATTGTTTCTGACAAACCCGGAAGGGTGCGAAGGGGAAACTGGCCCACCGGTGGAGGAGTAACGAGAGACGTTGCTTGAGGAGGAAACACCCAGGAGGCAGCACCCAGCGGGGTGGAAGAGAGAGGAGCAGCACCGCGAGTATGAAAAGCAATGCAATCTCAGGTGGTAAGATCAGACAGGATAGAAGCAACACCAGGGAAAATAGGCATGGTGGGTTCTGTTGGAGCAGGAGAGGATTTGTAATGTGTAAGCAAAGCTGAGCCATATTCTAGCCCCAGAGTTTCATTTATACATGATAGGTCTGTGCAAAGAAGAGTAGAGGGACTAAGGAGGAGCCAGTCAGCTTTTTAAAGTGAGTCCTCAATATCTTGGATAAGCTGTGAGGCATTAGAAAGTGAAGCAGAGCCAGGAGAAGGGGCCGAAATTGAGGGGGATGTTCCATGGGTGGGGGAAGTTGGAGGGGGGAGGGAAGAAGACTGAGGGACGGTGTTAGAAGGAGGGGATAAGAGTGGGGGAAGAAATGGGGAGGAAGGGAGGGAAGAGGGGGGAGGAGGAGGTGTAGTGGGAGGAGGATGCTGCGATGGAGGGACATAAAGAGGAGGGTGGGAATAGGGACATCCTGGAAGCTCAAGCAGGAGATCCCATTCATGATCTTCAGGGAGGCCAGGGGAGGTGGGTTCTAGTGGGCAAAGTTTAACTGCTGGCATCTGGGATCATTTAATAGCGTCTGCAGCAGTGTCAGTGCGAATCACAGAAATAGCTTTTTTAAGGTCCGTGACAGATTTCCCCAATGTTTTCTTGGTGTGCTTAAAGTATTGGAGGTGGTGGTCACGATGTCGCTTTTCCATTTCCGCATACCAAACAAAGAATGCTGACCAATTTCCTGGCTTTAATGAGTTGTCAGCCACATCCAAGTGAAAATGCAAAAAAATTGAGTTTATCACGATCAAAAGTACCTGATAAGGGAAATTGGCATTTGGGATCCTGGGCAGTAAGAGCATGCCATTCTGACAAATAGTGACAAACTCTAGGTCCTTTATGGGCATGAATGTACCAAGCAGGAGTACCCTTTTCAGTGGCCTCAATCCCCTTCGAGTGAGATTTTCCCATTGTATGGTAAATTGACTGGAGAGAAAGCAGTATAGATGCACCATATAAGGCCAGTTTCTTGCCTCAGCTGCTCCAGTCGCTGCTTCCAATAGGCTTCTGGGCAAAATAGAGATTATATTTGATAAGGGTATAGCTATGTCCCTTGATGTGCCCTGTCCTGCATCAACATTGTAGATTTGCTTGGGGCAGGCAGCTTCAACTCCACGCTTGGGATTTCTTTCAGATTAAGTTTATTATCAGGCATCCTTAATATCAGCACTTAGAGTTCATTGTTAAGATTCTTCTGACGGCTTTAATTTGTCCCATCATGCAGGTAAAAAGACATTATTTTCTCTAACCCATTCTGAGCGGAGATGTAATGTGGCTGTCCGGTAGAAAAAGGCTTCTAAAACTGACCGGCTATAACTTCCTGCGGGCAGAATACCCTGGTGGCCAATCAGGGAATACAGCTGTGATCACATGCTATGGAACTACATTTCCCACAAGGCAGTTCTGCCTACATTTCCAATGAGGTAGCTACATTTCCCATGAGATAGTTTCTTAAAGGAGACAGTTCTTAATTCCTACACTAGATATATACTGTTGTGACAGCACACTCCCCGCCTGGAATTATAAATTCCACTACCAACTAACTTTAACTAGAGGTAAAACAAAGGCATGGCATAAAACAATGCAAACTTGACTATCTAATTAACTAAGATAAACAGAGGCATAACATTAAACATGCGAACCCAACTAACTGATTAACTGAGTAACACAAAGGCATAGCATCAAACATGCAAACCTAACTAATTAATTGAGTTGCACAAAGGCATCAAACAGTGCAAACAACGATGTAAACACAAAGCATGCAAAGCTTGAGGTTCAATCTTCCAGTTCAGTCTTCCGTAGCAGCAGTACTAGGTCAGTGATTGGTCTGGTGTAGAGCTTCTTGGTGGAAGTCTACTGATCGGCTTCCCAGCTTGAACTTCCACCTGGCGAACTAGTTCATCATCACTGGGTAGGACTTGGTGCACAAGTCCCATAGGCCATAAGTTCCAATACAAGTCTTTGTGAACGAAGTTCCCTGCTGGTGCTGGCCAATCACCTGTCTTCTGGGTTAGCAAGGTGGCTGGGGTGATGACAGTTGGGATTTCAGGATCCAAAAACTCTGGAACCAAAGGTTGGGCGTCGATGATGGTTGTCACCTCTGCCATGATGGTGGTGAGGGCAATCACTGCTAAGCCCAACACGAGAGGTCTCCGTCTGGAGAAGCGTTTGAAGCAAACTGGTTCTCACGACTGGTTGAGGGGTAGTTGTGGTGCTAGTTTCACCTCTTCCATGATGAAACTGATGTGAACGTTGTTCTCCCCACCGTAGACCCCGATGTATCCTATGTCTGCTATCGCCTTCATTGTTGTGATAGGCCAGATGGGGACGTATTTGCGCTGCACAGGAACACTTTGGAGATGACTCAGGGAGTCTCGCCATATTCGCCATTCTTGTTTCTGTTGGTTGTGCTGCTTGTCGCTGGATCACATGAAACATAGGTAGCTTCGATGGTCTTCTCTGACAAGCAAAAAGTAGAACATCTGCTGGATGTTGGCCCTGATGGTTATTGCTTCCTTTCTGAAGTAAAGGAGCATGCTGAGCAGACTGTTGGTGAGGTCAGTACCTGTGAGAAGCACTTTGTTCAGAGAGAGGCCTTGGGGTTGCACGCTGGCATCGAAGACTACTCGAATCTGGTCTGGCTTTTGTGGGTGGTACATGCCAAAGGATGGCAGGTGCCAGCATTCCTCATCACTTCTCAGAGGTGGAGCAAGTTCTGCGTGTCTGTTCTGAACTCCACTAAATGAGTTTTCATTTCGGGCTTCTTGTTCGTGATTTGTCTCAGATTGAAAAGGTGAGAGAGAGGTTGCTCATGGTTGATTGGAAACCGTTGCCTTGGTATGCGAAAGAGTAGTGGAGCCACCCAACTCTTGGTAGCGTCCTGTTGGAGTTCCTTGATCATGAGCCTCAGAAATTCTTTGTTCTCTATCGGCAAGGCTAAGTTGAAGTCGAAGTCGAAGTCACAAAGTGTTTTTGACAAGGGTCTGGAGTGGGATGTTCTCCCATTACTGAGAACGGAGGTTGCGAGGTCATTCGCCTGGGTTGGGACCTGTGGCTGGTCGACACATACCATCCCAAAGATGCCCTTTCCAAGCTCTGTCTTGAGGGCAAACGGGGAGCCCCTTGGGCTTTTGACCACTTCTTGAGGAATGAGAGCATCGCAGGTGTCTGCTCTCAGCAAGAGCAGGATTTCAGCTTTGGGATCTATAACAGGAAGGTGATTAGCCATGTGCTGCAGGTGAGGTGTAGTGCTTACTACCTCTGGTGTCGCGATCTGACTGTGATCATCTGGTGGGTCATCCCATTCTAGTACTGGCAGCAGTGGGAACTGTGCATTCTCATCTAATCCTTCTATGCAGAGTCTATCAACTTTCCTCCCCAATGTGCGCTGGGACCTAGTGCACGTCGACGTCATGAAGCATGTTTCTTCACTTTGGACATTGATGAAGCTGTCGACTGCTGAACTGGCTGATATGCTATAGTTTTGCACATCTACTATCTTAGGCATCTTCCAGGCTTCTTCTAGGCGATTGACACTTGCAGCCGCTTCTGGGTACACCTTGGTATCATCACCAAGGTACACCAAGGATACTTGACCGGATGAGGGTTAGGAGTTATCCGCTGTGGCGTCTCAGAATCTGGATGCAGGCACCTGTCTGATTATGTTCTTTGGGCTGCACGTCTGTGCTTGGCAGTTGAGATTCTCCTCCTTGTTCCTGTTGTAGCGAGTTCAGGTCATCCACATAGGCCTTAACACGCTCGCACAGGTCATCCTTTTCCAGCTTCCTAAGACTGGAGTTGAAGGAGGCTCTGTTGGCCTTGGCCTGCAGAGCTTTGGCCCGAATTAGTCTTTCTTCTGCTTTCAGCTTGTGTTGGAGATATTTCATTTGAGATTGAGCTTTGGCTTCTGCTGCTGCTCTCTCTACTTCCCTGTGTCAGCTCGTAAAACGTCTCCAAGACTATATCGAGCTGCCATAGAGAAAAGAGGAGAATTCCATGCATACCTGGTGTTAGTTATCATCTTCAAAGCGCTCCATGGCTCGGGACCTAGTTATCTGCGGGATCGGATCCTGCCCCATACATCCTCACGGCCGATTCGCTCCCACAGAGAGGGACTTCTCCGGGTGCCGTCCACTAGACTTTGTCAGCGGGCGACGCCCAGGGGAAGGGCTCTCTCTGTGGCGGGCCCTGCTCTCTGGAACGACCTTCCCCCCGACATTAGAACAACCACGGACCTCCGCTCCTTCCGCCTAAAACTAAAAACACATCTTTTTCGCTTGGCCGGCCTAGGGTAGTCTCTTTTAAGGTTAGGGGATTAATATTATAAGGGATTTTAGCGCAGGGTTATTTGTTTAATCTATTTTTATTTAGTTTAGTCATTTATTTATATTTGTATTTTTAATTTTGTACTTTGTTGATTTTAGTTGTTTTTAATTCCCTGTGCCCCGCCTCGAGTCCCTTCGGGGAGAGAGAGCGGGTTAGAAATAAAAATTATTATTATTATTATTATACCTGTGGTCAGAATGGAATCTCAAGCTGGCCTGTGAATGTGCATGTTTAGACACAATTACGATCTATCGATGGCTAATGTGATTTATGACGAAGTGCTGAAGGGAAGACAGTAATGCGGGCAAAGTTCAGAAGCAGATAAAGAAAACCTACTGTATTTCTTCCTCTCCCTGTCTCCCTCTACCTACCTACCTACTGTATTTCTCCCTCTCTCCCTCTAACTACCTACCTACTGTATTTCTCCCTCTATCCCTCTACCTACCTACCTACCTACCTACCTACCTACCTACCTACCTACCTACCTACCTACCTACCTACCTACCTACCTACCTACTGTATTTCTCCCTCTTCCTTTCTATCCCCCTACCTACCTTCCTACTGTATTTCTCCCTCTCTCTATCTCTCAACCTACCTCCCCACCTACTGTATTTCTCCCTCTCACTGTCTCCCTCTACCTACCTACCTATTGTTTAGTTTAGTTAGTTTAGTTCATTAAATTTATATACCGCACCCTTTCCCAGAAAGAGACTCGGGGCGGTGCACAGGCAATTTAAAAAACAAATATAAACATAGCAAAATACAAAATATAAAACCAGATTAAATTAGCATCCCTGTGCTAAAAAAATTGAATAATTTAAAACAGTGCCCCTAAAAAACCAGTTTAAAACAATTTCACTGCAGACTCTAGGCTAGGTGGTGTAAGCTAGGCCAGGCCGGCCTGTTGGAAAAGATAGGTTTTCAGTTTCTTGCGGAAGGAACGGAGGTCCGTGGTCGTTCTCAGTTCGGGGGGTAAGTCGTTCCAGAGAGTTGGGCCCACCACAGAGAAGGCCCTTCCCCTGGGCGTTGCCCGCAGGCATTGCCTAGTGGACGACACCCGGAGAAGTCCCTCTCTGTGGGAGCGAATCGGCCGAAGGGATGTATGGGGCAGGATGCGATCCCGTAGATAACTAGGTCCCGTGCCATGGAGCGCTTTAAAGATGATGGTCGCCCTGGGTCCTTCGTGGAGAAGGGCGGGATATAAATTTAAATAATAATAATAATGGTCAACACCTTGAAGCACACCCGAAAGACCACAGGCAGCCAGTGCAGCTCGCGCATGAGTGGTGTTACATGGGAGCATCTAGGAGCTCCCATAATTGCCCACGCCAATTCTGGACTAACTGCAGTCTTCGTGTGCACCTCAAGGGAAGCCCCATGTAGAGAGCATTACAGTAGTCTATACAGGATGTAACGAGCGCATGAGTGACTGTGCGAAGGGCATCCCGGTCCAAGAAGGGCCGCGACTGATGAACCAGGCGAACCTGGTAGAACGCCCCCCTGGCCACGGCCATCAAATGATCTTCTAACGACAGCCTGGTATCCAGGAGGACGCCCAAGTTGCGTGCCCTTTCCAGGGGGGCTAGATGTTCGCCCCCAATGGCCAGTGATGGTGTCAACTGGTTGTACCAGGACGCCGGAAACCACAGCCACTCCGTCTTGGAAGGGTTGAGTCTGAGTCTGTTCCTTCCCATCCAGACCCGCACAGCTTCCAGACACCGGGACATCACTTCGACAGCATCGTTGGGGTGGTTTGGGGTAGATATATACAGCTGTGTATCATCAGCGTAGAGATGGTACTCTACCCCAGAACCACGGATGATCTCACCCAGCGGCTTCATATATGTGTTGAACAGGAGCGGCGAGAGGACCGACCCCTGAGGCACCCCACAAGTGAGTGGTCTCGAGGCCGACCTCTGCCCTCCTGCCAACACAAATTGCGATCAGCCGCAGAGGTAGGAGAACCACCGTAAAATGGTGCCCCTCACCCCCAGCCCCTCCAGCCGATGCAATAGGATATCATGGTCGATGGTATCAAAAGCCGCCGAGAGATCTAATAGGACCAGGATGGAGGAACAACCCCCATCTCTGGCCCTCCAGAGATCATCCACCAACGTGACCAATGCCGTCTCGGTGCTGTGTCCGGGCCGGAAGCCGGACTGCCGCGGGTCCAAATAATCAATTTCCTCCAGGTGGTGGGGAAACTGTTGCGCCACCACACTCTCTACAACCTTAGCCAAAAAGTGAAGATTGGAGACCGGACGATAATTTACTAACAATGCTGGGTCCAGGGAAGGCTTCTTGAGGAGGGGCCTCACCACCGCCTCTTTCAAGACGGTCGGCAAGCACCCCTCACTCAAAGAAGTTCACAAGTTCCTGGAGCCAGCCTCGTGTAACCTCCCAGGAAGCCAGTACAAGCCAGGAGGGACACGGGTCCAATAAACATGTGGTGGCTCGCAGTCGCCTACGCAACCTGTCCATATCGTCGGAAGTAACAGAGTCAAACTCCTCCCATAAAAGTATCTGAAGACCTGCGTCCGATAATCCCTCCAGACCACTTTCAGTGGAGGCCAGTTCGCTCCCGATCTGAGCGATTTTATCTTGCAGATACTCTCCAAATTCCTCTGCTCTGCCCTGCCCTGCAGCGGGGCTTCCCGCAGCCTCTGTTGAAGGAGGGAGCGGGTCACCCCGAACAGGGCGGCAGGGCGGTTATCTGCAGACGCAATAAGGGTGGCACAGTAATGACGTTTGGCCACCCTTATCGCCACAAGGTAAGTCCTCAATTGGGCTCTTGCCTGTGTTCGGTCAGATTCGGACCGTGTGGACCTCCAACTACTCGCTAGGCGTCTCTTGCGGCGTTTCATCACCCTCAGCTTCTCAGTGAACCAAGGAGCCTGGGTGACTCGCCGCCGCAAGAGACGCCGCAAGGGCGCGACCTGGTCCAAGGCCCCGGCGGCCGCAATACTCCATGCGGCCACCAGGTCCTCAGTCGGGGCGCGGGTCAGGGTCACAGGAAGTGGCCCAAGCTCCGTCTGGAACCATTAGGGATCCATCAGGTGCCTGGGCGGAACCACCTAGGAATCTCTGGTTCTGCCTCCCCGTGGTGGGGTGTAGCGGTAGGAAAGTCGAGCCGGAGAAGTGAGGGATCTGACCATGACAGGGGCACAATAGCTAAATCCCCTACACCCAGATCACTCGTCCACTGACCAGAGACAAAAATCAGATCCAGCGTGTGTCCTCCCGCGTGTGTGGGACCCTGAATTACTTGGGTCAGGTCCATGGCCATCATGGAGGCCATGAACTCCCGAGCTGCCTCGGATGATACGCCCAGCGATGGCAGGCTGAAGTCCCCCATGACTACCAGTCTGGGGGTCTCAACTGCCACCGCAGCGATAATCTCAAGGAGCTCGGGCAGGGCTGCTGATATTGTATTTCTCCCTCTCTCCCTCTACCTACCTACGTACTATATTTCTCCCTCTCTACATCTACCTACCTACCTACTGTATTTCTCCCTCTATCCCTCCACCTACCTACCTACCTACCTACCTACCTACCTACCTACCTACCTACCTACTGTATTTCTCCCTCTTCCTCTCTATCCCTCTACCTCCCTACCTCCCTACCTACTGTATTTCTCCCTCTCTCTATCCCTCTAGCTACCTACCAACCTACCTACCTACTGTATTTATCCCTCTATCCCTCTACCTACCTACCTAGTTTCTTACCTACCTAGAGAGAGAGGAGAGAGAGGGGAGGAGTTGGGGGGAGGAGTTGGCGGAGGGGGATGGTGGCGATGGAGAGGTCGCTGACTTGGCAGCGGCCTTGGTGGGGGGGAGTTGGCAATGTGGGCGGCGGCGGCAGCAAAGCAGCCTTGTGGGGGGGAGTTGGCGGCGCGGGTGGCGTGGGCGGCTAGAGAGGCCGCTGACTTGGCAGTGGCCTTGTGGGGGGGGAGTTGGCCGAGGGGGGGGGCAGACCGCTCCACCGCTCGTGCAAGTGAGCTGAAAAGCAGCCGGGTGGGAGGGGCCGCAAATGAGAGGGGCGAGTGAGCGAGTGAGGGAAACACACAGAAGAGCTGCAGTTTTACATTTGTGTGGCGTGTACCTGGCACCGGTGTGCCATCCACACAATCTGTATGTATCATTGGTGCTGCACTTGTAAGGAACGGTGTGTGAAAATTTGGTGGCAATTGGTGCAGTAGTTTTTGAGATTAGTGGTTTTGAACAAACTCATAGTTACATTTTTATTTATATAGATTGACCAAAGGAAAACAACCTGGAGATCTCATTGCAGTTCCCTCTGCAGCACTTGCCACAGTTGAGAAAATGAATGCTATCTTGAGCACTCAGTTTGTGGATTTTATTCCTCATAGAGATTGTCAGTTAACTCTTCTGGTGTTTCCTACTAGTAAGCTGCCTACGGGAGTATTAGCTGTATTAGAAGACAAAAAGGTATATTGTGTTGAATGACTTTACTTACCTCATACCCCATCTCAAAATGTTTTGCCATTTATCCAGGCCGTTTCTGAATTAATAACTTTAGGATACACTCGAGCTTGCCGCAGAAATGGGACCAATTTCATTAGTATTCTTCTTCCTTTTCCGAAATCTGATTTTCAATTTTATTTTCAGAATAATTTATCTCTTCAGTGTGCTTTAACTGACTATGTGGGCTGCATTGCATATCATTTGCCTAAAGATCCTTGGCTTTTGTGTTTAATTACTTCTTCTTTTCCTGTCCGCCCACTGCTTTCGTCTTCTCCGCTTTCACAAGCTCCTACTGTTTTTTCAGATGGAAGGCGAATGAGTGGAGTGATTGCTTACAAGGATTCTCATGTTGATACCGGGAAGGTGTCCTACACTGCAATACAGTTGTCCCCGCAAGGCTCAGAATTGTCTGCTGCTATTTTAGCTTTTTATACCTTTTCTCAACAGCCTTTTCATTTAATCTCTGACTCTCATTATGTGTGTCAACTTATTTTTAATCTTCCAGGTGCTTACATCACACCCAGGATTGACCCCAATCTCATGGCTCTGTTTTTAACTTTGCAGCAACTACTACAAGACCAAAAGCATTTATATTTTGTTTCTCACATATGCAGTCTCTCGTCTCTTCCTGGACCTCTTTCTGAAGGCAACAGTCATGCTGATGCTGCTGTTCATGTTTTACCCACTTTGTTTTCAGATCCGTTCTTCAGTCACTCTTTTTTCCATCAAAATGCCAGGGGGCTGGCACAAGCTTGCCATATTCCACTCGACCAAGCCAAGCAGTGTCAACGTTCCAGCGTTGCCATAGGGATTATCAGAACTGTCCTAACGAAGTGAAAATTCTTCACATTCCTGTGGTCGGAAAAGGAATCTCAGGATGACCTGTGACTGCGCATGCATAGATTTACTTTCGATGCTAATTGGGGAGCGTGATTTATGACAGGCAGAAGGGAGGGGACATAGGGGGTAAAGTTTAGAAGCCATCAAATAACTTTCATTCTTGGCTACACAGGAGTTCAGCCAAGGCGCTAACCCTAATAAATGGATGTTTCTTGAACTTTATCTTGAGGCCGTGAATTAATTGGGGTTTTCCCTTGGGAGCTTCACAAGCAGATTGTTTCATCCTGTCCCCAATGTTCTGGGGCATTCCCCTTGGGGAACACGGGAGTTAATCCCCATGGTTTTGCCTATAATCATCTATGGCAAATGGATGTGACCCATGTTCCCTCTTTGGCTCCCTGGAAGTATATTCATTTATCTATTGATACCTGTTCAGGAGCACTTTGGGCCACACCTCAATGAGGGGAAACAGTTAATCATGTTATTTCTCGTCTTTTTTCAGCCATTACTGCCTTGGGCAAACCCTCCTCTTTAAAAACTGATAACGGCCCGGACTATTCTTCATCGGCCTTTTTGCAATTTTGTACAACCTGGAATATTGTTCTTACTCATGGGCTACCCTACAATTCCATAGGTCAAGCCATCGTGAAACGCGCTAATCAGTCCTTCGCTCCATGGCTAGCTATATACGAGACCGCCTCCTGGCCCATACATCCCTTCGTCCAATCCGCTCCCACAGAGAGGGCCTTCTCCGGGTGCCGTCGGCGGGGCAATGCCGGTTGGCGACACCCAGGGGAAGGGCCTTCTCTGTGGCGGGCCCGGCCCTCTGGAACGACCTACCCCCCGACCTTCGTACTATCTCGGACCTCCGCCTCTTCCGCCAACGTCTTAAGACGTATTTATTCCAACAAGCCGGCCTAGGATAGCCCCCCGTTTCTGACTTTTTAAGAAAATTTATAATTTGGTAATGGGTTTTAATATTGGGGTTTTAGCACGGGTCTGTTAATTTAATATATTTTAAGTGATATTTATTGTATTTTGTGTCTTTTAAATAATGCCTGTGCGCCGCCCTGGGTCCTAACAAGGAGAAGGGCGGGGTATAAATTTAATAAAATAAATAAATAAGGACTGTCTTCACAAACAAATAAAAAAGGAGAGCTCTCGGGTACCCAATTTGTCGTGGGTACCACAACAGGTTAAAAAAGTATTATTTACCTTAAATCAATTGAACGTCTCCATTCAAAATTCGACCACTTATCAGAAACACTTTCAACAGAAAACAAGCTTGCCTCCCCCTCTAGTATATTATTGGGCATTACCAGACAAAACATGGTTAGGGGCGGTCCCTCTGATTACTTGGGGATGAGGATATGCTGCTGTGCGTGCTCCTACAGGACCCTTGTGGATTCCAGCACGTTGTGTCAACCCAGCTAAGGATGTTGTGGCACCAGTCCCCGAATCCGGTTCCAGAAATGGCCAAGGTGACTCTACAGATGGCACAGCGGCCAATACGACCTCGTCAGACCCGCCATCCAGTGACGTGGGGAGACGTGAAAACCCTGACCACCAAAGCGCAGGCAGTGCTGCAACAGCAACAAGTGGAGCAAACCCCCAAGAACTTATGTGCTGCCATTTTTGCGGTTTTAACTGCCAATTCCTTAGCCATCATTTGTTTATGTTTGATTGTCAATTGCTACCCTCTAGCGACAGCAGCTGTTATCTCACCCAAACACTCGCTTGAGCAGCGAATGAAGCAAAACCTATGGGTGCAGCTAGCTAACATCACACAAAATGATGTCTTTTGCTTATCTGAATCGTATGACATGGAAAATTTGCTTTCTACATGCTTGGTCCCTGTTTGTACCCCATCTGCAGTAATTCAAAACTTCACTGGATTAGATCAATTGAAGACATCAGAAATTAAAGAAATTAAAAAAAGGAAAGTGATCAAGACAATGAACTTAATTTAACTGAAGAGGATGACGATGATGTAAACCTATTAAATGAAGGGGAAAGTACAGAAGAGGGGACAACATCAAGAGCTTATCAGAAATTTGGATTTCAACCTGACTGGCAAGAAGAAGAAAAGAGAAAAGGAAAGAAAGGAGAAATCTCTTCAGGAATAAACTTGACATTTAAAAATAAACAATATATAAGAAAAGGAGTTGGTCAGCGTTATGATTGGATAGTTATATTGGATCACAAAGTGCCAATAGAATTTGACAAAGGACCTGGGAAAGGGAAAAAAAAGAGGTGGAGAATACAAACTATAAAAGAGACAAATTTAATCCACTGTTGGAAAGACAACGGCTGAAAAGGGAAATTACTATCCCTTGATGAGTAATAACTAAACAGGCTGTGTTTAAAATATTACTAAAGGATTATCAGTTAATTGATTGTCAATAATAATTATAGATGCCTACAATAAGATTAATTATAATAAATGTTTTAGTTAATGATATGTTTATTTAAATTTAAAGACGGGCTGAATGCCGGGGCTGGAGGCAACACCGAGGCTCTTGGCTGCAGAGTGGACTGTGAGTGTTTTAAGAATTAATGCTGTCAACTTTTGCTTCTAAAGAAGAAGGAGGGGGGAGTTTGTAAACCCCTCCTCGGAAGGAAAAAAAAGCGGCGCTTTAAAATGTTCCACAGGCTTGGGGAAGAGGAAGAACTACATCCGATTTCTAAACAATGAAAATGAAAGTTTTTCACTTTAACTCTGCTATTGATACTTGTATCTCTGTCTTGCAACAACTGAAATGGACTTTCACTAGTTCTCCATGACTGCCAGGGGAGTGGAAAAGATGGCGTTTCTTTGTTCCCTGTAAGAAATATTTTTCTTTGTGATAATAATAAATAATAATAATAATAAATTTTATTTGTTACCCGCTCTCTCTCCCCAGAGGGACTCGAGGCGGGGCACAGGAAAATTAAAAAAAACAATAAACACAAACAGAATACATAATTTAAAATCTCAATTAAACAAATCCTGCGCTAAAAACATCTATAAAAAACTAAAAAACTGTCCCTAAAACCCCTAAACACTACAACTAATTAAAATTACCCTAAAACCCCAGGACAAGGAGGCTATCCCAAGCCGGCCAGACGGAAAAAGTAGGTTTTCAATTTGAGACGGAAGGAGCGGAGGTCCGTGGTCATCCTAATATCGGGGGGAAGGTCGTTCCAGAGGGCCGGGCCCGCCACAGAGAGAGCCCTTCCCCTGGGTGTCGCCCGCTGACACAGTCTAGTGGACGGCACCCGGAGAAGCCCCGCTCTGTGGGAGCGAATCGGCCGTGAGGATGTATGGGGCAGGATCCGATCCTGCAGATAGCTAGGTCCCGAGCCATGGAGCGCTTTAAAGATGATAATTAACACCTTGAAGCGCACCCGGAAGACGACAGGTAGCCAGTGCAGCTCGCGTAAGAGCGGTGTTACATGGGTGGACCTAGCGGTCCCCATAATTGCTCGCGCGGCTGCATTCTGGACTAGCTGAAGCCTCCGGGTGCACCTCAAGGGCAGCCCCATGTAGAGAGAGTTACAATAGTCCAGTCGGGATGTCACGAGAGCATGAGTGACTGTGCAAAGGGCGTCCCGATCCAATAGGGGGCGCAATTGGTGAACCAGGCGAACCTGGTAAAACGCCCTCCTGGCCACGGCTGTCACTTGATCTTCCATGGACAGCCGGGCATCCAGGAGGACACCCAAATTGCGCACCCCATCCACAGGGGCAAGATGTTCGCCCCCTATGGCCAGCGCTGGAATGAGCTGGTTGAACCGGGCAGCCGGAAACCACAGCCACTCGGTCTTGGTCGGGTTGAGCCTGAGTCCGTTACTTCCCATCCAGATCCGTACAGCTTCCAGGCACTGGCACATCACCGCTACGGCATCGTTGGGGTGGTTTGGGGTAGAAATGTACAGCTGTGTATCATCAGCGTACAGATGGTACTCTACCCCAAAACCACGGATGATCTCACCCAGCGGCTTCATGTATGTGTTGAACAGGAGGGGCGAGAGGACCGACCCCTGAGGCACCCCACATGCGAGGGGTCTCGCGGTCGATCTCTGCCCCCCTGCCAACACAAATTGCGATCGGCCAGAGAGGTAGGAGGAGAACCACCGTAAAACGGTGCCTCCCACCCCCAACCCCCCCAGCCGATGCAATAGGATACCATGGTCGATGGTATCGAAAGCCGCCGAGAGGTCTAATAGGACCAGGATGGAGGAACAACCCCCATCTCTGGCCCTCCAGAGATCATCAACCAACGCGACCAATGCCGTCTCGGTGCTATGCCCGGGCCGAAAGCCGGACTGGCGCGGATCTAGATAATCAACTTCCTCCAGGTGACGGGGAAACTGTTGTGCCACCACACTCTCAACAACCTTCGCCAGAAAGGGAAGGTTGGAGACTGGACGGTAGTTGTTCAAAAGAGCTGGATCCAAAGAGGGCTTCTTAAGGAGGGGCCTCACCATCGCTTCTTTTAGGGAAGCAGGCAAGGCACCCTCACTCAAGGATGCGTTGACAACCTCTTGGAGCCAGCCTCGTGTCACCTCCCAGGATGCCAGTACAAGCCAGGAGGGACACGGGTCCAATAAACATGTGGTGGCTCGCAGTCGCCCACGTAGCCTGTCCATATCCTCGGAAGTAACGGAGTCAAACTCCTCCCAAACAAGATCTCTCTCGTGGCATCCCACTGGGCCATGAATGGGGGCTAGCTCGTTCTGTATCTGAGCGATTTTCTCCTGCAGAAAAGTCACAAATTCCTCTGCTCTACCCTGTAACGGGGCTTCCCGCACCCTCTGTTGAAGGAGGGAGCGGGTCACCCTAAACAGGGCGGCAGGGCGGTTTTCTGCGGATGCTATGAGAGTGGCACAATGGTGACGTTTGGCCACTCTCAGCGCCACAATGTAAGTCCGTAAATGGGCTCTTACCTGTGTCCGGTCAGATTCAGTTCGAGTATACCTCCATCTTCTCTCTAGGCATCTCTTGCGGCGTTTCATCACCCTCAGCTCCTCGGAAAACCAGGGAGCCAGGGTGTTTCGCCGCCGCAAGAGAGGCCGCAAGGGCGCGACCCGATCCAAGGCTCCCGTGGTCGCAGTATTCCATGCGGCCACGAGGTCCTCCATCGGGGCGCGGGCCAGGGGTACAGGAAGTGGCCCAAGCGCCGTCTGGAACCCATCCGGGTCCATCAGGCGCCTGGGGCGGAACCAGATTGGTGACTCAGGTTCCGCCTCCCCGCGGAGGGGAGCAGCGGTCGGAAAGTCGAGCCGGAGAAGTGAGTGGTCTGTCCATGACAAGGGTGTGATGACTATATCCCCTATACCCAGATCACTCTTCCATTGGCCTGAGACAAAGATGAGATCCGGTGTGTGTCCACCCTCGTGCGTGGGGCCTTGAATTAGTTGGGTCAGGTCCATGGCCGTCATGGAAGCCATGAACTCCCGAGCTGCCTCGGATGATTCGCCCACCGATGGCAGATTAAAGTCCCCCATGACTAAAAGTCTGGGGGTCTCAACTGCCACCGTAGCGATCACCTCGAGGAGCTCGGGCAGGGCTGCTGCTACATAGCGGGGAGCCAGGTATACAACCAGCAAGCCCAACTGCCTCCCTAGGCCCCACTTCACACAGAGGGACTCACAACCGGTGGTCTGTGGCACAACGGTCTCTCTCGGCTCAAGACCTTCCTTTACAATGACCGCTACCCCACCGCCCCTACCTAGGGCCCGGGGCTGATGAAACGCGCGGTAACCTGGTGGGCACATTTCAACGATGTGCTGACACTCCTTCATTTTTATGGGACTAAACTTTTTACTCACAAGCTAAGGCAATTGACTCTTAGTATTTCTCCCAGATGTGCCTTCTTTCTTTTCCTATTTGATTGTTGTTAAAAAATTGTTCTCTCTCTGGACTTAAACAAATTGCATTTTGAATTTGGACATTGACTCTTGCTCTCTTCTCACCTCACGGACTACCCCTCCAAAAGACGCCATATTAGTGGCAAAAACTTAACACTTTCATCATGGCTTCAAAGAGGCACCCACAACAGCCCAAGATCACTACAATGCTATCTAAAGAAACGGTGGGGGAGGCTACTCAGCTATCAGCAATAGAAGAAACTCTTCAAAACATTATGAAAGAGATAAAAGAAATCCGGAAAGACAATGTTAGTTCAAAATTGGAACTTTTGGAGACGCAAAAAGCACTAATGGAAAATAAACAAAGATTGGATGGACTGGAGGGGGGGGGGCGGCTGAGATGAGAGGAGAGATAAGTAATTCTCAAAAAGAAATCGTGGAATTAACTGGTCATATGTCGAGGATGGATTTTGAAAGAATGTCTTACTTTTTAAGGTTTCAAAATGTTCCTGAAGTAAGCTCTGAGAATTTAAAAGATTTAATGTGTACGATGTTAGCAGACTATACTAAAAGGAGCAAAGAAGATATTTGGGGGGACATTGATCTGATTTATAGAATTAATTCAGCATATGCCAGAATAAATGAAGTACCCAGAGAGATACATATTAAATTTGTAAGAAGGTCGACAAGGGATGAGATCCTGAGAGCACAGAGAGACGGTCCCTTGATATATCAACAGAGTGAAGTTGCCATTCTGAAACAGATCCCGAAAAAGATTCGAGAGATAAGAAGGAAGTACTCCTTCTTATCCAAAAGATTATATAAAAAAGGGGTGTGGTTCAGGTGGTCGATGCCCGAAGGAATGTTAGTGTTCTGGGAGGGGGGGAGAGTAAGAATTAAAACAATTGCAGAGGCGGAAGCCTTTCTTAAAAAACATTCCTCAATCCTGGAGGATGAAAATGGGGGAGCGGGAGGGGCCACGACTCCGCCCACTGGCAGCAGGGGAGAAGAGGATACAATAGCTAAAAGACTCAGATCTCACAAATGACTTTCTATTATATAGTAACTCTTATCTGGATGTTTATAGAAATAAATGATTGATTGCATGAAGTTGGGAAATTTCATTTCATTTTCATTTTATTCGATTTGTTAACCGCACCAATCTCCGTCGAGACGGACTCTGGGCGGTGCACAGGACATTAAAATTTACAATAAATGACAATATACAAGAATTAAAAAGAAATTAAATAGAAAACCTGTGCTAAAATTCCCATTAAAAATCTAACTTGGCTGAAGCTCTATTGTTCTAAAATTCAAGTTCTACGCCAGTCCAGCTTGCTGAAAAAGAAGTGTCTTAAGTGAGCGGCGGAAGAGGGGAAGGTCCGTGATGGTGCGAAGTTCGGGGGGGAGGTCGTTCCAGAGGGCGGGCCCTGCCACAGAGAAGGCCCTGTTCCTGGGCGTCGCCAGCTGGCATTGACCGGCAGTCGGCACCCTGAGAAGGCCCTCTCTGTGGGAGCTAATCGGTCGGTGGGAGGTATGTGGCAGGAGGCGGTCCCGCAAGTAACTAGGCCCCGAGCCATGGAGCGATTTAAAGATGGCAACAAGCACCTTGAAGCGCACCCGGAAGGCCACCGGTAGCCAGTGCAGCTCGTGCAGGAGAGGTGTTACATGGGAACTTCGAGATGTTCCCGGAATCCCCCGCGCGGCCACGTTCTGGACTAACTGGAGCCTCCGGATGCACCTCAAGGGGAGCCCCATGTAGAGAGCGTTGCAATAGTCAAGGCGAGATGTCACGAGTGCTTGAGTGACTGTGCGGAGGGCGTCCCGGTCCAGAAAGGGACACAACTGGCGTACCAGGCGAACCTGGTAAAAGGCCCCCCTGGCCACGGCCGTCACATGGTCATCCAGGGACAGCCGTGAATCCAGGAAGACGCCTAAGTTGCGAGCCCTTTCCACAGGGGCCATTGACTCACCCCCGATAACCAGCAATGGAATTAGCTGGCTATGCCGGGGCGCCGGAAACCACAGCCACTCGGTCTTGGACGGGTTGAGCCGGAGTTTGTTACTTCCCATCCAGAGCCGTATGGCCTCCACACACCGGGACATCACTTCGACAGCATCGTTGGGGTGGTTGGGGGTAGATATGTACAGCTGAGTATCGTCAGCGTACAGGTGGTACTCTACCCCGCAACCACGGATGATCTCACCCAGCGGCTTCATGTAGATGTTAAACAGGAGGGGCAAGAGGACCGACCCCTGAGGCACCCCATATGCTAGGGGCCTCGACGTCGACCTCTGCCCTCCTGTTAGTACAAATTGCGACCGACCGGAGAGGTAGGAGGAGAACCACTGTAAAACAGTGCCCCCCACTCCCAGCCTCCCCAGTCGGTGCAATAAGATACCATGGTCGATGGTATCGAAAGCCGCTGAAAGGTCTAACAGAACCAGGATAGAGGAATAACCCCTATCTCTGGCCCTCCAGAGATCATCTACCAACGCGACCAATGCTGTCTCCGTGCTGTGCCCGGGGCGGAAGCCGGACTGGCGCGGGTCTAGATAATCAACTTCCTCCAGGTGACGGGGAAACTGTTGTGCCACCACACTCTCAACAACCTTCGCCAGAAAGGGAAGGTTGGAGACTGGACGATAGTTGGTTAGTAAAGCTGGATCCAAAGAGGGCTTCTTAAGGAGGGGCCTCACCATAGCCTCTTTTAGGGAGGCAGGCAAGGAACCCTCACTTAAGGAAGCGTTGACAACCGCATGGAATATTGGTGTCGAGGGAACTGTTGTGCCACCACACTCTCAACAACCTTCGCAAGAAAGTGAAGGTTGGAGACCGGACGATAATTACTTAACAATGCTGGGTCCAGGGAAGGCTTCTTGAGGAGGGGTCTCACCACCGCCTCTTTTAAGGAGGCAGGCAAGAAACCCTCACTCAAAGAAGCGTTCACTATTTCCTGGAGCCAGCCTCGTGTCACCTCCCAGGAGGCCAGTACCAACCAGGAGGGACATGGGTCGAATAAACATGTGGTGGCATTCAGCCGCCTCGGCAACCTGTCCATGTCCTCGGAAGTAACAAAGTCGAACTCATCCCACAAAACGGTCTCAAGACGCAACTCGGACAGTCCGCCGAGATCTATTGGAGTGGAGGCCAAGTCGTCCCAGATCCGAGCAACTTTATCCTGCAGATAAATTCCAAATTCCTCTGCTCTGCCCTGCAAAGGAGCTTCCCGCGGCCCTTGATAAAGAAGGGAGCGGGTCACTCTAAACAGGGCGGCAGGGCGGTTATCTGCGGACGCGATAAGGGTGGCGAGATAAGAACGTTTCGCCCTCCTTATCGCCACAAGGTAGGTCCTTAAATAGGACCTTGCCTGTGTTCGGTCGGATTCGGAGCAAGTGGATCTCCACCTGCTCTCCAGGCGTCTCTTGCGGTGTTTCATCACCCTCAGCTCCTCCGTGAACCAAGGAGCGAGGGTGGGCAAGGCCACGACCCGGTCCAAGGCCCCCGTGGCAGCACTATTACATGCTGCCACTAGACCCTCAGTCGAGTCGCGGGCTAGGGTTACAGGTATAGGCCCAAGCTTCCTCTGGAACCTATCAGGGTCCATCAGGCGCCTGGGGCGGAACCATCTCGGTGTCTCTGGTTCCGCCTCCCCGCGGTGGGGTGTAGCGGTTGGGAAGTCGAGCCGAAGGAGAGAGTGATCTGACCATGACAGGGGTTCGATGGCTAGTTCCCCTACTCCTAGATCACTCAACCACTGGCCAGAGGCAAAAATCAGGTCTAGTGTGTTTCCCCCTGTATGTGTGGGGCCCTGAATTACCTGGGTCAGGTCCATGGCCGTCATGGAGGCCATGAACTCCCGAGCCGCCCCAGATGACTCGCCTGCCAATGGCAGGTTGAAATCCCCCATGACTAAAAGTCTAGGGGAATCAACCGCCACCTCGGCGATCACCTCGAGGAGCTCAGGCAGGGCTGCTGACTCGTAGCGGGGAGCCAGGTACACGACCAGCAGGCCCAGCTGCCTCCCAAGTCCCCATTTCACATACAGGGATTCACACCCGACTACCTGAGGCACAGTGGCCTCCCTCGGCTTCAGACTTTCCTTAATAATAACCGCCACCCCCCCACCCCTGCCCTGGGCTTTAGGCGGGATGAAGTGCCAGGTAACCTGGGGGGCACATCTCTACGAGGGGAATACCTCCCTCGTGCCCCAGCCAGGTTTCCGTAATACCCACCAGGTCCGGGTCCCCCTCTGCAACTAGATCATAAATGATCATAAATGGCTTTGTTCACCACGGACCTGGCATTGCACAACATTAGCCTAGGGCCTGGGCTCTGTAATCCCCAACCTCCTAGGTTGTGGGAGGAGCCCCGGGGGTCGGGGCGGGCGACCGCTTGCAGGCAGCAGGTACGTCCCCGTCCCCCCCGACACTTGATATGACCCCCGGCTCCCGCCATACCTGCCCCTCCCTAGGACCGTCATGATGGAATGGCCCTCTGTAGGATCAACCCTTGTCCCCCCCCTAATATCGGACTCTCTACCCTCACTCTCGCCGCTCACGGCTGGACTAGCAGAGCCAGCATGGCCAAGCCCACCCACCACCCTGGAACCCCTTAAAACCCGATTTAAAAAACTAACTAAAAATTTGCGCAGCTTCCGTTTCTCCCACCTCTCCTGGCTGATGAGCCCGTCCTTGAGGTGGGCCCTTGTTAACTGTGAGGGCCAAACCTGTGCGGGAGAAGACTCCCGCAGGGAGAGGAGAGTAGCCCTTGAGTACGAGGGAGACGTGATAGATATAATAAAATAAAGTGCAGGAAGGAGATCTAATCACAATGGCCCTGAGGGAAAAATTCATACAGTTCTAATCATGAAAAAAAAGGGGGGGGGGGAGTATCAGCAGATAAGATTTAAATAATGATAAGGGGGAGCCGGACCTGGCAGGAATAGCGGAGACCTGGTTGGGCCACGAGGGTGGACTTCCCCTCGTTGAAATGTGCCCACCAGGTTACCGCGCTTTTCATCAGCCCCGGGCCCTAGGCAGGGGTGGTGGGGTAGCGGTCATTGTAAAGGAAGGTCTTGAGCCGAGAGAGACCATTGTGCCACAGACTACCAGTTGTGAGTCCCTCTGTGTGAAGTGGGGCCTAGGGAGGCAGTTGGGCTTGCTGGTTGTATACCTGGCTCCCCGCTATGTAGCAGCAGCCCTGCCCGAGCTCCTGGAGGTGATCGCTACGGTGGAAGTTGAAACCCCCAGACTTTTAGTCATGGGGGACTTTAATCTGCCATCGGTGGGCGAATCATCCGAGGTAGCTCGGGAGTTCATGGCTTCCATGACGGCCATGGACCTGACCCAATTAATTCAAGGCCCCACCCACGAGGGTGGACATACGCCGGATCTCATCTTTGTCTCTGGCCAATGGAAGAGTGATCTGGGTACAGGGGATATAGTCATCACGCCCTTGTCATGGTCAGATCACTCACTTCTCCGGCTCGACTTTCCAACTGCTACTCCCCTCCGCGGGGAGGCGGAACCTGAGTCATCAATTTGGTTCCGCCACAGGCGCCTGATGGACCCTGACGGGTTCCAGGCGGCGCTTGGGCCACTTCCTGTACCCCTGACCCGCGCCCCGATGGAGGACCTCGTGGCCGCATGGAATATTGCGACCATGGGAGCCTTGGATCGGGTCGCGCCCTTGCGGCCTCTCTTGTGGCGGCGAGCCACCCTGGCTCCTTGGTTTACCGAGGAGCTAAGGGTGATGAAACGCCACAAGAGATGCCTAGAGAGAAGATGGAGGTCTACCCGATCTGAATCTGACCGGACACAGGTAAGAGCCCATTTACGGACTTACATTGTGGCGCTGAGAGTGGCCAAACGTCATCATTGTGCCACTCTCATAGCATCCGCAGATAACCGCCCTGCCGCCCTGTTTAGGGTGACCCGCTCCCTCCTTCAACAGAGGGTGCGGGAAGCCCCACTACAGGGTAGAGCAGCGGAATTTGTGATTTATCTGCAGGAGAAAATCGCTCAGATACAGAACGAGTTAGCCCCCATTGATGGCCCAGTGGGATTGCACGAGACAGATCTTGTTTGGGAGGAGTTTGACTCCGTTACTTCCGAGGATATGGACAGGTTACGTGGGCGACTGCGAGCCACCACATGTTTATTGGACCCGTGTCCCTCCTGGCTTGTACTGGCATCCTGGGAGGTGACACGAGGCTGGCTCCAGGAGGTTGTCAACGCTTCCTTAAGTGAGGGTTCCTTGCCTGCCTCCCTAAAAGAGGCTATGGTGAGGCCCCTCCTTAAGAAGCCCTCTTTGGATCCAGCTTTACTAGCCAACTATCGTCCAGTCTCCAACCTTCCCTTTCTGGCGAAGGTTGTTGAGAGTGTGGTGGCACAACAGTTTCCCCGTCACCTGGAGGAAGTTGATTATCTAGATCCGCGCCAGTCCGGCTTTCGGCCCGGGCATAGCACCGAGACGGCATTGGTCGCGTTGGTTGATGATCTCTGGAGGGCCAGAGATGGGGGTTGTTCCTCCATCCTGGTCCTATTAGACCTCTCGGCGGCTTTCGATACCATCGACCATGGTATCTTATTGCATCGGATGGGGGGGTTGGGGGTGGGAGGCACCGTTTTACGGTGGTTCTCCTCCTACCTCTCTGGCCGATCGCAATTTGTGTTGACAGGAGAGCAGAGGTCGACCTCGAGACCCCTCACATGTGGGGTGCCTCAGGGGTCAGTCCTATCGCCTCTCCTGTTCAACACATATATGAAGCCGCTGGGTGAGATCATCCGTGGTTTTGGGGTAGAGTATCACCTCTACGCTGATGATACACAGCTGTATATATCTACCACAAACCACCCCAACGATGCCGTAGCGGTGATGTGCCAGTGCCTGGAAGCCGTGCGGATCTGGATGGGAAGTAACGGACTCAGGCTCAACCCGACCAAGACCGAGTGGCTGTGGTTTCCGGCTGCCCGATTCAACCAGCTGATTCCATCGCTGGCCATAGGGGGCGAACATCTTGCCCCTGTGGATGGGGTGCGCAACTTGGGTGTCCTCCTGGATACCCAGCTGTCCATGGAAGATCAAGTGACAGCCGTGGCCAGGAGGGCGTTTTACCAGGTTCGCCTGGTACGCCAGTTGCGCCCCCTATTGGATCGGGATGCCCTTCGCACAGTCACTCATGCTCTCGTGACATCCCGACTGGACTATTGTAACTCTCTCTACATGGGGCTCCCCTTGAGGTGCACCCGGAGACTTCAACTGGTCCAGAATGCAGCCGCGCGAGCAATAATGGGAACTGCAAGGTTTACCCACGTAACACCTCTCTTGCGCGAGCTGCACTGGCTGCCTGTCGTCTTCCAGGTGCGCTTCAAGGTGCTAGTTGTCATCTTCAAAGCGCTCCATGGCTCGGGACCTAGCTATCTGCGGGATCGGATCCTGCCCCATACATCCTCACAGCCGATTCGCTCCCACAGAGAGGGACTTCTCCGGGTGCCGTCCACTAGACTCTGTCAGCGGGCGACGCCCAGGGGAAGGGCTTTCTCTGTGGCGGGCCCAGCCCTCTGGAACGACCTTCCCCCCGACATTAGAACAACCACGGACCTCCGCTCCTTCCGTCTAAAATTAAAAACACATCTTTTCTGCTTGGCCGGCCTAGGGTAGTCTCTTTTATTATGGGATTTTAGCAATTTAAATTGGGAATTTTAGCGCAGGGATAATTGTTTAATTTGCCTTTTAGTTATTTATGTATATTTATTGTATTTTTTTTTTATATTGAAAAAGTTTTATTGGTTTTTACAATTTTCGAAAAGGGTAGGGTAAGGGATATAGAAACATATTAAGAACTTTCGCGTCGGGATCATTGGCCCTTCTAGGGCTTCATAATAAAACATTAAAAAAGAAACATTTTTCCAAAAGTACTACAAGGTGAAAATAAGTACAAAATTCCTAAATTCTCCATTCTATGCTAGCAGTCACGTACAAACATCCAGACATAAGGTTAAGCAATATTAATAATAATTTTTTTAAAAAGCAAAGTCATTTTTTCGATCTAAGTCTCTTGGCAATTGTATCTTCTTTTTCTCCTCCCTGGCCCCCAGCGGGCGGGGCCGTGGCCCCCTCCGTCCCCCCTGGATCTTCCCCCAGGATAGCGGAATGTTTTTTAAGAAAGGCTTCCGCCTCAGCAACTGTTTTAATCCTCACTCTTCCTTCATCCCAGAAGACCAACATCCCTTCCGGCATCACCCACTTGAACCAAATCCCGTGGTCATACAATTTTTTGGATAAGAAGGAAAATTTCCTTCTCACCTCCCTAATCTTTTTTGGGATCTGCCTCAAGATGGTGACTTCCTTTTGTTGGTAAATCAACGGCCCCCCTCTCTGCACCTTCAAAATTCCCTCTCTAGTTGACCTTCTAACAAATTTAATATGTATCTCTCTGGGTACTTCATTTATCCTGGCATATGCTGAATTTATTCTGTAGACTAGGTCAATATCCCCCCTGATCTCATCTTTAGGTTTCTGTAAATATTCTGCTAAAATTGTGCTCATGAGATCAGGAAGGTATTCACCAGATTCTTCAGAAACATTCTGAAATCTTAAAAAATATGACATCCTTTCAAAATCCATCCTAGACATATGACCAGACAAATCTGCAATTTCAATGTTGACATTTTTAAGTTCTCCCTTTGCCCCAGCCAGCCCCCCTTCCAGCTCCTCAGTCTTCTGTGAATTCTCCAACACTTGTTTCCGTGTTTCCAGAAGGTCCTCCTTAAAACTTTTATTATCAGCTCTCAAAGCTTTAATTTCCTGCACCAAAACTTGTAACACCGATTCCAAAGATGACATTCTTTGTTCCAATCCTGCCAATTCTGATTTTGATGCCATGGTAAGCTGTTAAAGTCAGTGTCACTAAGATGGCGTTTTTGGGGTGGGGCCGTTGAGGCAAATCAGGAGCAAAACAGTTCAGGTGAAAGTTGTAAAAGAATTCAAGACCCAGCAGAGAAACACTTTTCACAATCAAAAACTTTAACAGAGAAGGCACTCAGGGAAGGAATCAATTAGTCCAGAAATTTCTTCATTAGTAGAGAGAGAGAGTCAATTTCACGAAAAGATGTTGGTAATTTTCCAAAGGTAAAAATAGTCATTCAGGAACAAAGGGAACCTTCCTCCACCGCCCCATCTGAGAGCCAGGAGGAGAAAATAACCCGAGAAAAATTGTATCTAGCCAACCAGACTTAGATACATTGTAAGAAAGTCAGCCGCAGATCACTTTCGCTTCTTTCAATGCAGTCCGGAAACAAAGTATCCGCTTCCTTGCAACAAGAAGCCATTTCAGAACGCCGCTTTAAATCCGAGGGGAGGTTTAACCAACAAACACCCCCCTCTACGTTCTTTCACTCCAGGCTGCCAGCATAAATAATGTTGTAAATCACTCACTCTTCACCTCGCTGCCAAAGCCCCAGGGAGCCTTCCGACCCGACGCTCAGTTCTTTTTAAATTTTTGCTGATCGTAACTGTCCTCCATTGGCGAAGGGAAACTCCCCCCGCAGCATGTCTTCCTTCACCTAAACCGAAGACAAGGGCCGTTTCCCAGCCGCCGCCAGGATAAACCAGCCCAGGCAAGCCAGTTTTACGGAGGGACCCCCAAAAAAAGGGGGTGCCCCGCCCCGTTAGGGGCAGAAAAAAGAACAAAACGGCGGACGAACCCCAAGGTTCGTCTGTCGCCGCCGGGAACAGGAACAGGAAGTCCTATTTATTGTATTTTTAACTTCCCTGTGCACCGCTCCGAGTCCCCCCGGGGAGAGGGAGCGGTCTATAAATTAAATTATTATTATTATTATTATTATTATATTAATTTCATAATTCACGCAATTGATTAGTCCGGAGTTAGGATGGATCAATAAATAACAACAGGAGGACAAATGGCCCTGAAGATCTTGGAGTGCTTAAAGTTCTTAAAGTTCTTGAGATTCTCAGAGTTAATTAGGCAGGAGATGTAACAGGGGGGAGTTGAGTAGGGGTCAATCAATGAGGGGAGTGCCAAAAGGTTTCCAGGCCGGGCGTCTAGGCCGATGTTTAAGTTGTCATTTGGCTGAGATCGTAATTCAAGCCGTAATTCAAATGATATATGTATGTATCTCACTCCACTTTGTAGAGAAATGGAAAAATTATTGTATTATTGTCTTTTTTTTGTATGAAGCCTCGGAGGGGGCCGACACCTCCGACATAGATGTCCTCAAAATGTCTTAATAATACCTTATACCCTTTTCCTACAAAAAAATTTGTAAAAACCAATAAAACCTTTTTTGATCAAAAAAAAAACTTCACTGGATTGAGTAGATTTCTACTAAATGAAAACTTTAACTATGGGACTATATCTAGTTGGGGGTTGATTGCCTATGATCCACCCCCTGACGCAGTTGCTTTGCACACCCCGGTAGTAGTATTCCCTGAGAATATAACATGCACAAAAATAGTTAATTGTACATCTTCAAGTAAAAAACTTCACTGTTTTCGCATTAGTTCACCTGTTTTAAACTGTACAGCTTTTGAGGAGACTTCCTTTAATTTTGTTCATGTTTGGCTTCCGCAAGGATGGTTTTTTACATGTGGTCAAGAAACTTTTAATTATATTCCTGCTAATATTCGTTTTTTTAAATATAATTTTATTGTAAATTAGTAACAGAAAAAACAACATAAATAAGACATTGACAAGACAAAGCAAAACTACACCGATACAACTGGGAGTAACCCACCCACTATATGTACACAGTATGTACACAGTTACCAAGTAACATCGTATACCATCTTACTACATTCCTAGATATTCCAGCTATTTCTATTTGTCTATATCTTACATTTATCAATTCCCCATAGCTACCACTGCTCGATACATTCATTTTATTTACTATCTATATATCTACATTGTATATCCTTCCCTATATCTCATCCCTTAGTCTCTTTACCTCCATCCAGTCATACTATCTTTCCCAACTTTGATAGAATATTGCTTCCTGTCTGTCTTTGAGAATATATGTTAGTCTGTCGCATTAGTTGGTCTGATGGTAGTTCTTTCTCTTTCCAAAACTGTGCATATGCTATTCTGGCTGCAGTGGTAATGTGTGTGAAAAGTCACCAGTCTATCTTCCTTATGGCTCCGGGGTTTATCCCCAATAAATAAGCCTCTGGTTTTAATTGAAAGGTGGTTCCTGTAATCTCCGTAAACCAATCTTTTATCTTACTCCAATATCTTTGGGCTTGTGGACATGTCCACCATTGATGGTAGAATGTGCCCTTGGCTGACTCGCATTTCCAGCATTCTTCGGGCGTTCCAGGGAACATCTTCGCTATTCTTGCTGGTGGTATATGCCATCTGTAAAGCATCTTATACATATTTTCTTTAAAAGACACTGCCATCGTGAATTTTACTGTTTTATTCCATAGTTCTTGCCATTTTTCAAGATCCAGTGAATACCCGAAATTTCTCCCCCAGGCTATCATCGAGTCTTTGATGATTTCGTCACCTATATTTCGTGTCAGCAAGAGGTTGTATACTTTAGAAATACATTTTTTATTGGTTTCCAAAAGGGCCTTATCGAATTCTTGTGGGGAAGTGAAAATTCCCCATGTAGCTTTGTCTTTTTGGTATCTTGACTGTATTTGCGTATATGCCCACCAGTCCAAATTAATTCCCTGTGATTTTAAATCTGTTTTGGACCTAAGATTACCTCCGCCATCCAGCAGTTCCCTATAAGTCACAGGTTTATCTAAATTATATAACGTTGGGTACATGGTTGCTTCAAGAGTCGCGATCCAGTATGGAGTCTTACTATACATCAATCCTTTAGTCTTATCCCAGATCTTAATCAAACATCCTCTTACATAACGGTTCATAAAATATTTGCATTGACCTTCTTTTGTTGGCCAAGGAAAGTAGTGCCATCCCTGCTGTAAATTGTATCCTTCGATTGTTAGTATACGTTTCCTCTCTAGTGTTTTTCAGTCCTTTATCCAAACCAGGCATGAGGCTTGATAATACCACTCCCAATTTGGAAGCCCCAAGCCTCCCCTTGTTTTATGCTCCTGCATCATTTTTCTTTTAATACGTGATTTTTTCCATTGCCAAATGAATTTGCCAGTTATCTGGTCCGTTTTATTAAAAAATTTCCTCTCTAATCTTGCAGGAGCCATTTGGAAAAGGTATATCCATTTTGGCAGCACATGTGCCTTTATCACTGCCACTCTTCCTAGCAGGGATAGTTGTACATTCCTCCACCTGTCTAAGTCCTGTTCCATTTGTAAGAGGAGTTTGTCATAATTGTTTTTCCTTATTGCAGAACATTTTGAAGTCAACCATATACCCAAGTATTTTATTTTTTTAACAATTTGTATTCCCAGTGTATTCTCTAACTCCATTTTCCATGTCCCTTAATATTTTTTGCTAGCAATTTAGTTTTATCTCTATTAATTTGCAAACCTGCTACAGCACCGAATTCCTCAATATTTATTAGCAAATTTGCCCCCGATATCACTGTGCCTGAGACTGCCGGTTGTGAGTCCCTCTGCGTGAAGTGGGGCCTAGGGAGGCAGTTGGGCCTGCTGATTGTGGACCTGGCTCCCCGCTACGTATCAGCAGCCCTGCCCAAGCTCCTTGAGACGATCGCCGAGGTGGCGGTTGATACCCCCAGACTGCTAGTCATGGGGGATTTCAACCTGCCATCGGTAGGCGAGACATCCGAGGTAGCTCGGCAGTTCATGGCCTCCATGACGGCCATGGACCTGACCCAAATAATTCAGGGCCCCACGCACGAGGGGGGACACACACTGGATTTAATTTTTGTCTCTGGCTAGTGGATGAGTGATCTGGGAGAAGGGGATTTAGTCACCATACCCCTGTCATGGTCAGATCACTCTCTCCTTTGGCTGGACTTTCCAACCGTTACACCCCACCGTGGGGAGGTGGAACCAGAGATTCCAAGATGGTTCCGCCCCAGGCGCTTGATGGACCCAGAGAGGTTCCAGACGGAGATTGGGCCATTACCTGTGACCTTGACCCGCGACTCGACTGAGGACCTAGTGGCCGCATGGAATAGTGCGGCCATGGGGGCCTTGGACCGGGTCGCGCCCTTGCGGCCTGTCACACGGCGCCGATCCACCCAGGCTCCCTGGTTTTCCGAGGAGCTGAGGGGGATGAAACGCCGCAAGAGACGCCTAGAGAGTAGGTGGAGATCCACACGGTCCGAATCTGACCGAACACAGGTAAGATCCCACTTGAGGACGTACCTAGTGGCGATAAGAGTGGCCAAACACAATTATTGTGCCACTCTTATCGCATCCGCAGATAACCGCCCTGCCGCCCTGTTTGGGGTGACCCGCTCCCTCCTCCAACAGAGGCCGCGGGAAGCCCCTCTGCAGGGCAGAGCAGAGCAGAGGAATTTGGAAAGTATCTGCAGGATAAAATCGTGCAGATTCGGAACGAGTTGACCTCCACAGAAAGTAGTCTGGAGGGACCATCCGAGGCAGGTCTTGAGACAGTATTTTGGGAGGAATTTGACTTTGTCACTTCCGATGATATGGACAGGTTGCCGAGGAGACTAAAGGCCACCACATGTTTATTGGACCCGTGTCCCTCCTGGCTTGTACTGGCATCCTGGGAGGTCACACGAGACTGGCTCCAGGAAATAGTGAACGCCTCTCTGAGTGAGGGGTTCTTGCTTGGCCGCCTTGAAAGAGGCGGTGGTGAGACCCCTCCTCAAGAAGCCTTCCCTGGACCCAGCGTTGTTGGTAAATTACTGTCCGGTCTCCAACCTTCACTTTTTAGTGAAGGTTGTAGAGAGTGTGGTAGCACAGCAGTTCCCCCGTCACCTGGAGGAAATGGACCCGCGCCAGTCCAGCTTCAGACCTGGGCACAGCACCGAGACAGCATTGGTCGCGTTGGTGGATGATCTCTGGAGGGCTCGGGATAGGGGTTGCTCCTCTATCCTGGTCCTATTAGACCTCTCAGCGGCTTTTGATACCATTGACCATGGTATCCTATGGCACCGACTGGAGGGGCTGGGGGTGAGAGGCACCGTTTTATGGTGGTTCTCCTCCTACCTCTCCGGTCGGTCGCAATTCGTGTTGGCAGGGGGGCAGAGGTCGACCTCGAGGCCCCTCATGTTTGGGGTATCTCAGGGGTCGGTCCTCTCGCCACTCCTGTTCAACACCTATATGAAGCCGCTGGGTGAGATCATACGTGGTTTTGGGGTAGAGTACCATCAGTGCGCTGATGATACTCAGCTGTACATATCTACCCCAAACCACCCCAACGATGTCGTTGAAGTGATGTCCCGGTGTCTGGAGGCCGTACGGGTCTGGATGGGGAGTAACAAACTCAAACTCAACCCGTCCAAGACTGAGTGGCTGTGGTTTCCGACGTCCCGGTTTAGCCAGTTGACACCAACACTGGCCATTGGGGGCGAATTGTTAGCCCCCGTGGAGAGGGCTCGCAATCTAGGA
This sequence comes from Rhabdophis nuchalis, assembly GCA_039707465.1. NCBI lineage: Eukaryota > Metazoa > Chordata > Lepidosauria > Squamata > Natricidae > Rhabdophis > Rhabdophis nuchalis. Next base: position 37,593,194 of record CM077650.1, read on the forward strand.
TTGCGAGCCCTCTCCTGGATTCCCGGCTGTCCATGGACGACCATGTGACAGCCGTGGCCAGGGGGGCTTTTTACCAGGTCCGCCTGGTCCGCCAGTTGCGCCCATTACTTGACCGGGACGCCCTCCGCACAGTCACTCAAGCACTTGTGACATCCCGTCTAGACTACTGCAACGCTCTCTACATGGGGCTCCCCTTGAGGTGCACCCGAAGGTTACAGCTAGTACAGAATGCGGCCGCGCGGGGGATTATAGGAGCCTCACGGCATTCCCATGTAACAGCTCTCCTGCGCAAGCTGCACTGGCTGCCTGTGGCCTTTCGGGTGCGCTTCAAGGTGTTGATAACCAATTTCAATTTCAATTTTCAATTTATTAGACTTTTATCCCGCACCTATTTCCCTGAAGGGACTCAGGGCGGCGCACAGGCAATTAAAATAAATATAAACATATAAATAAATAAAAACACCATAAATACTACAACAATAAAAACTGATTAAATTAGAATACCCTGTGCTAAAATTCAATAAAATCCCACTAATTATGTTAATTTAAAACACAGTCTGATAAGATGATCTCAGGGGCCTAGGCTAAGCCGGCTTGATGGAAAAAGTGCGTCTTCAGACGCTGGCGGAAGAGGCGGAGGTCCGTGATGGTCCGGAGTTCGGGGGGAAGGTCGTTCCAGAGGGCTGGGCCCGCCACAGAGAAGGCCCTTCCCCTGGGAGTCGCCAACCGGCATTGCCCTGCCGACGGCACCCAGAGAAGACCCTCTTTATGGGAGTGAATCGGTCGAAGGGATGTGTGAGGTAAGAGACGGTCTCACATATAGCTAGGCCCCGTGCCATGGAGCGCTTTAAAGATGGTTATCAACACCTTGAAGCGCACCCGAAAGGCCACAGGCAGCCAGTGCAGCTCGCGCAGGAGGGGTGTTACATGGGAATGCCGTGAGGCTCCCATAATCCCCCGCGTGACTGCATTCTGATCATTCATGGTCAGCCGGGAGTCCAGGAGGACGCCTAGATTGCGCGCCCTCTTGCGCGCCCTCTCATTGGACTTCCGGTTTCCAGAGACAACGGACGTGTTTTCCGACGCGTCTGCTGCTTGTTTTCTCTGGTGAACCCCTTCGGGGGTTTTGAGGGTCCTGGAGAGACTCTCTTTACCGTAGGGACGGCTGCGGCGGGTCCCCCCCAGACGGCGGTCGGGGGGAGCCCTTCGCGCTTCGACCTAGGAGCTGGAGAACGGATAGCGGGGGGAGCTTCCTCTTGCCAACGGATGCCGGAATGATTAGAAAATTCCTATTTGGATGGAAATGCTGGAGATGGAGGAATGCACCGGGTCTCCTGTATTAAGAATGTGACTGTGAGTTTTTGTTTAATTCATTCGATCTTTTTGCAAAGAAGAAATAGAGGGGGGAGTTTTGTTTGCGAAAAAGGCGGCGTTTTAAAATGCTCTCTGGAAAGGAGAAGGAAAAAGAATTACTGGCATCCGAATTAACATTACTTTAAAGTGGAAACTTTGCTACTTAAGTAGTCATTTGTGGCAACATTGTAAAGAGCCTTAGCAGCAATGGAACTTTTGTTTGCACTTTCTTCTCAACAATGAGGCGGAAGATGGCTTCCTTTGTTCTCAATTGAAAACTCCTTGACCCAGTGAAAGCAGTCTCATAGTGTTTTTGAAACACCTAAATGGACAATTTACTTTCCATCATTCCCAAGAAGCCCTCGGTGACTCTCCCAAAGTGGATTATTCTTTTTTTTATAGAGGATTAATTTTCTTCTCTGGTCTTTATTGCAGCTTTGGATTTGAATTTTGAACTGAACTTTTCTCCTGCACCTTGGACGTTTCTGACTGCTCACTTCTCTGGCGCCATTTTTATTGTACAATTATAAAGAACAATGGCACATAGAAAACCTCCAGCTGGAAAGTCCCTTTCTACCCCATCATCTGCCAGATCCAGTCCGATCTCACAACAAGGGAAAATCACTGAGATGTTACAAAAAGAATCAACTGGAGAGACTTCCCAAGAACCTACCACCAAAGAGATGCTGCAGGAGATAATGACAGAAATACGAGAAATTAGAAAGGACTTGACAGATTTAAAATTAGAAATGCGAGAGACAAAAGGAAATACAATAGAAAACAAACAAAAAATTGAGGTGTTAGAGAAAGGGGCAGAGGAGACGAAGGAGGAGTTAGGAGAAATACGAAAATTACTATGCAGATGTCAAAAATTGAGTTTGAGAGAATGTCTTTTTTCCTCAGATTTCAGAATGTTCCTGAAGAGGAAGGGGAGGACCTTAGGGACTTAATAAGCACAATTTTAGCAGATTTTATTTAAAAAAAACAAAGAATATATTTGGGGGGATATAGACATGATCTATAGAATTAATTCTACATATGCCAGGATAAATGATGTACCAAGAGAAATTCACATTAAATTTTTAAGAAGATTTACAAGCGATGAGATACTGAGGGCACAACGGGGTGGGTCATTAAAATATCAAGATAAGGAGATCACTATATTGAAGCAGATTCCAAAAAAAATTCGAGAGATTAGAAGGAAATATTCCTTCCTATCTAAAAAGCTTTTCAAAAAAGGAATCTGGTTTAAATGGTTGATGCCTGAGGGATTGCTGGTATACTGGGAAGGGGGTAGAGTCAGAATCAAAACAGTAGGAGAGGCGGAGGCTTTTCTTAGAAAGCACTCCCCACTCCTAGAAGAAAGAGATGGAACAGGGGGAGCCGCGGCTCCACCTATGGAAGAGAAGGAGCAAGAAGACACTATTGCTAAGAGACTTAGATCTCAAAAATAAGTATGTTTTGAAATTCACTATAACTAAGATGGATGCTTAAAAAAAAAATAATGATCGAATGTATGAAATGTAATATGATATATATAATTCTCACCACTATATAATTTTTTTTTAAAAATGTATTTTTATGAACTCCCGGAGGTGACCACCGACCCCGACACGGAAATCCTAAAATGTTATCATTGAACCCTACCATTTCCCCTTTTCCTATATAATTGTAAAAACCAATACAATTGTTTGAAACAAAAAAAAGAGTGGCACAATAATTGTGTTTGGCCACTCTTATCGCCTCTAGGTACGTCCTCAAGTGGGATCTTACCAGTGTTCGGTCAGAATCGGACCGTGTGGATCTCCACCTTCTCTCTAGGTGTCTCTTGCAGCGTTTCATCCTCCTCAGCTCCTCGGAAAACCAGGGAGCCTGGGTGGATCAGCGCCGCGTGAGAGACCTCAAGGGCGCGACCCGGTCCAAGGCCCCCATGGCCGCACTATTCCATGCGGCCACTAGGTCCTCAGTCGAGTCGCGGGTCAAGGTCACAGGTAATGGCCCAAGCTCCGTCTGGAACCTCTCTGGGTCCATCAGGCGCCTGGGGCGGAACCATCTTAAGAGTCTCTGGTTCCGCCTCCCTGCGGTGGGGTGTAGCGGTTGGAAAGTCCAGCCGAAGGAGAGAGTGGTCTGACCATGACAGGGGTATGGTGACTAAATCCCCTTCTCCCAGATCACTCATCCACTGGCCAGAGACAAAAATTAAATCCAGTGTGTACCCCCCCCTCGTGCGTGGGGCCCTGAATTATGTGGGTCAGGTCCATGGCCGTCATGGAGGCCATGAACTGCCGAGCTACCTCGGATGTCTCGCCTACCGATGGCAGGTTGAAATCCCCCATGACTAGCAGTCAGGGGGTATCAACCGTCACCTCAGCGATCATCTCAAGGAGCTCGGGCAGGGCTGTTGATACGTAGCGGGGAGCCAGGTCCACAATCAGCAGGCCCAGCTGCCTCCCTAGGCCTCACTTTACACAGAGGGACTCACAACCGGTAGTCTGAGGCACAGTGGTCTCTCTCGAATCAAGACCTTCCCTAACAATAACCGCCACCCCCCCCCACCCCTACCTAGGGCCCTTGGTTGATGAAATGCTCGGTAACCTGGTGGGCACATTTCAACGAGGGGAGTTCCTCCCTCGTGGCCCAACCAGGTCTCCGTAATACCCGCCAGGTCTGGCTCCCCCTCGGACACAAGGTCATTAATGAGGGGGGCTTTGTTGACCACGGATCTGGCGTTGCATAACATCAGCCTAAGGCCCCGGCTCTGTGATCCTCGACCTGCTAGCTTGCGGGGGGAGCTCAGAGAGTTGGGGCGTGCGACCACTTGTAACCAGCAGCCCCGTTCCCCCAACAGGTAATGTGATCTCTGTCTCCCACCGCCCCTACCCCTCCCCAGGACCGTTCTGATCGATAAGCCCTCTGTAGGATCGACCCTTAATCCCCCCCCCCCTTCTCGGACCTACTCGCCTCCCTGTCGGCTACGCCGGCCGACTTAGCAGTGTACCCACAACCAGACTGAGTTAACCCTCCCACCACCCTGGAACCCCCTAAAATCCGAATCAAGAATTTGGTTAAAGAACCATCTTCAAAGCGCTCCATGGCACGGGGCCTAGTTATTTGCGAGACCGTCTCCTACCTCACACATCCCTTCGACCATAGAGAGGGTCTTCTCCGGGTGCCGTCAGCCGGGCAATGCCGGTTGGCGACCCCCAGGGGAAGGGCCTTCTCCGTGGCGGGCCCAGCCCTCTGGAACGACCTTCCCCCTGAACTCCGGACCACCACAGACCTCCGCCTCTTCCACCAGCATCTGAAGACGCACTTTTTCCACCAAGCCGGCCTAGCCTAGTCCCCGAGACCATCTTATAAGACTGTGTTTTAAATTGATATAAGGTTTTAATTAGTGGGATTTTTAGTGATTTTTAGCACAGGGTATTCCAAATTTAATCTGTTTTTATTGTGTTGTATTATTTATGGCGTGTCTATTTATTTATATGTTTATACTTGTTTTAATTTCCTGTGCACCACCCTGAGTCCCTTCGGGGAGATAGGCGCAGTATAAAAGTCAAATAAAATAAAATATAAAAAATTGGATCTTCTAATATAAAAACAAGATCGTCCGCAAACGCTTGTAATTTGAATTCTTCTTTTCTGATTTTAGTTCCTTTTACTCCTTTATCTTGCCTGATTTTATTTAATAGGGGTTCCAATGTTAGAATAAACAGCAGTGGAGACATCAGACACCCTTGCCTCGTCCCCCTACCTATTTGTACCTCTTCTGTTGTTTCACCTTCAATTAACACTCTTGCATATTGTGACTTATAAAGTGCTCGAATAGTTTGTAAAAACATAGGTCCAAAGTCCATCTCCTCAATTTGCCAAAGAATAAAGTCCCAATTGACTCTATCGAATGCTTTTTGTGCATCCAGAAACATCAAAACCATTTCTTTATCCGAATGTGTTTCATAGTATTCCATTGTATCCATAATAATTCTAACGTTATCTCTAAGGTAACTATTTGGCAAAAATCCATTTTGATCTTGGTGGATGTATTCATTTAGAAAAATCTTTAATCTTTCCACTAGTATTGACATAAATATTTTGTAATCTGTATTTTGCAAGGAGATGGGTCTATAGTTTTTGATCAAGGTTCGATCAGAATCTGGTTTGGGGAGCAGCGTAATGTAGGCCTCCATCCACGACCGGGGGACTGCACCCTTAGTTAACACCTCATTGAATAAGTCTTTCATATTTAACAATAATATATCGTATATTTCTTTGTATAATTCAGCTGGCAGTCCATCCGGTCCTGGTGATTTGCCACATTCCTGCTTTTTAATCGCAATTTCTATTTCTCCTTCTTTAATCTCTGCTTTGAGAATATTTTTCATCTTTTCTGGTACCTTAGGTAATTTCAAACTTTCACAATATATCCTTACTTGCTCCTCATGTATTCTCTCCTTTTGGTATAGTTTTTCAACAATGTTTTGAATCACCCCCTTTTTCCCTTCCATGTTCCCCACAAGAGTTCCCTCTTCATCTTGCAGTACGTCTATTTTTCTTGCTTCTGCCTCTTTTCTTAATCTATAGGAAAGCCACTTACCTGCTTTATTGGCATGCTCAAAGAAGTGTTGCCTCCCCCGTTTGAGTTTATTCGCCAGTTCTTCTTGATCTAATAACGTTAGTTTATGTTTAAGGAGCTCTTTTCTCTCTCTTATACTCTCATTACCCGGGTCTACCTGCAATGCCCTCTCTTCCTTCTCTAAATCTTCTAAGATTTTGGCCCTTTTTTCTCTTTCCAATTTCCATTTATGAGGCGAAAATTTTATTTATTATTTTATTTTATTTATTTTATTAAATTTATAAACCGCGCCACTCTCCCCGAAGGGACTCGTATTTTATCGTATATCCTCTTATAACCGCTTTCATAGTGTCCCATATAGTTTGTAGCGAGGAGTCTTCCCGCCTATTTTCCTCATAAAAGAACTTTAATTCTTTTTTTAGTCCCATGACAAATTCTTTCTCCCTTACCAAATCTGTCCTCATTGTCCATCTTCCCCTATTCTTAATTAAGTTTTTATTTTTATTTTTCAAAACAGACACAACACAAAAAACACCTCTTTCTTTATGTACTGTGTATCAATTGGTTACAAAAAATTTTTTTTTCATGCATTTCTTTCACCGTCACCCGTAATTCATACAAATTCTGGTATTTTAAATCAAATATATTTGTACATATTACCATCATCATACCCACATTCTCGTTTCATTGCGGTTTCTTTCCTTTCTGTCAGTAGTACAGTGCGAGATTGAATAAATTAACCCTTTTTCAACCTTTTAGTTAAGATCTTTTTGTTCACTTCAGTTCCTCACCATTCTTTTTCACTTTTTCTAACCATTGATACCACAGCTCCCAATTTTTTTTCCCTCCTCTTTGTGTTCATTTTTTAGTAATTTAGATAACATATCTAATTCAGCACAGTCAGTTATCTTGTATATTAGGCTTTCTCCTGACGGAATGTTAGGGTCTTTCCATCTATGTGCAAGGAGCATCAAAGCACATACGTGATCAGGTACTTGATTCTTTTACTCATTGGGTCTGGCAGGATTCCCAGGAGGAAGAGCTCTGGCCTCCTATCCACTTTAATCCCTGTTATCTCCTGCACCCATCTCCTTACTCTATCCCAGTATACCTTAACCTTTGGACAGGTCCACCACATATGGTAGTAGGTCCCCCGCTCGGTGCCACACTTCCAGCAGGCCGATGATAAATTGGAAAACATCCTAGCAAGTCTGGCTGGTGGCAAATGCCAGCGATATAACATTTTATATTGGTTCTCTTTATAGGACGAAGCCAATGTGGCTTTGATATTTTTATTCCAAATTCCTCTCCACTTAATTGTATCAATTTCATACCCAAAGTTTTTGGCCCAGGCAGTCAGAGGTTCCTTCATCACGTCTTCTTCCTCTACCTTCCAGAGTAGCATCAGCTTATAACACTTCGTTATAGTTTTTTGGTCATTAGTTAAAAGGGCTTTGTCTAATTCTTGCATCTTGTTGGCTATCCCTCCAGTAGCTTTGTCTTTCTTATATCTTGATTGCATCTGTAAATACAGCCACCAATTTATTTTTAGCCCCTGTCTTTTCAGCTCCTTTTCTGACTTCAGTTCCCCACTGGAATTTAAGATCTCCTTCTATGTCCATCTGTGGCCCTCGGTAAGAACATTTGGGTATATTTGAGAGACTGCGCTTGCGCGAAGATGGCAGGCTAGCTCCGGAGCTCTGTGTGGGCTGCGGAGGCCGTTAGCGTTTTGAAGTGCTCCCAGCCCTCTCTTTACGAGCTGGAGGGCGTGGGATGGACGAGGAGCCCACCCTGGCATCTCAGGGTGAGGTTTGCAATGACGGGGGGTGAGCCAGGAGCGAAGACAGCGCCGGCGTCAGGAACGCTCAGACGGTGAGAGCGTTGGAGCGGGGACTGCCGCAACGGAAGCCGGTGCGGAGGCCGGCGCCCCGAATGATTTAAGAGGGGCGGAGAGGCCGGCTGCGCCGAGGAGCTCCTGTTGCTGCTGGTGGCGAGCCATGGGGTGAGCCATGGGGCGAGCCGGTAGTGAGAGCGCCGGGTGGCCAGCGATGACGGCGACTGAAGTGTGAGGGAAGATGGCGGAGGAGGCGAGGACGCTGGAACGTTTGGAAGGTTGGAAAGAGAGAGTGGAGAGTGAGAGCGGAGCGAGGTGAAGGGGATGGAAGAGGTGGCCGCTGGAAGCCGGGCCGACGGTGGTGGGAGCGCCGGGAGGCGGAAGGTGAAGGCGGCGACGGAGGAGTTGGCTGGCAGGAAGGTGGCGGCTGTGAGAGAGCCGCATGGTTGCTGAGAAAGTAATGGGTTTGGAGGCGGTCGCTGGATGCCAGGTCGACGGCGGTGGGAGCGCCGAGAGGCCATTGGCGAAGGCGATAACGCAGGAGATGGCGGCGGTGGGAGCGCCGAAATGGTCGTGGACGGCTTGCTGGCCAGTTGTAAAATCTTCCCCCATGGTCACTCTCTGGAGACCGGAAGAATTACGCCACCAAGGCCTTGGAAGGCCCTGGAAGAACCGGAAGAATTGTCCTAAAGAACTTGTGGACGGTAACAACCATGGACGCCCAAATAAACATTGCGAACTAATTTTAATTTACCAACTGTAATTTATTACCACTAACCTCACTATGCACTTTATATCATTTAATACCAACTGAATGAACTGTTTTAATTATGGCTAACGTCTTTTAACATCTTGTATTTTATCCCAAAACCCACTTGAATTCCACCTACATAATTTATTCTTGGATAATTAATTTTGGTTATTTATTTGTAAATATATGTACTCCAGAGCGAAACTACTATCTCTGCGGGAGTCCCCGCTCTCGCAGGTATGGCCCTTTGAGTTAACTAGGGCCCATCTTGATGATGGAGTTGTTAATCCGGAGAGATGGGCGAAGCGCGGCCTTAGGGGGTTTTTAGTTCGTAGATTGTTTAAATTAGCTAAATTATCTTTTTTAGGGGGTACTAGGGAGGGGGGTGGGTACAGACAGATGGAGATGGAAGTTGTGATCAATAGGAAAGGCCAGGCCAGCAGCCGACGGAGGGAAGCGGAAGGTGCCGATAGGAGGGGGGACACACAAGTCGTTCCGCAGGAGGGCTTACCAATCCAGAGGGTCGTGGGGAGAGGCAGGGCCGAGGGGAGACAAGTTTCATCCTCCCGGTTGGTGGCACGTCGCCGTTGGTTACAAACGGTCGGGTGCCACTGCCCCCGCAGGCTAGGTGGTCAGGGAGTACAGAGCCAGGGCCTGCGGCTGATGTTTTGCAATGCCAGGTCCGTTGTCAACAAAGCCCCCCTCATTAGTGACCTTGTGTCAGAGGGGGAGCCGGACCTGGCTGGAATTGCGGAAACCTGGTTGGGCCACGAGGGAGGACTTCCCCTCGTTGAAATGTGCCCACCAGGTTACCGCGCCTTTCATCAGCCCCGGGCCCTTGGTAGGGGTGGTGGGGTAGCGGTCATTGTTAAGGAAGGTCTTGAGCCGAGAGAGACCATTGTGCCACAGACTACCGGCTGTGAGTCCCTCTGCGTGAGGTGGGGCCTAGGGAGGCAGTTGGGCTTGCTGGTTATATACCTGGCTCCCCGCTATGTAGCAGCAGCCCTGCCCGAGCTCCTGGAGGTGATCGCTACGGTGGCAGTGGAGACCCCCAGACTTCTAGTCATGGGGGACTTTAACCTGCCATCGTTGGGCGAATCATCCGAGGCAGCTCGGGAGTTCATGGCTTCCATGACGGCCATGGACCTGACCCAAGTAATTCGAGGCCCCACTCACGAGGGTGGACATACGCCGGATCTCATCTTTGTCTCTGGCCAATGGAAGAGTGATCTGGGTATAGGGGATATAGTCATCACGCCCTTGTCATGGTCAGACCACTCACTTCTCCGGCTCGACTTTCCGACCGCTGCTCCCCTCCGTGGGGAGGCGGAACCAGAGTCTCCAATCTGGTACCGCCCCAGGCGCCTGATGGACCCGGATGGGTTCCAGACGGCGCTTGGGCCATTTCCTGTATCTCTGACCCGTGCCCCGATGGAGGACCTCACGGCCGCATGGAATAGTGCGGCTGTGGGAGCCTTGGATCGGGTCGCGCCCTTGCGGCCTCTCTTGCGGCGGCGAACCACCCTGGCCCCTTGGTTTACCGAGGAGCTGCGGGTGATGAAACGCCGCAAGAGATGCCTAGAGGGAAGATGGAGGTCTACCCGATCTGAATCTGACCGGACACAGGTCAGAGCCCATTTACGGACTTACATTGTGGCGCTGAGAGTGGCCAAACGCCATCATTGTGCTACTCTCATAGCATCCGCAGAAAACCTCCCTGCCGCCCTGTTTAGGGTGACCCGCTCCCTACTTCAACAAAGGGTGCGGGAAGCCCCGCTACAGGGTAGAGCAGAGGAATTTGTGACTTTTCTGCAGGAGAAAACCGCTCAGATACAGAACGGGCTACCCTCCATTGATGGCCCAGTGGGATGCCACGAGACAGATCTTGTTTGGGAGGAGTTTGACTCCGTTACTTCCGATGATATGGACAGGTTACGTGGGCGACTGCGAGCCACCACATGTTTATTGGACCCGTGCCCCTCCTGGCTTGTACTGGCATCCTGGGAGGTGACACGAGGCTGGCTCCAAGAGGTTGTCAACGCATCCTTAAGTGAGGGTGCCTTACCTGCTTCCCTAAAAGAAGCGATGGTGAGGCCCCTCCTTAAGAAGCCCTCTTTGGATCCAGCTCTTTTAAACAACTACCGTCCAGTCTCCAACCTTCCCTTTCTGGCGAAGGTTGTTGAGAGTGTGGTGGCGCAACAGTTTCCCCGTCACCTGGAGGAAGTTGACTATCTAGATCCGCGCCAGTCCGGCTTTCGGCCCGGGCACAGCACCGAGACGGCATTGGTCGCGTTGGTGGATGATCTCTGGAGGGCCAGAGATGGGGGTTGTTCCTCCATCCTGGTCCTATTAGACCTCTCGGCGGCTTTCGATACCATCGACCATGGTATCCTATTGCATCGGCTGGGGGGGTTGGGAGTGGGAGGTGCCGTTTTACGGTGGTTCTCCTCCTACCTCTCTGGCCGATCGCAATTTGTGTTGACAGGGGGGCAGAGGTCGACCTCGAGACCACTCACTTGTGGGGTGCCTCAGGGGTCGGTCCTCTCGCCTCTCCTGTTTAACACATACATGAAGCCGCTGGGTGAGATCATCCGTGGTTTTGGGGTAGAATACCATCTTTACGCTGATGACACTCAGTTGTATATATCTACCCCAAACCACCCCAACGATGCCGTAGCGGTGATGTGCCAGTGCCTGGAAGCCGTGCGGATCTGGATGGGAAGTAACGGACTTAGGCTCAACCCGACCAAGACCGAGTGGCTGTGGTTTCCGGCTGCCCGATTCAACCAGCTTTCTCCAACGCTGGCCATAGGGGGCGAACATCTTGCCCCTGTGGATGGGGCGCGCAATTTGGGTGTCCTCCTGGATACCCGGCTGTCCATGGAAGATCAAGTGACAGCCGTGGCCAGGAGGGCGTTTTACCAGGTTCGCCTGGTTCGCCAATTGCGCCCCCTATTGGATCGGGACGCCCTACGCACAGTCACTCATGCGCTCGTGACATCCCGACTGGACTATTGTAACTCTCTCTACATGGGGCTCCCCTTGAGGTGCACCCGGAGACTTCAGCTAGTCCAGAACGCAGCCGCGCGAGCAATTATGGGAACCGCTAGGTTTACCCATGTAACACCGCTCTTGCGCGAGCTGCACTGGCTACCTGTCGTCTTCCGGGTGCGCTTCAAGGTGTTAATTATCATCTTTAAAGCGCTCCATGGCTCGGGACCTAGCTATCTGCGGGATCGGATCCTGCCTCATACTTCCTCACGGCCGATTCGCTCCCACAGAGAGGGACTTCTCCGGGTGCCGTCCACTAGACATTGTCAGCGGGCGACACCCAGGGGAAGGGCTATCTCTGTGGCGGGCCCGGCCCTCTGGAACGAACTTCCCCCCGATATCAGGACGACCACGGACCTCCGCTCCTTCCGTCTTAAATTAAAAACTCACTTTTTCTGTCTGGCCGGCCTAGGATAAATCTCTCTGTCTTTGGGATTTTATTGGAATCAGTATTGTTTAGTTTTAAAAGGGGAAATTTTAGCGCAGGTTTGTTTAATTTGTTTTTAGAATTGTTTTGTATGTATGTATTGTTTTTATTCTGCCTGTGCACCGCCCCGAGTCCCCGTGGGGAGAGGGTGCGGTTTTATAAATATTAAATTATTATTATTATTATTATTATTATTATTATTATTATTATTATTATTATTATTATTATTATTGTTATTGTTATTGTTATTATTATTATTATTATTATTATTATTATTATTATTATTATTATTATTATTATTATTATTATTATTATTATTATTATTATTATTATTATTATTATTATTATTATATTGTAACCTCCATTGGCGACACCCAAAGAGGAATTTTTTCATAATATTTCAATTTTGCTGTCTTCCAGACAGCTAGTAAAATTTTCCTCACATAATGCCTCTGGAAGACGCCTCTGGACGGGGGACCATCCCCCCACATGTAGGCGTGACATCCTTTCTGCAAATCATGAACTTCTAAAGTAAGTATCCTTATGTCTTCTAAACTCATCCAATCTTTTAACCACGCTAGTATCCCAGCTTGGTAATAGAGTTTCCAATTTGGAAAGCCAAACCCGCCTCTTTCTCTTGGATCTTGCAGGATTTTCAACCTAATTCGCGCTTTCTTTCCTTGCCACACAAACCTTCCACAGATTTTATCTAACTCTCGAAAATGCTTACCCTGTAATTTTAGGGGTACCATTTGAAATAAGAACATAATCTTGGGTAATATATTCATCTTTATCGCCGCCATTCTACCCACCAACGAAAGTTGCAAGGAATTCCATCTTTCCAACTCCTGCTTTATCTGTTTCACCAATTTCCCAAAATTATCCTCCAAAATTGAAGAACATCTATTGGTCAGCAGAATGCCCAGATACATGACTTGTTTTGTTATTTGGACCCCCAGCACTTCTCTCAGTTCTTTCCTTTGATCTTCTTTCATATTTTTAGTTAACACCTTGGTTTTTTCTTTGTTTATCCTTAATCCAGCAACCAACCCGTACTCTTCTATCTCTTTTATCAGTCCTAAACCTGAGGTGAGCGACTCTTCCATTACACAGACCATATCATCTGCAAACGCTAAGACTTTAAATGTTTTCTTCCTAACTTTAAGTCCCAAAATGTTAGGGGCTGTCCTAATTTGCCTTAACAGCACTTCTAAAGATAAAATAAATAATAAAGGGGAGAGTGGGCATCCTTGTCTTGTGCCTTTCCCAATGTTTATTACACCTGTAAGCTCTCCATTCACCAAGACCTTTGCTGTCTGCCTGGAGTACATTCTCCTTATTACTCCTAAAAACTCTTCCCCAAACTCCATACATTCCACTTGTGCTATTAAAAGTTCCCAAGAGATGTTATCAAACACCTTCTGGGCATCGAGAAATATTAAGGCTACCTGCTTATCTGGGTGTGATTCATAATATTCTAATATATCTAGTATAATTCTTAAGTTGCTTCTCATTTGCCTCTGGGGTAAAAACCCCGTCATGACTGTTTCCATCAATCATCAAGAAAGAACACATTTGACTTCATTTAGAAAGTTCAAAGCTACTTTTACTGATAATGATGTGGCTTCAGCCAACTTCAAGCAAGGAATGAAACATTTAGGCGCGCAACATACGTAACAAAGCATAATCCAACCTCCCCCCTTTGACCCCAGCATGTTGTCCAATGCAAAGTCAGCCACGACATCAGGTGCAGTTCCTTCTCAGGGCATCATCAGAATGGAATGTAGTTTGTTAGCTGAAGGTGATAACAACTGTCCGTTTCTCCCTCCTGCCCCCCCCAGTAGCTTAGCAACCCTAGCCCTCCCCCCGTTTCAACATGTCAGCTGAATGCAGGCAAAAGCAAAGCAAAAGCAGAGGCTGACACCCCCTCTGGTCCGTATGGATAAATTTCTGTAGGCACACCTTAATTCTTTCTGCCAATATATATGCAAATATCTTATAGTCTGCGTTTAATAGTGATATAGGTCTGTAATTTTTAATTTGATCTTTCGCCTGGTTTTCTTTTGGGATCAGGGTAATGTAAGCTTCCTCCCATGATTTTGGCATTCCTCTATTTTGAAGCACCTCATTATACACTTTTACCATATACTTTCCCATTATCTCCCACAAACTTTTGTAAAACTCACTGGGCAGACCACCCGTCTCCGGTGTCTTATTTAACTTTTGCTTCCGAAGAGCCCTTTCCACCTCTCTTAGGGTCATAGGCGCATTTAGCAATTTTTTATCCTCCTCTGATATCTTGGGGAGATCCATTTTAGCCAGGAATTTCCTAATCTTATCCTTAGAGGGTTCCTCTCCATGATACAATTTGCTATAGAAATCCTGCACAATTTTCCTCTTTCCTTCTTCATCATATCTCACCTCACCAGATTCCCCTAACAAACAATCTATTCTCCTACTCAACCTCATCCGTCTTAGCCTAAAAGCTAGCCAGCGTCCCGGTTTGTTCGCTTGTTCAAAAAACCGCCGCCTCGCCTCTTTTATTTTCCTCGCCATCTCCTCCTGATCCAATAAAGTCAATTTATGTCGCCATATATCCTTCTCTATCTTCACTTCCTTATTTCCCAGATCTATCTGTAGCTTTTCTTCCCTTCTTAGTATCTCCTTCTGTATCTTTAGTCTCTCCTCCTTCTCTTCTTTGTTTTTCCTTGTTACATATTTTATAATTAAACCCCTTAAATACGCCTTGGCCATATCCCACAGATTGTGGCAGGTATTATCCTCATTGTCATTTTCCTGGAAAAAAAATCTCATTTCTTTGCCTAACTTCTCCACCAAGACTACATCGCTAAGTATTTGGGGTTGCATATTCCACCTTCGGGCTTTTTTCTTCCCCTTTATTCAACTAACCACAACAGGATTAAGATCTGCCCAGGAGTTTATTCCTATTTCCACCTTTTGGAGGCCTTGCTTAAGTTCTGGTGTGGTCCAAGCCATATCGAGTCTCGACCAGGAACTATGCCTGGCCGAATAGTAAGTGTACTGTTTCACTTGGGGATTCCTCTCCCTCCAGATGTCCTGAAGATCAAACTCCTGCACTAATTTGCTAAAGGAAGCTGGGAGCCCTCTCCTATTATTATTCTCCTTACCTTTACTGTTGGTGTAGTCATACTTCGGATCTGCTACCACGTTAAAATCGCCTATAACACAAATATGCTCATATTCCACTTTAAGTAATTCTCGACAAAGCCCTTTGTAAAATTCCTGCTGGTTATTATTCAGAGCGTAAATGCCTACCACTAATACCTTTTTGTTAATCACCCAACATTCCACCATCAATACCCTTCCATTTACATCTGCAAATACCTCCTTGGGCCTAAGGTGGGGTTTGATATACATCGCCACCCCCCTCTTCTTCTGGGTTGCTGAAGCTACAAAGAGGTCTCCCAACCTGGGACATGCCAGAACACTGCTATATTGATTTTTAATATGCGTTTCTTGAATGCAATTTATATCCGCATTTTCTTGTCTTAATTTATTTAAAATTCGTTTCCTCTTTTGGGGTGCATTAAGGCCATTGACATTTACAGAAATCAACCGCAATTCTTCCATTCGCTTACCTCCCCTTGGCTTTGGTTGTTTGCCTTGTTTCTATCTGGGTCTCCCTCCCTCCCCCTCCCCTCCCTTCCCCCCTCCCCTACTCCTCCCCATCTCCTCCTCCCTCTCTCCCGAGACCTCCTCTTGACTCCTACTCTCTAATTCCTCTCCTGTCTCCTGTTCCCCCCTAGAACCAAAATTTTGGTCATAAAAATCCTGCGCATCTAACACATTTTCAATTCTTATCTTTTGAGTCTGCCATGTAATCAGAAGTCCTTCGGGGATTAGCCATCTATATAATACATTATTTTTCATCAACTGTGTAGTCAAAAATGCATATTTCCTTCTTTGCTCACGCACCCTTCTAGGAATCTGCCGTAAGGTAATCACTTCTTTGCCTTTATACACCAGGGGCACGTCTCTCACTTTTTTATAAACCTCGTCTCGAAATGCTTTTTTAGCAAAACGAGTATGTACCTCTCGAGGGAGGTTATGTCTCCTTGGATAATTGGTCTGGATTCTATAGGCTTCATCTAGATCAGCCCGCACGTCCTCAATCTTCCTCTGCGTAGCTTCTGCCAGCAGCTTGACCATAACTTCCACCACATTTTCCTCCCGTTTCTCTGCTATATTTTGAAAGCGGAGATAAAAAGAGGCCCTCTCCATGCCTAATGACACCACTTCCTCTTCCATTGATCTGTTGTATTGCTCTTGAAATTATTGATCCCTCTCCATCGTTTCCAACTTCCGCTCCATCACTTCTGATTTCCCTTCAATCTTCAGCAATCTTTGTTCACTATTATCTAGTTTTGCTTGAATGTCCGTTATTCTACCCCTTACCTCGTTGAGATTTCCTCACAAATCATTTATTTCTTCTTTCATTTCATCATGGTTACTACAGACAGTATCTTGAGTTTTCATCAATGTATCCTGAATTGCCTGCAGTGCATTTTGAATACTTTGCATTGTTACTGGCTTTTCTCCTGCCATTGAATCTATTGCCTTCGATGGAGCCGAAGAGGAAGTGCCAGTCGTAGTTACAGGAGGGGCTTTTTTACCAGCCCTGATTGTTGAATTTGTTGCCATCTTCAGTTGGTCAATAAACTGCCACCACAGAGGCATATAATATTTCAGTTCTTGAGCTTCCTATCCTATCTTACTTTCCACTATACCTAAAAGAGAGGCGAGGAAAAGGGGAAAAAAGGAAGGAAAAAGGGGGGGGGCAAGAAAGGCCACGGGCAGGGGGGGACACATTCAAACTACTAGTTCATCAACTTAACATCCCCCCATAAGTCATACCCATCACAACAAATTATATTAAGAAGGAACAAATAACAGAGAGTCCAGCGAGCCACCAAGTCCAGGAGGAGAATATTTTCAACAACCCTGCTTACGTCCGCTTGCTAGTAAGCCACTTCTATAACCTCAATCCAAACAAGCCAGCAGTCATAGGGTTAATATCAGCCTTCGTCTAAGCTCCTTCCCGATAGCTTTCGCTCCTCTCCTCAATGACTCAGCCAAAATTCACCACTGTTCTCACCAAGTCCTTCTGCTTCTTTCCACTTGTCACATGCCCAATAAATCTTTATATCACTAGTCTGGCTCCTCGTTTTTCCAAAAGCAGATACGCTCCTCCTCTCTGCTTTCCAAGCTCTCCCATCCACCAGAGAGGCTGCCAAATCAATGTCTCCTTAAGTCCCGGCTCCGTGTCCTTTCAAATAAAGAGTCGCCGCCGCTTCCGTAGATTTAGCGTTTGGACCCCTCTCACACTCACTGAAAGGAACAGTTCATGCTAAGCCAACGGGGCTGCAGTATCTTCCCTCTCTCCTCGCCTCCTCGAGTCACCGCACTCCTCTTACATCCTTACTGCAGCACAGATCGCAGCTTCGGGGTGGCCATCAAAAAAAGGCCGCCTGAGTCTCCGTTCGCACCCCGGGGGGGGGGGAACACCAAAAACTGCGTTGCCGATGAAGTTGCTGCTTCAAATCCATGACCGCGGCACCCCATCTCCTTTGCAGACCTTAGCGTGGTCTAAAATGGCCGTCTTCAGCCGTGAAAAAACAGAGAACTTTGGTGGGTTTTTGGAGAAACTCTCCTTCATCCCACTGTTCGCTGCGAAGCCCCGCCTCTCTCCCATCTTCCCCTATTCTTCTTTCCTTTCCAGCATAGTGTCACTGGATTATGGTCCGCCCATTCATTAGGTCCAATTTCTATTTCTATGGCCAATCTTAATATATCTGGAATAGCCCAGATCATATCTATCTGGACCATGTCTTGTGTCTGGGGGAGAAATAGGTAAATAGGAAATAGGTCTGGGTCTGCTGGTCGTGTACCTGGCTCCCCGCTACGTATCAGCAGCCCTACCTGAGCTCCTCGAGGTGATCGCCGAGGTGGTGGTTGACACCCCCAGACTTTTAGTCATGGGGGATTTCAACCTGCCATCGGGTAGGCGAGACATCTGAGGCGGCCCGGGAGTTCATGGCCTCCATGACGGCCATGGACCTGACCCAAGTAATTCATGGCCCCATGCACGAGGGGGACACACACTGGATTTAATTTTTGCCTCTGGCCAGTGGTTGAGTGATCTAGGATTAGGGGAATTAGTCATCGAACTCCTGTCATGGTCAGATCACTCTCTCCTTCGGCTTGACTTTCCAACCGCTACACCCCACTGCGGGGAGGCGGAACCAGAGATACCAAGATGGATCCGCCCCAGGCACCTGATGGACCCAGAGAGGTTCCAGACGGAGCTTGGGCCAATACCTGCGACCCTGACCCGCGACTCGACTGAGGACCTAGTGGCCGCATGGAACAGTGCGGCCACGGGGGCCCTGGACCGGGTCATGCCCTTGCGGCCTCTCACGTGGCACCGATCCACCCTGGCTCCTTGGTTCTCTGAGGAGCTGAGGGTGATGAAGCTCCGTAAGAGACGCCTAGAGAACATTTGGAGGTCCACTCGCGCCGAATCTGATCGAACACGGGCAAGGTACCATTTAAGGACCTACCTAGTTTATTTATTTATTTATTTATTTATTTGTTGGATTTATATAACCGCACCCTCTCCTCAAAGGGATGATAAAAGCGGCAAAACTTAACTATCTCGCTGCTCTTATTGCATCCGCAGATAACCGCCCTGCCGCCCTGTTTAGAGTGACCCGCTCCATCCTTCAACAGAGGCCGCAGGAAGCTCCTTTGCAGGGCAGAGCAGAGGAATTTGGACATTATCTGCAGGATAAAATCGCTCAGATCCGGGACGAGTTGGCCTCCAACGAGATTAGCCTGGGCGGACTGTCCAAGGCAGGTCTTGAGACCGTTATTATGGGAAGAGTTCGACCTTGTTACTTCAGATGACATGGACAGGTTGCCGAGGTGACTGAATGCCACCACATGTTTATTGGACCCATGTCCCTCCTGGCTTGTACTGGCCTTCTGGGAGGTTACACGAGGCTGGCTCCAGGAAATAGTGAACGCTTCCTTGAGTGAGGGGTTTTTGCCGGCCGCCTTGAAAGAGGCGTTGTTAGTTAATTATCGTCCGGTCTCCAACCTTCACTTTCTTGCGAAGGTTGTTGAGAGTGTGGTGGCACAGCAGTTCCCCCGGCACCTGGAGGAAACTGTCTATCTAAACCTGCGCCAGTCTGGCTTTCGACCTGGACACAGCACAGAGACGGCATTGGTCGC
Source organism: Rhabdophis nuchalis (assembly GCA_039707465.1). NCBI lineage: Eukaryota > Metazoa > Chordata > Lepidosauria > Squamata > Natricidae > Rhabdophis > Rhabdophis nuchalis. Next base: position 37,612,458 of record CM077650.1, read on the forward strand.
GTTGGTGGATGATCTCTGGAGGGCCCGAGATAGAGGTTGCTCCTCTATCCTGGTCCTATTAGACCTCTCAGCGGCTTTAGGGGGGGTTGGGGGTGGGAGGCACCGTTTTGCGGTGGTTCTCCCCCTACCTCTCTGGCCGATCGCAATTTGTGCGGGCAGGAGAGCAGAGGTCGACCCCGAGACCCCTCACATGCGGGGTGCCTCAGGGGTCGGTCCTCTCGCCTCTCCTGTTTAATGCATATATGAAGCCGTTGGGTGAGATCATCCGTGGTTTTGGGGTAGAGTACCATCTGTACGCTGATGACACCCAGCTGTACATATCTACCCCAAACCACCCCAACGATGCCGTAGCGGTGATGTGCCAGTGCCTGGAAGCCGTGCGGATCTGGATGGGAAGTAACGGACTTAGGCTCAACCCGACCAAGACCGAGTGGCTGTGGTTTCCGGCTGCCCGATTCAACCAGCTTTCTCCAACGCTGGCCATAGGGGGCGAACATCTTGCCCCTGTGGATGGGGCGCGCAATTTGGGTGTCCTCCTGGATACCCGGCTGTCTATGGAAGAGCAAGTGACAGCCGTGGCCAGGAGGGCGTTTTACCAGGTTCGCCTGGTTCGCCAATTGCGCCCCCTATTGGATCGGGACGCCCTTCGCACAGTCACTCATGCCCTCGTGACATCCCGACTGGACTATTGTAACTCTCTCTACATGGGGCTCCCCTTGAGGTGCACCCGGAGGCTTCAGTTAGTTCAGAATGCGGCCGCGCGAGCAATTATGGGCACCTCTAGGTTTGCCCACGTAACACCGCTCTTGCGCGAGCTGCACTGGCTACCTGTCGTCTTCCGGGTGCGCTTCAAGGTGTTAGTTATCATCTTCAAAGCGCTCCATGGCTCGGGACCTAGCTATCTGCGAGATCGGATCCTGCCCCACACATCCTCACGACCGATTCGCTCCCACAGAGAGGGGCTTCTCCGGGTGCCGTCCACTAGACTTTGTCAGCGGGCGACGCCCAGGGGAAGGGCGCTCTCTGTGGCGGGCCCGGCCCTCTGGAACGACCTTCCCCCTGATATTAGAACGACCACCGACCTCCGCTCCTTCCGTGTAAAATTGAAGACCCATCTCTTTCGACTGGCCGGCCTTGAATAGTTCTCTCTGTCTTTTAATTATAAATTTTAATGGGTTTTTAATTTATATTTTTAGCACGGGTAGATTTATTTAATTCTATTTTAAGTAATATTTGTATTATTGTATATTGTTTTTAATTATGCCTGTGCACCGCCCCGGGTCCCTGTGGGGAGAGGGTGCGGTTAATAAATCCCAACTTATTATTATTATTATTTCGACACCATCGACCATGGTATCTTATTGCACCGACTGGAGGGGTTGGGGTTGGGAGGCACCGTATTGCGGTGGTTCTCCTCCTACCTCTCCGGTCGGTCGCAATTCGTGTTGACAGGAGGGCAGAGGTCGACGTCGAGGCCCCTCACGTGTGGGGTGCCACAGGAGTCGGTCCTCTCGCCTCTCCTGTTCAACACCTATATGAAGCCGCTGGGTGAGATCATCCGTGGTTTTGGGGTAGAATAACATCAGTACGCTGATGATACTCAGCTGTACATATCTACCCCTAACCACCCCAACGAAGTGATGTCCCGTTGTCTGGAGGCCGTGCGGGTCTGGATGGGGAGTAACAAACTCCGACTCAACCCGTCCAAGACCAAGTGGCTGTGGTTCCCGATGTCCCGGTATAGCCAGTTGATTCCATCACTGGCTATCCGGGGCGAGTCATTAGCCCCCGTAGAAAGGGCTCGCAACTTAGGCGTCCTCCTGGACTCACGGCTATCCCTAGATGACCATGTGACGGCCGTGGCCAGGGGGGCCTTTTACCAGGTTCACCTGGCACGCCAGTTGCGCCCCTTTCTAGACCAGGACGCCTTTCGCACCGTCACTCAAGCACTCGTTACGTCCTGCCTAGACTACTGCAATGCTCTCTGCATGGGGCTCCCCTTGAGGTGCACCCGGAGGCTCCAGTTAGTACAGAATGCAACCACGTGGGGGATCTTGGGAGCCTCACGGCATTCCCATGTAACACCTCTCCTGCGCGAGCTCCACTGGCTACTGGTGGCCTTCCGGGTGCGCTTCAAGGTGTTGGTAACCATCTTTAAAATGCTCCATGGCACGGGTCCTAGCTACTTGAGGGACTGCCTCCTACCACACACCTCCCTTCGGCCGGTCCGCTCCCACAGGGAGGGCCTCCTCAGGGTGCCGTCTGCTGGACAATGCCGGCTGGCGACCCCCCAGGGGAAGGGCCTTCTCTGTGGCGGGTCCAGCCCTCTGGAACGACCTACCCCCCAAACTCCGTACCACCACGGACCTTCGCCTCTTCCGCCGATTGCTTAAAACGCACTTTTTTCATCTAGCTGGCCTAGCCTAGATCCTGATATAATTATTGCAGATTTAATTATTGAACTTTTGTTTTAACAGTTTTAACTATATTTTAGCACAGGCCATATCTAATTTAATTACATTGTAATGATATGATTGTATTTATTATTGTCTGTTTGTTGAATGCTTTTTAATTTTCCTGTGCACCACCCTGAGTCCCATTGGGGAGATAGGCGCGGTATAGAAATGGAAATAAAGTTAAAAAGTTAAAGTTAAAAAACTGGGCCTGGCCTGGATGCACAGCTCTCCATACATCTTCCAATCCTAATTCATCTCAAATTTGATCACATATCGATGGCACTGTCTTTCTTACCCCTTTCCTATTTCCCATACCCACCCACCTGGCATAATCTTTAGTGGTATCTAGAACCGCATTAAAGTCCCCCATTAAACCAATATGTTCATAGTCAAGTTCATTTAATTTATTATATATCATATTATAAAAAAAATTCTGTTTGCAGTTGGGGGCATATATATTTCCTAGTAAGATCTTCCTTTGACATATTTTAATCTCAACCAGCAAGAATCTTCCCTCTTCATCAGCGAAAATTTGTTTAGGTTCCAAATATTTATGTACGAATATCGCCACTCCTCTTTTTTTGGTCAGCCAGGGACACAAATAAATCACCTAATTTAGGGCATAGGAGTACATTCTGGTGACCTTTTTTGATATGTACCTCATGTAGACCAGAGCAGACTATCCTGGACAATGAAGAGACAGGGCACAGCTCTCAGGAAGAAGTCATTTCACTAACTCAAGAGGTAGATCCATGGAGGAATGTCACTCGAAGAAATAGAAGAGCAAGGGATCGCTCTGAGAGTCTGAATTTACAGAATCAACTTGAGGCTCCTTCCCCCATGTTTATGTTTATGTTTATGTTTATTGGATTTGTATCCCGCCCTATCTCCCTGAAGGGACTCAGGGCAGCACACAGGCAAAGATTAAAAACAATACAAAACAATACAAAATACAATATAACTACTATAAAAATATATTAAATTTAAACCCGTGCTAAAAACATCTTTAAAATCATCTAAAAACCCTTAATAAAATCCCCACAATTTGTTAATAAAGTCTAAGCCAGGCCAGCCAGATGGAAAAAATGAGTTTTAAGCTCCCGGCGGAAGAGGCGCAGGTCCGTGATGGTGCAAATGTTGGGAGGTAGGTCATTCCAGAGAGCCGGACCCGCCACAGAGAAGGCCCTTCCCCTGGGGGTCGCCAGCCGGCATTGGCCAGCAGACGGCACCCTGAGGAGGCCCTCCCTGTACGAGCGGACAGGACGGAGGGAGGTGTGTGGTAGGAGGCGGTCTCGCAAATACCCAGGTCCCATGCCATGGAGTGCTTTAAAGATGGTTATCAATACCTTGAAGCGCACCCGGAAGGCCACAGGCAGCCAGTGCAGCTCACACAGGAGAGGTGTTATATGGGAATGCCGTGAGGATCTGTGATCCTCGACCTCCTAGCTTGCGGGGGGAGCTCAGAGAGTTGGGGCACGCAAGGACACCCAAGTTGCGAGCCGTTTCCACGGGGGCTAATGACTCGCCCCCGATAGCCAGCGATGGAGCCAGCTGGCTATATCGGGACGCCGGAAACCACAGCCACTCGGTCTTGGATGGGTTGAGTCGGAGCCTGTTCCTCCCCATCCAGACCCGCACGGCTTCCAAACACTGGGACATCACATCAACGGCATTGTTGGGGTGGTTAGTGGTAGAGATGTACAGCTGGGTGTCATCAGCGTACTGATGGTACTCTACCCCAAAACCACAGATGATCTCGCTCAGCGGCTTCATATAAGTGTTGAACAGGAGAGGCGAGAGAACCGACCCCTGAGGCCTCGGTGCCGATCTCTGCCCCCCGTAATTGGTAGAGCAATACTGGCAAAAGAGGGGATAAATTGGCGGTAAAAGTTTGCAAACCCCAAGAAACTTTGCAATTGTTTACGGGTGCGAGGCGGGGCCCACTCAGTTACAGCCTTTACTTTAGCAGGATCCATCTCAATACCTCCTGATTAAATGCGGTATCCAAGATAATCGATCTGGCTTTGATGAAATTCACACTTTGAGAGTTTAGCATATAGTTCTGCCGCCCTCAGTTTGTGCAAAACAGAGCGGACAAGCTTTACATGTTCTTCACGTGTTTCTGTGTAAATAAGGATATCATCAAGATATACGATAACGCCTTTGTACAGGTGCTGATGTAAGACCTTGATTATCAGTTGCATGAAAACCGCTGGTGCACCTTGTAGACCAAATGGTAGAACTTTAAATTGGAAACAACCTAATGGGCAATTAAAAGCTGTTTTCCATTCATCACCTTCTTTAATCCTAATCCTATAGTAAGCTTCTCTGAGATCCAGTTTTGTAAAAAAAATTCCTCTCGCTAGATTGGCAAGCATATCTTTCATGAGGGGGAGGGGGTAGACATTTTCAGCGCAGATCGTGTTCAAGTTCCTGTAGTCCACCACTAGGTGGAGTTGGCCGTCTTTCTTCTCCCTGAACATAACAGGGGCCGCCACTCGAGGTCTAGCAGGTTCAATAAACCCTCTTGCTAAGTTTTTGTCAATAAACTTGCGCAATTCCACCATTTCTCCTGGTGTCATGGAGTAAATGCGTGGTTTAAGTAGTTGTACTCCAGGGAGGAAATCAATGGTACAGTCTGTGGAGCGATGGGGTGGTAGTTTATCAGAAGATTTCTCGCTAAAAACTTCTTTCAAATCCCAATATTCTTTAGGTATCTTTTCCTCCCCTGGTATGTGTTCCAAAACGGTTGCCACTTGGTCCGTTGTTACGTTTTCATTGTGGTTGATGGGTGTTGGGGTGGGGTCCACAGTCATAGGTGGTGGTGGGGAAATTAGGGGAAGACGTATCCACCCTTCCTCCCAATCTATGATAGGGTTCCACTTTCTTAGCCATGTTAATCCCAAAATAATTGGGTTATCTGCAATAGGGGCAACAATGAAATGAAGGGTTTCTCTATGGTGATCGCCAATAGTTACCTCAATAGGTTCTGTAACAAATTGTGCTGGACCACCCCCCGCGACCGAACCATCCATTTGGCAAAATGCGATAGGGACTTTCAAAGTCTTAAGGCGAATTCCTAGTGTTTGTACTAGATCTTGGCTTATAAGGCAGCGCGAACACCCAGAATCCAAGAGGGCTAATGATTCTGAGAAATGGCTACTAGAGGGGGTTTTCAGTTTAAGGGGAATAGTCATGGGGCCCGATCGGGAACTCACCCAGTGTTTATCCGTCTCCTCGTCAGATCCGGCCTTCTTCTCCCAGTCATTCGGTTCCTCCCCTGGTGTGTCATAGGTGGTAGTGAGGTCCAGTGGCTCCATTCCCGACATAGCTGGTCTGGTACGAAGCTCAGGTCTTTTGGTGCTTTTGCCCATTTCATTGGCTGGCTTGGGGCGGGGTCTCGATGTCATTCTGCAAGCATTCGCCCAATACCCCTCCTTCCCACATTTAAAACAAGTTGTACTGCGGGGGTTGTTGCGGTGTCCACCCCACCCTTCTCTTACGCTGTCGCGACGGGGTGGGGGGGCTTTAAAACCTCTATCAGTGGAATGAATATGAGTATGTCTGATTAAATCAAGTTCTACATCAGCAGCCAATTCGTACCAATCTTCGAGCGTTCGCAGGCTGTGTCTGTTGATACAGCTCTTATATAGATCAGGATGTAAGCCCTCAATGAAAATGTCGATAAGAGCGTCCTCACTCCAACACCTCATGTAAACAGATAATTCCCGAAAACGCTGGGAATACTCTTGGACTGGCTGATTATTCTGGCGTAATGTCCTCAATTCGTAGCGGGTCTTACGTTCTATGTGAGGGTCTTCGAATCGCCTTCTGAGGGCAAACATAAATCTGTCGAAATTTCTCATCAGAGGGGAGTTATCGTTATGTAGAGACACGATCCAATCTGCTGCTTTCTTTTCCAAAGCCAGACAAACAACTCTAATCTTTGCTTCATCACTTGGCAAATCAGTTGCAGCTTGTCTCATATAATTGCTGACATGCAGAAGGAAAATTCCTAATTCCTTTGCTTCACCCCCAAATTTTACTCCCAACGGAGGAACAGTGGTCATTCTGGGGGTGGGGGGTGGGCCTGCTTCCCTTCTAGGACTTTCCTCCCTCCTTCGGCGTTGGGGGGGGGAACTGCCCTGGCTGTCGCTAGCCGCTGTGTATGCTCATCTTTCTCGGCCAGGTTTCTTCCCGTTTGGGGTTTCTCTTCCTCCCTCTTTGGTAACAACCAGTCCAGAGGGTCGTGGGGGCCTTTTCCCTCTCTCTCTCTGCTGGGTTTCAATTTATCAGCTTCTGAAATTAGCTTCTGTGCTCTTTGTCTTAGAAGAAATTCCTCCTCTGGCACCTCCCAGAGGGGAGGGGGGAGAGGGCCCGTCTGCGTCTAGTATTTACTCCCCAAGGAGTTTCTTCAAACATTCCTTTCCTGCCCACTCCCTCTGACCATCGGTGACGAACTGATTTATCTTCAGATTCACCTCCCAGGCTAAGATCCTTTAAAAGTTCAACGACTGACCTGGTGTTATCTTTGACTTGTGTGGGTTCTTCAGTTTCGGTTTTCTGGACATCTGGACTGGAAACGGAGGCTGTATCAGGAGCCATGGCCCCCAGTAAATCTTCTTTCCCCGCATCTGACATTTTGAAGTTTTATTTTCTCACTCGCTGCTGAAGCGGTTAGCTCAGAGACGAGTTAAATGGATTCCTTGCTTTTTTGTCATGACTGCTTCCATCATAAATCAAGAAAGAACACACTTAAACTCATTTGGAAAGTTTAAGGCTACTTTTACTGAAAATGATAAGACTGCAGCGAAAGTCAAGCAAGGAATGAAACATTTAGGCACGCAACATACGTAACAAAGCATAACCCAACCCTCAGTCTCTTTGACCCCAGCATATTGTCCAATGCAAAGCTGGCCACGACATCAGGTGCACTTCCTGTCCAGGAGCATCATCAGAATGGAATGCAGACCAGTAGCTGAGGTGATAACAAACAGTGGCTACATCTCTCTCTCCTGCTCCCTTAGTATCCTAGCAACTCCAGCCCCCCCCCCCCGTTACAATATGACAGCCGAAGCAAGCAAAAGCAAAGGCTGACAGTCATATCATCTTCTGTGCAGGCAGTGGTGTAATAAGTAATGGTGGAGGTAATGATGATGGTAGTCCTGTATGGCCAGGGAGGGCCTGACTGCGCCCTTAATGTCCTCCTGTAGCCTCTTTGCCCCACCGGGCCTGCTTGCAGCATCGCCTCCCCTGAACCCCTGGAGTCAAAGGCCCCCGTGATGATATGAAGCGCAGCCAAACAAAGGTTCTACCCCCCCCCATCACACCTGATGAGGAATGCACAGACGAACAACTGGTCCCACCTGAGGATCTCTCCTTCATCACACTTGACGAGATACAGGAAGAACAACAGGAATAAACTGAAGACCTCTCCCTTAATAAAGTTGATGAGGTGAATGAAGATGAACAGACTGCAGGAGAGAGGCTCCTTGTACTAGGTGATTCAATTATTAGAAACACAGAGGGATGGATTTGTGATGCGCATGACAACCGTGTAGTGACTTATCTACCCGGTGCAAAGGTTGCAGACATCACAAGAAATCTAGATAGTTTGTTAGAGAGAACTGGGAAGGAGCCAGTGGTCGTGGTACATGTTGGTACCAATGATGTTGGGAAGGCAAAGCAATCAGTCCTGGAAGCCAAATTCAGGTTGCTAGGAAGAAGATTGAAGTCCCGGACTTCCAAGGTAGCATTTTCAGAAGTGCTGCCTGTTCCTCATGCAGGACCTAGCAGGCAGGCAGAGCTCAGAAGCCTCAATGTGTGTCGGGAGGAGGGCTTCAGATTTGTCAGGAACTGGAGAACATTTTGGGACAAGCCAAACCTGTTCAGGGGGGATGGGTTGCACTTGAACTATGATGGGACAAGATTGCTGGCACTCAACATCAAAAAGGCTGCAGAACAACTTTTAAACTGACAACTGGGGGAGAACCGACAGGAGCTGGGCAGCATTCGGTTCGGGAAAGTGTTTACTTGAGTAGTGAGGAGGATGCAATAATTACTGAGCAGATGGAGGAGCCAGTCACCAGCACTCTAGCAGAAGGATGCAAGAAGCAGTCTAAGGATGCAACTGGACTCAAAAGACTGCATCAGAAAAGTATATATAAATGCCTGTATGCAAATGCCAGATGCCTCCGGAACAAAATAGGGGAGCTGGAATAGTTAGCAATAGACAAAAATATTGATATTATTGGTATCACTGAAACCTGGTGGATGGATGATAACCAATGGGATACAGTCATCCCAGGCTACAAACTGTACAGGAAGGACAGGAAGGGGCAAACGGGAGGTGGTGTAGCCTTGTATGTCAAAGAAGAGATAAAGTCATACGAATTGGCATATCGAGGTGATTTAGAGTCACCACTAGAAACTCTGTGGGTAAGACTATCAGGCCAAAAAGAATGGTCTAACAGTAGGCATATGTTATCGGCCTCCGACCCAAGCCCCCGAGAGAGACTGGCAGTTGGAGAATGTTGTAAAGGAGGCATCAAAAAAGGGAAGCCTGGTTATAATGGGGGATTTCAATTACCCTCACATAGACTGGGCGAACTGCTGTTCAGCACATGACAAAGAGATAAAGTTCCTAGATATGCTAAATGATTGTTCCCTGGAACAGATGGTTGAAGACCCAACTAGAGATACAAGAATCCTTGACTTGGTTCTGAGCAATATACAGGATCTGGTGCAAAATGTTAATGTGACTGATCCAATAGGGAACAGTGACCACAACACAATTATTTTTAACTTAATCATAGACTGCAAATCACCGATAAAATCTAACACAGAGACCTTACATTTTCATAAAGGAAATTTCCCGAAGATGAGGAAACTAGTAAAAAAGAAGCTGAAAGGGAGAATTGAGAAAGTCCAAACACTCCATGAAGCATGGAGGCTGCTCACAAAAACAATAACAGAGGTCCAATTGGAATGTATACCTAAAAGGAAAAGGGGCACCGCCAGGTTCAAGAGGACTTCGATGTGGCTTACAGGAGCTGTTCGGGAAGTGATCAAAAGCAAGAAAAGCTCATTTAAAAGATGGAAGGCTTCTCCAAACGAGGACAACAGGCAGAAACATAAATTCTGGCAGAACAAATGCAAGGCAACAATCAGGAAAGCAAAGCAAGACTTTGAGGAGCGTTTAGCTAAAAACACTCAAAGAAATAACAAGGACTTCTTTAAGTACATTAGAAGTAAGAACCCAACTGGGAAGGCCATTGGACCATTAGATGACAATGGAAGGCAAGGGATTATTAAGGAGGAAACAGATTGCAGAGAGACTCAATGAATTCTTTGCTTCAATATTCACTGAAGAAGACAGAGATCACATGCCTAAAACAGAGCCTATCTTTGTAGGGAGGGAAACTGAGGAATTAACCCAGATAGAAATAACCAGGGAGGAGGTCCTTGCATGTCTTGTTAAACTAAACACTAACAAATCACCAGGACCAGATGGCATCCATCCACGAGTTCTCAAGGAACTTAAAGATGAAATTGCTGTTGTCCTTGCCAAAATATATAATCTTTCCCTCAAATCAGGCCTTGTGCCGGATGACTGGAAGGTAGCGAATATAACACCAATCTTCAAAAAAGGATCCAGAGGTGATCCAGGAAATTACCGACCGGTCAGCTTGACAAGTGTCCCAGGTAAAGTGATGGAAACCATCTTAAAAGATAAAATTAATAGGCATGTAGAAGAGAAGGCGCTGCTGAAGGAGAGCCAACATGGCTTTTGCAAGGGCAAATCATGCCTCACTAATCTGCTGAAATTTTTTGAGAGTGTCAACAAGCACGTGGACAAGGGAGATCCAGTTGACATTGTTTATCTGGACTTTCAGAAGGCCTTTGACAAGGTCCCGCACCAAAGGCTCTTAAATAAACTTGCCAGTCATGGAATAAAGGGACAGGCCTTGTCCTGGATTAGCAACTGGCTAAGGGACAGGAAACAGAGAGTAGCATTAAATGGACACTTCTCCAGGTGGAGGGAGGTAAAGAGTGGGGTCCCCCAAGGTTCAGTACTGGGACCCCTGCTTTTCAATCTTTTCATAAATGATCTAGAAGTAGGAGTAAACAGCAAGGTAGCCAAATTCGCCGACACTAAATTATTCAGGGTAGTAAAAACTGAGAGAGAGTGTGAGGAGCTCCAGAGGGATCTCTTGACACTGGGGGAGTGGGCAAACCAGTGGCAAATGAGCTTCAACATTAGTAAGTGCAGAGTGATGCACGTTGGGGCAAAAAACCCCAACTACATCTATAAACTGATGGGGTCTGAACTCCTTGCAACTAACCAGGAAAGGGACCTTGGTGTCCTGGTGGACAGCTCAATGAAGGTGTCCACCCAGTGTGCCGCAGCAGTGAAAAAAGCAAACTCATTGCTAGGGATCATTAGGAAGGGTATAGAAAATAAGTCAGCAAGTGTCATTTTGCCTCTTTATAAATCTATGGTGAGGCCCCATCTGGAGTATTGTGTACAGTTCTGGTCACCATACCTTCAGAAGGATATTATGGAAATGGAAAAGGTGCAGAGGAGGGCAACCAGAATGATTAGGGGGCTGGAACACCTTCCTTACCATCTGAGGCTGCAACGGCTGGGCCTCTTCACTCTAGAACGACGGCACCTGAGAGGTGACCTGATTGAAGTCATGCACGGTGTGGACAAAGTAGAAAAGGAAAAACTGTTTTCCCTATCGCACAACACTAAAACTAGGGGGCACTCCATGAAACTTTTGATAGCTAGACCTCAAACAAATAAGAGGAAGTACTTTTTCACCCAGAGGATCACTGGTCTATGGAACTCCCTGCCAGAAGAAGTAGTGACAGCTGTCAGCCTCGACACCTTTAAGAAAGGATTAGACGAGTTCATGGAGAACAAGGGTATCAATGGCTATCATTATGGATGCCTAAGGACATCCTCCGGGATGGAGAGATAGGCAGGATATTTCTCAATGCCATTTGCAGGGAATCATAAGCAGGTGAAGACATCTGCTTGGGAATACCCTGAAGCAAATAGTGAGCCACTGTGTGAGACAGAATGCTGGACTGAATGAGCTGTGGCCTGTTCCAGCAAGGCTGTTCTTATGTTCTTATGTTCTTATGTTCTTAATTGTATTTCTTGCCATCTTTGTCAGACAAAAGAAGTTACTCCACTCCAATATATGCCATATACTCCCCCCCCTACTCTTTGTTCTCACTATCCAGTATACTGCTCTAAAGTACTTATTTGCACTGCTCTAGGTTAGCTACTTATGTCAATCTTATAATTTTACTTCTCATCCAGTCTATCCAATATGCTCAGTCTAGAAACAATTTATAGTTTGTACTCCTTTTAGTCTATTTATAATTAGTCTATAATTTATAAACAATCTATGTTCAATTTATAACCACTTTATAATCTATTGTAATAGTTAGCCTATTAAAATAGCAAGTAACAATTTAACAATTACAATACTTATAGTTATCAATCTGTCGGTTAGTTCACTTAGGACACCTAATCAATCCAAAAATCTTAGTCCATCCAGTTAATTAATTTTTATGCTTTTTAAAGTGTAATAATTGTTTGCGCATGCGCGATAATGGAGGTCGCGCTTTGAGGACACTGAAGGAGCCCGGGGGTCGTTTTACCTTTAGAGGATGTCGCCAGCCCTCACCAACCATCTCCGAGGGCTGGCCTGGCGAGTCAATATGCCAGCCGTCGTGCCGGGCCGCCCAGATGTAGAGGGCGAGCCACGCGAGTGACGGCAGAGGCGAAGAGGCGGGAGCGTGGTCGAGTCGGCCTGTTGCGGCCTAGAGCGTCCCGGCGCGGCTGGAAGCAATGGAGGTAAGGCCGCGAAGCCAGGACGCGGAAGATCACTAGATGGCCAGATCGGGCCGGGTCGGGAGGACTGCCATCGGGCCGCACGACTTGTGGCAGATCGTGCGGCCGCACCCGACCCCGACCCGAATATTCCCCATCTGATCCGAGGCCGGAGCGGCGATGTGAGGCCGGAACGGCGGAGCGGCGAGAATGGCGGCATTGACTGTTCGTGCAAGGCGAGAGTATGTTGCTGAAGAGAGGAGAACGTTGGCGAGAGGACATGGTTGGAGGAGGTTGCTGCTGGAGGAGTTGGAGGAGTCCGGAAGGTGAGAGGACGTGAGAGGAGAGATTGGAAGAACGTGGGGAGAGGAAATGTGGAGATGAGGAAAGGAGGAGAGAGGAAGAAGGAGATGGAGAAGGAGATGGAGATAGAGATGGAAGGAGGAGAAGGAGATGGAGATGGTGATGGAGATGGAGATGGAAGAAGGAGGAGGAGATGGAGAAGGAGATGGAAGAAGGAGAAGGAGAATGGAGAGTTGGTTGGGAGAAATGGAAGGAAAGTGTTTGAACAGAATGAGGAGGAATGATGGAGTGAGCGGATGGATGATGAATACCAAGCAGCCGGATCGTGGAATGGTGGACTGTGGCCGAGGAAGACCCAGGAAGATCTTGGAGTGGGTGCACTGGACTGGAGGAGGCAAGTCGAGCCATCATATGGCAGCATTTTACATCAGGCCGCACGACGGACTAATTAGTCGTGCGGCACTAAATGCAGACTAAGGCCTATGCGGCTGAAAAAGACAGATGGATGGGGCTCTCGATGGGACTAAATTGTGATCTCTCCATCTGCAAGATCTTTGACTGTCTGACTCTACCCCTCCTGTCTTAAGGACTATATCTATTGCACATAACTTGAACACCTGTCACTTTATTTTATCCTGGACTCTTTTGGACTTGTTTTATGTCTCCTAGGTTTGGACGACTTCTGGGTTTCTAGATATGTACTCTAGGCGTGATCTACTTTGCCTGCGAGAGTCTCCCCTCTCGCAGGCCTGGCCCCCTTGTATAACACGGGCCCACCTCGATGATGGACTGATTGTTCCTGAGAGGTGGGCGAAGCGCAAACTGAGGGGGTTCTTGGGTAATTTTTTAATTCGGCTTTTAGGGGGTTCCAGGGTGGAAGGGGGGAATAGCCCGGGGGGGGGGGCGTCATACGATTGGGCCGGGCGGCGGAAGTAGGGTAACGGAGGTAGGGGAAGGGGGGGTTGTTTCCACTGAGGTTTTTTCCATCGATTCAGTCTTAGGAAGGGGCAGGGGCGGTGGGAGGCGGATTGGGCATCATCGGTTGGAAGACCGTGGCCGCTGGATACAGGCGGTCATGCGCTCCAACTCCCCGCGCTCCCATCGCAGACTAGGAGGGCAGGAATCACAGACCCGGGGCCCTAGGCTGATGTTATGCAACGCCAGGTCCGTGGTACAAAAAGCCCCCCTCATCCATGACCTTGTGTCAGAGGGGGACCCGGACCTGGTGGGTATAACGGAAACCTGGTTGGGCCACGAGGGGGGTTTACCCCTCGTGGAAATGTGCCCATCAGGTTACCGAGCCTTTCATCAGCCTAGGGCCCTAGGGAGGGGTGGGGGGGTGGCAATTATGGTTAAGGAAGGTCTTGAGCCGAAGGAGACCACGATCCCTCAGACGACCGGGTGTGAGTCTCTCTGCGTGAGATGGGGCCTAGGGAGGCAGTTGGGCGTGTTAGTTGTGTACCTGGCTCCTCGCTATGCAACAACAGCCCTGCCTGAGCTCCTAGAGGTGATAGCCAAGGCAGCAGTTGAGACCCCCAGACTAGTAGTCATGGGGGACTTTAACTTGCCGTCAGTAGGCGAGGCCTCTGGAGCAGCTCGGGAGTTCATGGCCTCCATGACGGCCATGGACCTGACCCAGGTAGTTTTAGGCCCTACTCACGAGGGAGGACACACCCTGGATCTAATCTTCGTCTCGGGACGGTGGAGCAGTGATCTGGGAATAGGGGATTTAGCCATCACACCCTTGTCATGGACAGATCACGCTCTCCTCCGGCTAGACTTTCCAATCGCCTCACCTCACCGTGGGGAGGCGGAACCGGACATTCCTAGATGGTTCCGCCCCAGGCTCCTGATGGATCCGGAAAGGTTCCAGAGGGAGCTTGGGCCAATTCCTGTGACCCTGCCCTCTCTTGCGGCGACGAATCACCCAGGCTCCTTGGTTCACTGAGGAGCTGAGGGAGATGAAATGCCACAAGAGACGCCTAGAGAGCAGATGGAGATCCTCTCGCTCCGAAGCTGACCAAACACTAGTGAGAACCCATATTAGGGCTTACTTAGTGGCGATAAGGGTGGCCAAACGCGAGTATTGCGCCACCCTTATTGCGTCCGCAGATAACCGCCCTGCCGCCCTGTTTGGGGTGACCCGCTCCCTCCTTCACCAGTGGCCGCGGGAAGCCCCTCTGCAGGGACGAGCAGAGGAATTTGGGATTAATCTGCAGGATAAAATCACTCGGATTCGGAATGAGCTACCCTCCATCGACAGTGGTCCGGTGGGATCGTCTGAGGCTGGTCTTGAGGCACCATTGTGGGAGGAGTTTGACTTTGTTACTACCAAGGATATGGACAGGTTGTCAAGGAGACTTAAGGCGACCACGTTTATTGGACCCGTGTCCCTCCTGGCTTGTACTGGCATCCTGGGAGACGACACGAGGCTGGCTCCAGGGCATTGTCAACGCATCTTTGAGTGAGAGGTCCTTGCCTGCCGTCTTGAAAGAGGCGGTAGTGAGGCCCCTCCTCAAGAAGCCTGCCCTGGACCCAGCATTATTGGAGAACTATCGTCCGGTCTCCAACCTTCACTTTTTAGTGAAGGTTGTTGAGAGTGTGGTGGCCCAACAGTTTCCGCGACACCTGGAGGAAGTTGATTATCTAGACCCGCGCCACTCCGGCTTCCGACCCGGTCACAGCACCGAGACGGCATTGGTCGCGTTGGTTGATGATCTCTGGAGGGCGCGGGATAGAGGTTGTTCCTCTATCCTAGTCCTGTTAGACCTCTCAGCGGCTTTTGATACCATCGACCATGGTATCCTATTGCACCAACTGGGGAGGTTGGGGCTGGGAGGCACCGTTTTATGGTGGTTCTCGTCCTACCTCTCTGATCGGTCGCAATATGTGTTGACAGGAGGGCAGAGGTTGACCTCGAGACCCCTTTTATGCGGGGTTCCTAAGGGGTCGGTCCTCTCGCCACTCCTGTTTAACACATATATGAAGCCGCTGGGCGAGATCATCCGTGGTTTTGGGGTGGGATACCATCTGTACGCTGATGACACCCAGTTGTACATATCCACCCCAGACCACCCCAACGATGCTGCTGAGGTGCTGTCCCGGTGTTTGGAGGCCGTACGGATCTGGATGGGTAGTAACAAACTCAAGCTCAACCCGTCCAAGACTGAGTGGCTGTGGTTTCCGGCACCCCGGTTCAGCCAGATTACTCCAACTTTGGCCATTGGGGACGAAACACTGGCCCCCGTGGAGAGGGCATGCAATTTGGGTGTCCTCCTGGACTCCCGGCTGTCTATGGAGGACCATGTGGCAGCCGTGGCCAGGGGCGCGTTTCATCAGGTACGCCTGATGCGCCAATTGCGCCCCTTACTGCACCGGGCTGCCCTTCGCACAGTCACTCAAGCTCTAGTGACATCCCGACTCGACTACTGTAATGCTCTCTACATGGGGCTTCCCTTGAGGTGCACTCGAAAGCTACAGTTAGTCCAGAATGCAGCCGCACGGGTGATTACGGGAGCCTCTAGATGCTCCCATATAACACCGATCCTGCGCGAGCTGCACTGGCTTCCTGTGGCCTTTCGGGTGCGCTTCAAGGTTCTGACGACCATCTTTAAAGCGCTCCATGGCTCGGGGCCTAGTTATATGCGAGACCGTCTCCTGCCCCATACATCCCTTCGGCCGATCCGCTCCCACAGAGAGGGCCTTCTCAGGGTGCCGTCGGCCGGGCAATGCCGTCTGGCGACACCCAGGGGAAGAGCCTTCTCTGTGGCGGGCCCTGCCCTTTGGAACGACCTACCCCCTGAATTGCGTACCATCTCGGACCTCCGCCTCTTCCGCCAGTGTCTAAAGACACATCTCTTTCAGCAAGCCGGCCTAGCCTAACCTCCCGTCGGGGCTATTTTAGATTTTAATTTGGATTTTAGCATAGGATTGTAATTTAATATGTTTTTAAATTTTGTATTTATTGTTTTGTATGTTTTTAAATTCCTGTGCGCCACCCTGGGTCCTTTGTGGAGAAGGGCGGGATATAAATGTGATTAAAATAAAAAATAAAATAATACAAGACTACTTAATTGATTGGTAATTACCTCAATCAGATCACTAATCACTGATCACTAGCAGGAATAACGAAATATCATCAAGTTCATTCAGTTTCAGTCTTTGAACCTAGATGAGAAAGAAAGTTTTCCTTTTTAAAAAAAAAGTATATTTCAAGTATCAGCCACTAGGTGGTAGTCCAGTTTTTATGTGTCACAGCTTTACAGACAGAGTCCGGCCTTTGACTTGCTTCCTGTGACCTTCTTCCGGCTTCTTCTTTCTCTCTCGCGGCTTCAATGGAGATGCAAATTTCGCTGAGTCACGCTCTTGACATGGAGTCACGCTAGATAGCACTTGTGACTCTGAGACAGCTTTACTTAATAAAGCGGAATACGTAGCATTGGCTATATCTATAGTGGGTGTGCCAGCACTTGCTGCTCGCGGTCATCTTAACATTAACACTGTTGCATGTAATTTGGCAAAAACAATTAACGCTACTTCTTCAGCTATTTCCGCAATCAACCACGAGCTGCAAGCTTTGCAAAAGGCTAATTTACAAAATTGATTATTTGCTTCTGCGTCAGCATTTGGGCTGTGAAAGTTTCGAAGGAATGTGTTGTTTCAACCTTTCAGATGAATCACGAACCATCCAGCACCACCTCAATATTTTACACAATTTTGAGGCAGCAGTAGCAGCTGCAGAGGTCTAAGGCTGGCCTAGGCCTGAAACATTGATCAAGTAACCTTTGGTCAAGAAGTAAGATTGCAAGCTATGCTCAATATTATTCTGCTTTACTTGCAAATTTCGTGACCCAGACAGATGCATCCGCTGTGCTGTACTGCTCCCACGATCTTTCTCTGTAACTTCCCTAATCCATCTCCTTACTAGCCACAAATAGCCCAAAAAGACATAAGCAATGTCGACCTAAGCAAACCGTCTCAAATGGTACCATTCCGACCCCCCTAAGCTCCATATTTGGGCAAATGTCCTGGCTTTCCTACAACAAATGGTGCATTGGCTGGGAATCAGATGAGGCGATGTTTCGCTGAGGGCAGCTTGACCCCTCGGGTCCGTTGGGAGGCCGTTCCTGAACATTCTCCAGGCGCCACAGGGGCTTGACCTTCGGGAGACAGCAGCGACCTCTCCATGAGGCCAACGGTGCTGATAGCTAGTCCAAGAACCCTTCAACATAGGAAAGGCTGTCTGAACCATCTCCTGGCCAGGATGAGTGAGAAGACGCTTCAGGCGAGTATGTGTTAAAATCTGTGTACCTGTCTCATCTGAAGGCGGAAGAGGGGGATTGATCACCCTCCTGGACTCGGGGCGGCGACCCTAAAGTAGTCCTGTTAGGCTGTGTGGGAGGTTAAGCCACTGCAGTTCTCGTTAGTGACTGTTGAGCTCCGGGGCTGTGAGACAGTGGCAGAGTGTGTTAGGATGGGTGGGAGAAATAGCATTGCCAGCACACTGCTGGAGTGCATGTTATAGGGGTTTGATGAATATTATTGTCGAACTAAATATAACACCCCGTAGCTGAAGATTACCAAGGAGAGACTGTGCTATCGTGTACAGAGAAATGGCCCCAGAAGGAGAGAAGGTGGTCCCCTCAAGGGGTGTTCAATAAAGAGCTTATAGGAAGGGGGGGGGGTAGCAGAGATGGGGGGAAAGATAAAGGAGTCACAAAAAGAATTAATAGATTTTGATGGCTGTATGTTTAAAATCGATTTTGAAAGAATGCCTTACAATTTAGCATATGCCAGAACAAATGATGTATCCAGAGAGAGAGATATTAAACATGTAAGAGGGCTGACAAGGGAAGAGACCCCGAGAGCACGGCGCAATAGTCTATTGATATATGAGCTAAAAGAACTTGCCAGTCTGAAACAGGTCTCGGAAAATATACCAGACAATAAGAATTATTCCTTCTTATTGGAAAAAAAAATATTATATAAGAATGGGACCTGCTTTGGATGGTTGATGCCTGAAGGAATGTTGGTGCTCTGGGAGGGGGGGGAGAGTAAAAATTAAAACAATTGAAGAGGCGCAAGCCTTTTTCTTTTTCAAAAAAATAATATGCCTCAATCCTGGAGGAAGAAAATGGGGGAACGGGAGGGGCCATGGCACCACCCACTGGTGGGAGGGAGGATGAGGATACAATATTTACAAGACTCAGATTACAAAAATGATTTCCTTTAATATACTGTAACTTTTTCTTTCGGATGTTTTGTAGAAACAATGTATTGAATGCATGAATTTTATGAAATGATACATATGTAACTCCTGCCACCTTAAATAGAAAAATAATTAATCTTTGTATGAAGCCTTGGAGGCGGCCTGCACCTCCGATATGGATGCCTCTAAAATGTTCTTTTACACCCTATATACGTTTTCCCTGTAAAAAATTGTTAAAACCAATAAAACTTTTTTTGCATCAATAAAGAGCTTATAGATGATCTCTGGAATGAGATAGCAGCCAATGAAGAAAAATATCCAAATCAGTAACCATACATAGATCAGTGGGCTATGGCTGTAAATGAGAATGCTGATGATTTGTTGCAATATCAGGCAGAAATGATTAGATTGTGTGTGGCAAGACCGGCAGGAGAAGTGCGCAGGAGAAGTGCGCTGCGTGAATTCCAGGAGAAGTGCGCTGCGTGAATGCCAGGAGCTGAGGGGGAGCAGTCTAAAATGTGAATGTATGCTCCATTCTCACTGGCTGATTTATATATATATGAAAATCCAAGGGAATTCCTAGAATGCATTTATCAGATCTTTAGGCAAAATACCAAATTAGATCCTGAGGTTGAAGAAAATAAGAGAACGGTCAATATGATCTTCTTTGGTCACTGCAGATGACATTAGGGCAGAAATTACAGAAGACGAGAAGGGGGGGCAAGAAAGGCATCTCTGAACTTGTGAAATGAACATACAAAGCATACTGTATATTAATTGGGCTCAAAACCTCAGAGAAGGAATTTCAAAAGGAAACACATTTTTTCCTTGCTGAAGCTCTTAGACAGAAATATGGGAAGCAGGGGACAGCTAAGGGGGGTGGTGATGGAGTGGCTGGCCCATCTGGGATTGCTGAGAGTCCCAGGAGGGGGGCGGCATCAGCTCCCAAGACTGAAGCTGCTCATTCAGATGGTAGTGAGGAGGAGGGAGAGGACCTTGATGCCATGGGGGGTGTGGAGGCTGTAGGAGTACGAACCCGTTCGGCAACTGCTAGGGAGAAGGCAGCAAATGAGTTTGTGGCCCCCTTGTGACAAATGGATCAGCAGGTAATCAATCAACAGGGACAAGCAGAAATTAGGGCTATGTTTCAGTACGTACCGTTCTCCGCGACTGATTTGTTGAATTGGAAGCAGCATTATGGACCTTTGACTCTTAAACCAACTGAGATGGTGGACCTATTCCAAACCATCATGCAGATGCACAATCCTACGTGGCAGGATGTATAGCAGTTGTTAAGTATTTTGTTGACTATAGAGGAGAGGGAGAAATGGAGAGCGGCAATTGGAAAGTGCATGGGGGAAACGCTTCCCCAATGTGCAGGACCTGCAACAGGAGTTGAATGAGAGAACACCTGAGAGGGACCCGAATTGGAATCCTAGAGAGGAGGCGCACATGACCCTCCTCAAGGAATATCAAAACTTGACAGTGGAAGCTCTCAGAAGGGCAGGAAAACCTCCAGTGAATATGTCCAAACCATCTCTGGTAACTCAGAGAGCTGATGAAAGTCCGGAGAGCTTTTGGCAAAGGTTGATTGAAGCTTATGAATTGTACATGCAGGTAGACCCCCGGCATGTAGATAATGTGAGAATGTTAAATGAAAGGTTTGTAACCCAGAGTTATGAGGCTATTCGGAGAAAGTTACAGAGGTTGGAGGGAGCATTGGGAAAGAATACAAGTGAGTTGTTGGAAGTGGCAATGAAAGTTTTTGTGAATAGAGATAAAGTGGAGACAAAAGAGAAGGAGATGCGGATGCATAAGAAAACAGAATTGTTGGTGGTGGCATTGCAGAGTGCTAGGTTAGGACCAAACCAGTGTGCGTATTGTAAAGGAGAAGGTCATTGGTAGAGAGAGTGTCCGAAGAAGGCGATTAGGGGTAGGGGATTGGGTGAAAGGCAGGGGTTCGGTAGGGGAACCTCGACCCGATTCCCGGGTAGAGGCATGAGAGGACGTGGTATGAGAGGACGTGGTGAGAATGGCTGGCAAAGGCGGAGGGAGGAAAGAGTGGAAGAAATTGGACTGGCAGATGTTGGATGGACTGATTGACGGGGACCAGGCTTGAAAGAGGCCCCACCCGAGCCATTGGTTACAATGAATATAGGGGGCCAGCAGACTACCTTTTTGGTGGATACAGGAGCTGGACCATCAGTGGTGAATAGCAGAATCGCTGCCCCTGGACCGCATAAGATACAGGTCCAGGGGGTGTCTGGACAGATTCTTGGACGACAGGTATTGAAACCTGTGACTTGTGTTTTTAAAGGGTCAGAGATTCAACATGAATTTCTGTATATCCCTGAATGTATATCCTGCCCCATACATCCCTTCGGCCGATTCGCTCTCACAGAGAGGGACTTCTCCGGGTGCCTTCCACTAGGCAATGCCAGCGGGTGACGCCCAGGGGAAGGGCCTTCTCTGTGATGGGCCCGACCCTTTGGAATGACCTTCCCCCTGATATCAGAACGACCACGGACCTCCGCTCCTTCTGCCAGAAACTCAAAACGCACTTGTTCCATCTAGCCGGCTTGGCCTAATTTCATGCTGCTCGCCCCAGTCTGTGATTTTAAATGATTTTATTCGGTTTTATGGGGTTAGTTTTTAACTTTTATAAATTTGTACAGGGGATTATTTAATTCGATTTTAACTTTGTATGTATTGTTTTGATTTTAGTAGTTTTAATTTTTACCTGTACACCGCCCCGAGTCCCTTCGGGGAGAGGGGGCGGTCTAGAAATCAAATTAAATAAATAAATAAATAAATAAATAAATGTCCCATACCTTTGTTGGGAAGGGATCTGCTTAGCAAATTGGGAGCAACCATTTCCTTTGATGAAGGACAACAACGTGTGACAGTGCGCCACCAACCCAACGCCACCTGGCGGTTAATGGTTGTAAGGCCCTTAGCTGAAGGAAGTCTTAATGACAAATGGAGGGAATTTGAGGTGCCAGGATTGTGGGCGGATGACAACCCCCCCCCCCCCGGGTTTGCATCACATCACCCCCCTGTGATTGTGGAATTGAAGCTCACAGCATCACCTGTCCATAAGCCTTCTCTCCCCACGTGCAAAGTGGTTTTCTGTAATTGATTTGAAGGATGCTTTCTTCACCATCCCCATACATCCAGTAAGTCAACCACTGTTTGCCTTTGAATGGGAGAACCCTTGGACGGGAACAAAAATGCAGTTCACCTGGACCCAATTGCCTCAGGGATTTAAAAACTCACCTACTCTTTTTGGGGCTGCTTTGGCAAAGGATTTGCAATATTTTGTGCCTCGCCAGAGGGGGGTTGTGGTACTGCAATATGTGGATGATGTTTTGGTGACAGGACAATCTGAGGAGATGTGTTGGGATAATACTAAAGCTTTGTTGGTATTGTTGATGGAATGTGGATATAGAGTGTCAAGACGAAAGGCTCAGTTGGTAAAACAAAGAGTGCGGTATTTGGAGTATGATATTGAACAGGGGCAGAGGTCATTGGGACAGGAACGTAAACGTGCTGTTTTGGCATTGTCTGAACCAAAGAATAGAAGGCAACTGAGAGGATTCTTGGGACTGGCGGGGTTCTGTAGAATTTGGATCACAAACTTTGCTTTGATGGCTGCTCCGCTCTATGCTGCCACCAAAGGAGCCTTTCTGTTGGATGGGAGAGCAAAGAAATTCTTTTAGGGACATCAAACAGGCACTGACAACAGCTCCTGCCTTGGCCCTACCCAATCTGGAAAAGCCATTTAATTTATATGTGGACACTAACAGAAATACTGCATTGGGGGTGTTAACGCAGAAGCTCGGACAGTGGCAACGCCCAGTAGCTTACCTTTCCAAGCAATTGGATGGAGTGGCAAGGGGGTGGCCCCGTTGTCCAAAAATACTAGCTGCAATTGCTGAATTAGTACAAGACTGCCAAATATTTACTTTTTCAAGCCCAATAACAGTTCACACCCCACATGCAGCACAATCTTATTACCCTATGTGCAAGATGTCTTATTACCCTATGGATTATTTGATGGTGGATTTTATGGACATGCCTAGGTGTGGTTTATATAAGGCAATATTGGTGATGGTTGATGTGTACACTGGATGGCCGGATTTGGGTTATAAGGGGGATATTTGGACCATGGAAATGGTACAGGCTCTGAATCAACAAGTTGAGAGATTGCACACCTATGTGGTAGAACAAGCCTTTGTCATACTGATCCAGTATGACGAGGTTCAGACATTTTGTACGAGCTTGCTTGCTGAACCTGTGCACAATAAACCTACTCCTATGTTAAAGAGCTTGTCTGTGTCCTGGCTTTCCTACAACATTTTGGCCTCTGATTTGAAAATTGATACTTTAGGATCTTGGTGGGAAAGCCTTTGGGCTTGGTTGCTCACAGGATTATTGGGAAATGTCCTACGTTATTTAGCCATTATTTGTGTTATTTTGATTGGTGGGTGCTGTTTTGTTCCGCGTCTTCCTTCCTTTTGCAATATATGTATCACAGTTTTTCACCCTGAACCCCCTCCCACATTGCCTCAGGGTCAGTACTGTATATGCCCTGTATAAGCAACTGCAATGATGTTCCTCTCCTGATTATGACCCTTTCACTAACCCCTCTTGCGATACCTTGTCTAACAAAATAGAATAGTGTGAGATGTAGAGATAGAGGTCATATAAAGGTTATGTAGAGGCCGTGCGCAGCAAACTGCCATGCCTCAGTACCTGTTTACCTCAAATGTCTATGAGCTCACCTAATTAGCACCACCAGGCACCATCGAGATATGCAAGACTCTACCCTGGCTGGGATGTTCTTAAAGATCGACAAGGAGAATACACCAATAACGATGCTGCTGCTATATACTCTTTGCTGTTTGTTAAAACTGTAGAAAAAGCAATAAACTCTGCAAAGGCAGAGAGACATTTTGGATACCCTGCTATGACTGATTTCTGAATCCATCAGAAACACAAATACACTACCTCCACACTCCTCTAACAGAAATGGACTATTAACAAGTTTCACAAATAAACTCAAATATTGTATCTCTGTCTGACTCTTTTGTTTCTGCAAAATTGCTTTTAGTAGCTTAATATTATGAGGTCCCTGAAATGGCCAAAAATCACCTGGATTGTTCAAGGGAAGTTGAGGCCAGACAGACATACAATAATGCAAAAATGCTGCCTTTGATCCCTATATCTACTCTTCCTAATATCTCAGAATTAGGCAAAATACAACCCACCAGCAAATCTTTGGGCAGCTTCCCTTTTGGCAACTCTGTCACACCTCGACTGGATGATGTCAACTTGTAAAGCATTTCCATGACTATTATCAAGGTGACAGAAAAGGGAGAAAAGGGAGGAGAATTCCATGCATAACTTTGGCCAGAGTCAGGTCTCATATTTCTACAGCTGGTGTGTGAAATGCGCAAGTTCATAGCCTGCCACAGCACCTTGTTAGTGGATGTGATTTAAGACACAGACAGAAGGGAGGAGAGATACAAGGGTAAAGTTCAGAGGCCATTAAGCAGGAATCAGATTTGGCTCCGCAGCAGAAGATAATGCTAAAATGTTGCTCCTAATAAATTACTGGATTTCTTTTGAACTTTGTCTCGAGGCTCGTAATTTACTTAGGGCATCTTTTGGAAACTTCACAGATGCCTTTTTGCTAACAGTTTCCCATTTCAAAGCTGGATCTCAGGTGGATTCCTCTTATCCCCTGGGACGTCTCCTGTCCGATCTTTTCCTTTGTTTGCCTTTTACTTAGGGCTGAATCTCAGGTGGATACCCCTTATCCCCTGGGACGTCTCCTGTCCAGTCCTTAACTTTCCTCCACAATTTGCCTTTTTCTGTTTCTCCACCGGTTCTTGCTCCTCGCTTTCTTCAGGGCTTCAGCCTTTGAGTTCAATTGAAAAGTCACCAACGATCTTACCGAGGCTGGACATTCATTTAGACAGTGGCTCATAACACTCAATCAATCCACTCTTTGCATCAATGAGACATGTGGATCTCTGCATCACCCCTTGCTTTTCAGAGTACTCAATCACTGTCAAAAGACTCATGAACCCTAAGGGTGGCTGGCAGTGCAGAAACACACAGTCTTGGTCACCAACCAGGAATTTTATTTCAGAGCAATCACACACCTTTCAGCCACTAAGTCTTACCCGTCCAGGGGCCCTCCTCTGGTAGTCTTTGGTGCCTTCCAATTGAACCCAGGCATAGAATCCTGGAACGAGCCCCCAGATTGTTGTCCCCAATTTGGGTCTGAGCCTGGAGCTGAACCAATTATTTTTATTTTTTGTTTATTTTTCAAATTTATACCCCGCCTTTCTCCTTGCAAGGACCCAGGGCTGCGCACAGGCAATATTAAAAAACCATACAAAATTACAAAAATACATTATTAAAAAACTATTAAATTATATCCCATGCTAAAACCCTTATAAAACCTTAAGAATTTAAAATTTATACAAATAAAAGTCAGAAATGGGGGGTTATGCTAGGCCGGCTTGTTGGAATAAATACGTTTTAAGACGTATTTATGATGGATGCCAGACACGAGGTGCAGGCTTTCTGATTGCTTTTTATTGGAGTACTCCAAGGAAAAGGGTTCCTGGTCAAAAGGCCAAGTACCAAGAACAAAGGATTAAGAAAGCTTTATATATTTTCACTAAAGGAGAAGGCGGGACCAGGTGAGATAACAAGAAATATCATCTAATAAACATTTTAGTAATAATTCTACAATTTGTTCTATTGGTCTCTAGCTGTCCCTATTCCTAAGCCTTGGCTAATGAATGTTCCAGGAGTTATCTAATAGACATTTCATTTGCTGCAGGCCATCTCTATTCCTAACTTTTGGCTGAGGTCTGCAAGTTGTCTAATTCTTGTTACTTTTTATCAGCTTTCTAGCTACCCATATTTGCTACAAGCTTTACACATGCATATTTCTTGTTGATAAGCATTCTTTGTTCTTGCCAGACATCCCTCCCCCCCCCATTACAGTCTTCCTGATTTACTTTCAAGTGTGTGCCATGACCTTGCTTTAGCAGCCAGCCCATCACTCCTGCCTACAGGTAAGTCTCTTCAGCCTCTCCCCCCCACCCCCAAGCTTGCTGCACCCCCCCCCCATGCCTGCTAGGCCCAAAATAGGATGCCTGCTAGGTCCAAAATTAAGCTGGGGGGGGGGGGGGGGGAGCGTGCCCATTTTGGCTCCCAGCAGGCTTCAGGGAGGCCTACTAGGCCCAAAATAGAGCAGGGGGGGCTAGCAAGCCTCCCTGCAGCCTCCTGGGAGCAAAAGTAGGGAGGGGGCTTCAAGAGAGAAAGAAAAAAGAAATCCTCACCGTTTGGGGATCCCCAAGTACATGGAGCAGAGGCATGCAAACTTGGCAACTTTAAGACTTGTGGATTTCAACTCCCAGAATTCAGCTGTGCTGGCTGAAGAATTCTGGGAGTTGAAGTCCACAAGTCTTAAAGTTGCCAAGTTTGCAGACCTCTGGCATGGAGTTGAGAGCTTATTAAAAGTGCGGCTAGCTATCCTTGCTCAGGCTAAGCTAATCAATAGTGGAAGGGAGGGAGGGAGGGAAGGGAGAAAAAGGGAAGGGAAAGTGAATGTGATATGGATGGATGGATAGAGGGAGAGAGAGAAAAAGGAGAGGAAGGAAGGACCACAAACCTGGCACTAGAGGTTTGCTTCAGAGGATGCTTAGAAACACCACAGCAATCCAGGGCTGGAAGGGACCTCAGTGGTCATCTAGTCCAACCCCCCCCCCCGCTGCAGCAGGAGACCTTATATCATCTTGGTTATTTTGGTGCCTCTAACACAGAAGAGAAATTCCCAGAAATCCCCAGGCATTGCCAACCTCTCCCCCCTAGTAAAAAAAAAACCTAGAGCAAAAACGTCATGCAGTATTAAAAAGAATGGAAAGGGGGGCTGCTGTGTATTGCTTAATGGACTGCTAAATTGGCCATGCCCACCTAGTCACATGACCACTAAACCACTCCCACCTGGTCACATATACTGCCAAGCCATGCCCACAAAATAAGCCACGCCCACAGAACCCGTAGTAAAAAAAATTTGAAACCCACCACTGTGCCCAGCTCTCAGTGACTATGGACACAACCAGGCAAATAAATCAGAATAATATCAATAATACCTTAGAAAAACTATGGCAAGCATGGTGACGCGAGGGATCTCAGTCTTCAGAATAAGCAACGAAGGACTCCCAGGTCTGACAAGGCAATGGCAGCAAGTAGCTTAGAGCACATTTTATCAACCTTGGCAACTTAAATTTTGTGGAATTCTGGGAGTTGAAGCCCATAAATTCTCAAATTGCCAAGATTGATAAACACTGGTTTAAAACCCTCCACCTCTTTGCTGCCACCTACTGGTCTTTAGAATATCTGCAAGTATAGCAACATTTTCCCTTAGGAACATGCAGGGTTTTAGTCGCCCTGCCTGTAGCAATCCGCTAGTGACTCCTGTCGGATACGGTTTAAATCGTGTGCCGGAATTCTTAGCGAGGGTGCCATGTATTAAACACGTATCCTCGAGATTCCTCAACTTTAAACTTTCTCCTTCTCGCCTCCTTCTTACACAAGTTCGGTGGGTTTCCTACTAAGTTCATAGTCACATGTAAATTTCTCCCTCTCTTCTGATATGCCCTATCTAGAATTATCGGTATCTTTTCGCCGCCATTCGGATTTTGATAGCCCTGAAAACCTATATAAATAAAAATGTAACTATGAGTTTGTTCAAAAATGCTAATCTCAAAAACTACTGCACCAATCGCCACCAAATTTTCACACAACGTTCCTTACAAGTGCAGCACCAATGATACGAACAGATTGTGTGGATGGCACACCGGTGCCAGGTACACGTCACACAAATGTAAAACTGCAGCTCTTCTGTGTGTTTCCCTCACTCGCTCACTCGCCCCCCTCCCTTTCGCGGCCCCTCCCACTCGGCCACTTTTCAGCTCACGTCACTTGCACGAGCGGTGGAGTGGTCTGCCCCCCCCTCCACCAACTCCCCCCCCACAAGGCTGCTCTGCCGCCGCCGCCACCCGCGTTGCCAACTCCCCCCCTGCCAAGGCCGCTGCCAATTCAGCGACATCTCCGCCGCCCCCCCCTCCTCCAACTACCCCCCCCAAGGCCACTGCCGAGTCAACAGCCTCTCTCTCCTCTCTCTCTAGGTAGGTAGGTAGGTAAGTAGGTAGGTAGGTAGAGGGATAGAGGGAGAAATACAGTAGGTAGGTAGGTAGGTAGCTAGAGGGATAGAGAGAGACAGGGAGAAATGCAGTAGGTAGGTAGGCAGAGGGAGAGAGGGAGAGGAAGAAATACAGTAGGTAGGTAGGTAGGTAGGTAGGTAGGTAGGTAGGTAGGTAGGTAGGTAGGTAGGTAGGTAGGTAGAGAGAGAGATACAGAGATACAGAGATACAGAGAGAAAGGGAAAATACAGTAGGTAGGTTTAGGTTTAGGTTTAGGTTTAGGTTTAGGTTTAGGTTTAGATTTAGGTTTAGATTTAGGTTTAGGTTTATTGGTTTTTTATACCGCCCTACTCCCGAAGGACTCAGGGCGGTGTACAGCCAAAATAAAAAAACAAATATATAAAAGTTAGAAAAAGCTATTAAAAGGCATAATTAAAAACATCATTAAAATATTGGCCAAAATGTGGAAAAAACCAAATTAACCCTAATTAAAATAATAAAAATTTAAATTTAAAAATTTAAATTTTAAATTTTAAAAACATGCTTTATGCCAGCCCGGCTTGTTGAAAGAGAAAGTTTTTGAGACTGCGGCGGAAGGTGCGTAAGTCAGGGCTAGTTCTTAATTCCGGGGGCAATTCATTCCAGAGAGCAGGTGCTCCCACGGAGAAGGCTCTCCCCCTGGGTGTCGCCAGTCGACATTCTCTAGCCGACGGCACTATGAGGAGACCCTCTCTATGGGAGCGTACAGGCCGGTGGGAGGCTTTCAGTGGCAGAAGGCGATAGGTAGGTAGAGGGGTAGAGAGAGAAGGAAAAATACAGTAGGTAGATAGATAGGTAGAGGGATAGAGAGAGAAGCGGGGGGAGGGAGAAATACAGTAGGTAGATAGGTAGGTAGAGTAAGAGAGGGAGGGGAAACCGAGGCAGAGAAGGAAGGGGGTCGCTGAGAGGGTCTATGAGGGGAAACTTTTTCATTTAACCCAGTGCTTCTCAATTATTTTCTGTCATGCCCCCCTAGGAAGAAGAAAACATTTCGCGCCCCCCGCGCGACTGTAAATAGTATCATTTGTCTATAAAATTGTTATAAGTACACCTCTGCCGAGGTCAAACGCGCCCCCCTTTACGGAGCCTCGCACCCCCCCTGGGGGGCCCGCCCCACTATTTGAGAAGCACTGATTTAACCAAACGTGGCCACAGCAACACGTGGCGGGTTCAGCTAGTGTAAAAAACTATATCAATTTATAATACTTGGGACACGACTAAGGTGATTATGAGGGGTTTATTGATTAAATACAGTGCTAATTGTCACAAGATTAAAAGAACACAACGGAAAGACCTGAATAATCCGAGTAGAGTTGAGCAGAGAATGCAGGAAGGTCAAGACCGAACACAGGTGAGAGCCCACTTGAAGACTTACCTTGTGGTGATAAGGGTGGCCAAACGTCATCATTGTGCCACTCTTATAGCTTCTGCAGATAACCGCCCTGCCGCCCTGTTTGGGGTGACCCGCACCCTCCTTCAACAGAGGCCGCGGGAAGCCCCTCTGCAGGGCAGAGCAGAGGAATTTGGAGAGTATCTGCTGGAAAAAATCGCTCAGATTCGGAGCGAGATGGTCTCCATTGAAAGTGGTCCAGAGGGATTGCCGGAGGCAGGTCTTGAGATACATCTATGGGAGGAGTTTGACTCTGTTACTTCCGAAGATATGGACAGGTTACGTGGGCGACTGCGAGCTACCACATGTTTATTGGACCCATGTCCCTCCTGGCTTGTACTGGCATCCTGGGAGGTTTCACGAGGCTGGCTCCAGGAAATAGTGAATGCTTCTTTGAGTGAGGGGTTCTTGCCTACCGTCTTGAAAGAGGCGGTGGTGAGACCTCTCCTCAAGAAGCCTTCCCTGGACCCAGCATTATTGGTAAATTACTGTCCGGTCTCCAACCTTCACTTTCTAGTGAAGGTTGTAGAGAGTGTGGTGGCACAACAGTTTCCCCGTCACCTGGAGGAAGTTGATTATCTGGACCCGCGCCAGTCCAGCTTCCGGCCCGGTCACAGCACTGAGACGGCATTGGTCGCGTTGGTTGATGATCTCTGGAGGGCCAGAGATGGGGGTTCTTCCTCCATCCTTGTCCTATTAGATCTCTCGGCGGCTTTTGATACCATTGACCATGGTATCCTATTGCATCGACTGGAGGGGTTGGGGGTGAGGGGCACCGTTTTACGGTGGTTCTCCTCCTACCTCTCCGGTCGATCGCAATTTGTGTTGGCAGGAGGGCAGAGGTCGACCTCGAGGTCACTCACGTGTGGGGTGCCACAGGGGTCGGTCCTCTCGCCGCTCCTGTTCAACACATATATGAAGCCGCTGGGTGAGATCATCCGTGGTTTTGGGGTAGAATACCATCTGTACGCTGACGACACCCAGCTGTACGTTTCTACCCCAAACCACCCCAACGATGCCGTCGAAGTGATGTCCCGATGTCTGGAAGCCGTGCGGATCTGGATGGGAAGGAACAGACTCAAGCTCAATCCGTCCAAGACCTAGTGGCTGTGGTTTCCGGCGCCCCGGTTCAACCAATTGATTCCATCACTGGCCATTGGGGGTGAACATCTAGCCCCCGTGGATCGGGCACGCAACTTGGGCGTCCTCCTGGATACCCGGCTGTCTTTAGAAGATCATGTGACAGCCGTGGCCAGGGGGGCATTTTACCAGGTTCGCCTGGTACGGCAGTTGCGTCCCCTATTGGACCGGGACGCCCTTCGCACAGTCACTCATGCGCTCGTGACATCCCGTCTGGACTACTGTAACACTCTCTACATGGGGCTCCCCTTGAGGTGCACCCGAAGGCTACAGCTAGTTCAGAATGCAGCCGCGCGGGCAATATTGGGTACCTCCAGGTATTCCCACGTAACACCGCTCCTGCGCGAGCTGCACTGGCTGCCTGTGGTCTTTCGGGTGCTCTTCAAGGTACTGGTTACCATCTTCAAAGCACTCCATGGCACGGGACCTAGTTATCTGCGGGATCGCATCCTACCCCACACATCCCTTCGGCCGATTCGCTCCCACAGAGAGGGACTTCTCCGGGTGCCATCCACTAGGCAATGCCAGCAGGTGATGCCCAGGGGAAGGGCCTTCTCTGTGGCGGGCCCTACCCTCTGGAACGACCTACCCCCCGAACTTAGATCCATCACGGACCTCCGCTCCTTCCGCCAGCAATTAAAAACTTACCTTTTCCAACAGGCCGGCCTGGCCTAACCTACTGTACTTAGCCTTAGTTATTAGAGAAATTTTTATATTGGGTTTTATGGTAATTTTATCGGAAAGATTTTAGCATAGGGTGTTAGTTTAATATAGTTTTAAATATTTATGTAATTTATTGTGATATATTGTGTTTTTTATATTTCCTGTGCACCACCCCGAGTCCCTTCGGGGAGAGGGGGCGGTTAATAAGTCGAATTAAAGTAAAGTAAAGTAAAGTAAAGTAAAGAGCAGGAACACTTGGTCGAGGAAAGGACGTTCTGGCAACACCAGATTAGCTTGCTAGATAAAGAAGAGTTAGCCTCTAAAATTAAATGGTCTAAACAACATTATTTTAAGAATGCCAATAAGCCAGGCAGATGGCTCTCATACCGCCTAAGGAAGGAAGATGAACAACGTAGAATAGAGGGGTTGAAGGATTTGGATGGAAACTTCCATACTACTAAGGAAGGGAAAAAGAAAGTGGCACAAGAATTTTTTACCCAATTGTATGAGAAAGGGGGAGAATGAGGCAGGGCATAAAGCGATTTTTAGACATAAGAGTGAAATGATGTGGGGTTGGACTGGATGACCTAGAGGGTCCCTTTTTAGCTCTGCATTGTAACAATATTTTCTGTGTTTGTTGGAGCTTCAACAGGAAGTCTAAGCGCCAAACCGCAAACACTTGCTTGTAAATAGGTTGAGTTAGTTGATAGGCCCCTTGCAAATCAGACAAAGGGCTTAACCACAAAAGTCAGAAGTTCAGCTTAATGAAATTAGAAACGCTAAGCAAGATAGAAACAGCTCGATGCCTAGAAATAACAGGATGTGCTTGTGGTTTTCTTTTGTGATAACAATTGTGTACCCAATAAGAAAAGAGTAAGAATTTCCATGATAAAAAAGTTGTTTTTCCTGAAGTATAAGAAGGTGTCTTTTTTTCTCAGACAGCTGTTCAGATTTTGCATGCTGGCCTTTGACTAGCTTTCTGAACCTGGCAGCCATAAATAAACTTTTCCGGATACTGAGAAGTCCAAGTCTCCTTATTTCCTGCAACATAATGGCGACTCCACCAGGACTTGGAGCGATATTTTGCTGAGGACGGCACGACCAACTGGTGCCCAATCGAGGCCATCTAGCCCAACCTCCAGGCGCCACAGAGGAATTCTCTGGGAGGAGGTGTTGTCCCCAATTCGGGTCTGAGCCTGGTGCCGAAGCCAATGATGAACACCAAACACGAGGTGCAGGTTTTCTGATTGCTTTTTATTGGAGTAACATAGCCTCCGCTGGGACTAGCCATAGATAGTTTTAATTTGGGGATTTTAATTGGTTTTAGTGCAGGATGGGGATCTAATAGGTTTTTTAAATTTTGTATTGAGTTTTTTGTATGTATTTTAATTTACTGTGCGCCGCCCTGGGTCCTCTTGGAGAAGGGCGGGATATAAATTTAATAAAATGAAAAAAAATGAAATGAAAAGGGTTCCTGGTCAAAAGGCCAAGAACCAAGAACAAAGGTTTAAGAAAGCTTTTATACATTTTCAGTAAAGAAGAAGGCGGGACAAGGTGAAACAATAAGAAATATCCTCTAATAAACATTTTTAACACTAATTCTACAATTTGTTCTATTGGTCTATAGCTGTCCCATTCCTAGGTCTTAGCTAATGAATGCCCCAGGAGTTATCTAATAGACATTTCATTTGTTGCTGGACATCTCTATTCCTAATTTTTAGCTGAGGTCTGCAAATTGTCTAATGTTGCCTTTTATCAGCTTTCTAGCTACCCATAATTGCTACAAGCTTTACTCATGCATATTTCTTGTTGATAAGCATTCTTTGTTCTTGTGAGACAGAGAGACAGACCCCCCTATTACAGTCTTTCTGATTTATTTTCAAGGCTTGCTTTAGCAGCCAGTCCATCATTCTCCCCCTTTGAATCTGAAAATAATCTAATTTTCCAAGATTCACACAACATCAGTATCCATGTACACCCACCCCCCCTGCAGTTTGCATATAGGTGGAAAGGCAAAACAGAGGGCATTGTAATGCACAACAGGTGATTATGAGAACAATGACTCTGCCTGCCAGAGTCATTATTAGGTACGTAACCAGTGAAATCAGGCAACCATCCTGTCAGTCAATGCCACTAGCCTTTCCGTTGGTCCATGTGGGGGTGGGGGTGTTTAACTTTAACTTTTTTTAAACTTTAATTTCATTTCTATACCGCCCTATCTCCCGACATGGGACTCAGGGCGGTGCACAGGAGCTATAAAATATAAAATATAAAAATACAAACAATCAAGTAGTTAAAATTGAGATTAAATATGATTTGGCCCGTGCTAAAAACGTTAATTAAAACCCACTTAAAATAGTAATAGCTGTACCAGCTATGCCAGGCCGGCCAAACGAAAAAAGTAAGTTTTTAATGTCCGACGGAAGAGGCGAAGGTCTGTGATTGTGCGGAGATCTGGAGGGAGGTCGTTCCAGAGGGCGGGGCCTGCCACAGAGAAGGCTCTTCCCCTGGGAGTCACCAGCCGGCATTGTCCGGCGGACGGCACCCTAAGGAGGCCCTCCCTGTGGGAGCAGACGGGTCGAGTGGAGGTATGTGGTAGTAGACGGTCCTGTAAGTAGCCAGGTCTGCTGCCATGGAGTGCTTTAAAGATGGTCACTAAGACCTTGAAATGCACCCGGAAGGCCACAGGCAACCAGTGCAGCTCGCGCAGGAGAGGTGTTATATGGGAGTATTTTGAGGCTCCCAAAATCCCCTGCGCGGCCGCATTCTGCACTAACTGGAGCCTCCGGGTGCATCTCAAGGGGAGCCCCATGTAGAGAGCATTACAGTAGTCCAGGCGGGAGATGACGAGAGCTTGAGTGACTCTGTGTAGGGCGTCACGATGCAGAAAGGGGCACAGCTGACGTATCAGGTAAACCTGATAGAAGGCCCCCTGGCTACGGCTGTCAGGTGGTCAT
The DNA here is from genome assembly GCA_039707465.1 of Rhabdophis nuchalis. Lineage (NCBI taxonomy): Eukaryota > Metazoa > Chordata > Lepidosauria > Squamata > Natricidae > Rhabdophis > Rhabdophis nuchalis. The sequence goes on from CM077650.1 coordinate 37,646,694, forward strand.
CTAAGGACAGCCGAGAGTCCAGGAGGACACCCAAGTTGCGGGCCCTTTCTGCGGGGGCTAGTAACTAACCTCCGATAGCCAGAGATGGGACTAACTGGCTATGTCGTGTCGCCGGAAACCACAGCCACTCAGTCTTGGACGGGTTGAGTCGGAGCCCGTTCCTCCCCATCCAGACTCGCACAGCTTCCAAGCACTGGGACATCACGTCGGCGGCATCGTTGGGGTGGTTAGGGGTAGAGATGTACAGCTGGGTGTCATCAGCATACAGATGAAACTCTACCCCAAAACCACGGATGATCTCACCCAGCGGCTTCATGTAGATGTTGCAGCTATCTTTGCGATGTGTATAGTTCAGCTGTGGAATTCCTCCGATTTGTCCAGAATATGCACACAGCATTGTCCAAATAGTGCACACACATCTCCTTAGGATACCAATATCATATCTAGAGCCATTCTATTCTGAACTGTCATTGTCCGAATGGCTCCTTGTTCTTTTGCTGCAGCAATAAAAAAAACTCCCCAGTCTCATTAGCCAGGATTTCCTCCACCGCTTGTATATGAAACAAAGCATTATTGAGGGACCATGCCCCACAGAACAAAGTAAGGGGTTGGTAGTTCTTCAAGTACTTTCTGAATTGTCCAAGGTTCCTATGGTTTCCAATCTTTCTTTCAGGTAAAGTGGGCATAATATAGGTGGGTGGGAAGACCACAGATACATAACAAACCATATGGTCTCATCCCAACAGTTATTAAGTCTATTTGTATTAATGTCTTAGTCTTCACACACACAGACGCACCAATCAGCTAGTGGTAATAATGGGGTAACTTCTAGTGTGAGTAGCTACAAATAGCTTTTGGGGAAATGTTCTAATTGAGAAAACGCCTATGGGAGATGGCAGTTCTCCTCTCACACAACTATGGTTCCGGAAACTTTTGATTCTGGAACAATAATTTAAGTTCCAGTTCTGCTACTGAGGAAGTCACAGGTAGCGCAGTCCAAGAATCAGGAAGGGCAGATCGTGGGTATTTCTTCACTCTGGAAGTGATGTATCCAAGATGCCAGGCCTTCCACTTTTAGTGCTGTATGGGTGGTCTGAAGCACTTGAAACGGTCCCTTCCACTGCTGATCCAAGGAATTTGTTGGTCCCCACGTCTTCACAAGCATCCAGTCTGCAGGCTGAAACAGATGCGCTGGATGATCTAGTCCTGCAGATAACGGGAAAGAAAATTAATAATCCCAGCAAGTTGTCTTACATTTTTGGTACAAGGTCAGTTTGCCCACCAGTGGGATGGACCTCTCCTCTGCCTTTAGGGAGGGATGTGGTCATCCAAAAAGGGCCTCAAAGAGGCTCAAGCCTGTTCACTTTCGAGGTGCAAAGTGAAACCCTAACAATGTGAGTGGCAATGTATGTGGTGAGGACAGATGAGCCTCCTGGCATAGCTTAGCTATCTGTTGTTTTAGTAAATCATTGCAATTTTTCCATAGGACTACTTGCCAGGTGGTAGGCTGAGTAAAGCTTCCAAGTGATGTTTAACTGTTCACACAAACTTAGCTGTGAAATATGGGTCACAATCAAATGATATACTATTTGGCAGCCCAAACCTAGGAATAATTGCTTCCAGTAAGACGTTTGCTACTTCATGATCTTTATTAGTCCTGCAAGCAAAAGCCTCAGGCCATCCTGTGAAGGTACATTCTAGTCCCAAAACATACTTAAAGCCTTGCTTTAATTCAGTGAAGTCTATTTCTCAAATTGTCCCTTGGTAGTTGCCTTTAAGTTGAACTCATAGGTGTGGGTGCCTGTCTACTTTTGGATTATTTCTGGCACAAATCAGACAAGCTGCCACAGCTTGGAGATAGCGGAATAGAGACCCTTGCCTACTACACAGCATGTCATACAATCTACCAGTGCTTTTGACCCCCAATGTGTGCCAGCATTTATTTGTTATAAAAGAATCCTTAGAGGTGTATCTGAAAAATGAATAAAAATAAATGAAATAAATTTGCTCTCTGCCCTCTACCACCCATCTTTCCCCTCCATGTCTCTGATAAACTTGGCCCATGCCCTGTCCCCAGGTGTATAAGAGAGCAGGGAAGTGGGTATGGAAGGAGACATCGGGATTAGGGAAACTGTTCAATTGGAGTGTTGTAGGGCAGCTTCCTTAGCAGCCCTACCTGCAGCCTGGTTCCCTTTTGCATTTAATAATCCTCTTTCCTTCCATAATAAAGCTACTACCATCTGTAAACCATTCACAGTCAGCATTTGGGAGAGGCTGATCACTAAGATCGGGCCTACTGGCAGATACAGAATCCACCACCCATACGCAATCATGGGGCAAGAGTGTAGCTGGATTGAGGGTATTGCATACCTCTAATTGTATGGCTGGGGAGTCAAGCAGGATAGCCTGATACTTGGCTTAGGGCCCCCAGTCATCCAAGATGCTCCTTTCATATCAATAATCTCCTGAACCCCGTGTAGGACTTTGACTATTAGATGTTGTCCCAGTGTTAACTTTCGGGTTCCCTCAACCAGCAGGGCAGTTGCTGCCTCAGCTCTCAGACATCCAGGCCATCCCAATGCCCACCCCCATCTATTTGCTTACTAAAATATGCTTCTGGGTGAGAACTCCTGCTGCAATGACTTTCCACTCATGTACAAAGAGGGTAAAAAAAAGGTGTAGTGTGGTCCGGAAGCCCCAGTGCCAGTGCTTTCATAAGCTCACTCTATATTTGTGGGAATGCTTGTTGGCATTCTCTAGTCCATTCAAATATTTTCCACCCCCTCTTTAACAGCCTCATAAAGGGGCTTGACAATAAATCAAAAATTAAGAATCCAAATTCTACAAAAACCAGCCATCCCCAAGAATCCCAATTGTTTTCTATTAAGAGAGGGCTTTAATAGATTGGTTCCCTCTTTAGGCTAACAGCCTCTGCTGTCCGGTTGAGAAGCCATACCCTAAGTCAGGGGTCTGCAAAGTCGGCTCTTTTAAGACTGGTGGACTTCAACTCCCAGAATTAGAAGTTCATCAGAGTTGAAGTCCACCAGTCTTAAAAGAGCCGACTTTGCAGACCCCTGCCCTAAGTATTTAACCTCCTGCTGTGCAATTTGGGCTTTTGTTGTTTCAGGTACAATATAGCCGTTCTGGAAGTCTCAACAAAAAGTATCAGTAGTCCAAGGAGCAATACATCTGTGAAAAACAGACCTACTGGCTCCTGATTACCACCCTGCAGCAAACAAATCTGTTGCAGGAAAAAGAGCATGAGACTTAGACTTCTCAAAATCAGGAAAAGTTTATTATGGCTGCCATGGTTCAGAAAGCTAGTCAAAAGCCAGCATGCAAGATTCTGAACTAACTGTCCAAAAGAATAATATCATATTTATAGTTTAGTTTTATCATGGAGATTCTTACTCTTTCTCTGATTGGTTACATGATTGTCGTCAAAAAAAGAAAACCACAAACATATAATGTTATTTTCTAATATGAACTTCTAACCTTTGTGTTTAGGCCATTTGTCTGACTTGCAAGAGGCCTTCCAATCTAACTCAACTTATTTACAAGCAGGTGTTTGCGGTTTGACATTTGAATTTGTATTTGTATTTGTATTTTAATATTTCTAAACCGCACCCTCTCCCCACAGGGACTCGGGGCGGTGCACAGGCACAGTAAAACAATAAATACATATAAACATTTCATTAAAAATAAATTAAATCTAAACCTGCGCTAAAATTCCCATTAAAACTAAGCAATATTATAAAACCCCAATAAAACCCCAAAGACAGAGAGACTATCCTAGGCCGGCCAGACAGAAGAAATGAGTTTTTAATTTGAGACGGAAGGAGCGGAGGTCCGTGGTCGTCCTAATGTCGGGGGGAAGGTCGTTCCAGAGGGCCGGGCCCGCCACAGAGAGAGCCCTTCCCCTGGGCGTCGCCCGCTGACAAAGTCTAGTGGACGGCACCCGGAGAAGTCCCTCTCTGTGGGAGCGAATCGGCCGTGAGGATGTATGAGGCAGGATCCGATCCCGCAGATAGCTAGGTCCCGAGCCATGGAGCGCTTTAAAGATGATAATCAACACCTTGAAGCGCACCCGGAAGACGACAGGTAGCCAGTGCAGCTCGCGCAAGAGCGGTGTTACATGGGTAAACCTAGCGGTTCCCATAATTGCTCGCGCGGCTGCATTCTGGACTAGCTGAAGTCTCCGGGTGCACCTCAAGGGGAGCCCCATGTAGAGAGAGTTGCAATAGTCCAGTCGGGATGTCACGAGCGCATGAGTGACTGTGCGAAGGGCGTCCCGATCCAATAGGGGGCGCAATTGGCGAACCAGGCGAACCTGGTAAAACGCCCTCCTGGCCACGGCTGTCACTTGATCTTCCATGGACAGCCGGGCATCCAGGAGGACACCCAAATTGCGCGCCCCATCCACAGGGGCAAGATGTTCGTCCCCTATGGCCAGCGATGGAGTGAGCTGGTTGAATCGGGCAGCCGGAAACCACAGCCACTCGGTCTTGGTCGGGTTGAGCCTGAGTCCGTTACTTCCCATCCAGACCCGCACGGCTTCCAGGCACTGGCACATCACCGCTACGGCATCGTTGGGGTGGTTTGGGGTAGAAATATACAGCTGGGTGTCGTCAGCGTATAGATGGTACTCTACCCCAAAGCCACGGATGATCTCACCCAGCGGCTTCATGTATGTGTTAAACAGGAGAGGCGAGAGGACCGACCCCTGAGGCACCCCACATGTGAGGGGTCTCGAGGTCGACCTCTGCTCTCCTGCCAACACAAATTGCGATCGGCCAGAGAGGTAGGAGGAGAACCACCGTAAAACGGTGCCTCCCACTCCCAACCCCCCCAGCCGATGCAATAGGATACCATGGTCGATGGTATCGAAAGCCGCCGAGAGGTCTAATAGGACCAGGATGGAGGAACAACCCCCATCTCTGGCCCTCCAGAGATCATCAACCAACGCGACCAATGCCGTCTCAGTGCTATGCCCGGGCCGAAAGCCGGACTGGCGCGGGTCTAGATAATCAACTTCCTCCAGGTGACGGGGAAACTGTTGTGCCACCACACTCTCAACAACCTTCGCCAAGAAGGGAAGTTTGGAGACTGGACGATAGTTGGTTAATAAAGCTGGATCCAAAGAGGGCTTCTTAAGGAGGGGCCTCACCATAGCCTCTTTTAGGGAAGCAGGCAAGGAACCCTCACTTAAGGAAGCGTTGACAACCTCTTGGAGCCAGCCTCGTGTCACCTCCCAGGATGCCAGTACAAGCCAGGAGGGACACGGGTCCAATAAACATGTGGTGGCTCGCAGTCGCCCACGTAACCTGTCCATATCCTCGGAAGTAACGGAGTCAAACTCCTCCCAAACAAGATCTGCCTCGTGGCATCCCACTGGGCCATCAATGGGGGCTAACTCGTTCTGTATCTGAGCGATTTTCTCCTGCAGAAAAATCACAAATTCCTCTGCTCTACCCTGTAGCGGGGCTTCCCGCACCCTCTGTTGAAGGAGAGAGCGGGTCACCCTAAACAGGGCGGCAGGGCGGTTTTCTGCGGATGCTATGAGAGTGGCACAATGATGACGTTTGGCCACTCTCAGCGCCACAATGTAAGTCCGTAAATGGGCTCTTACCTGTGTCCGGTCAGATTCAAATCGAGTAGACCTCCATCTTCTCTCTAGGCATCTCTTGTGGCGTTTCATCACCCTTAGCTCCTCGGTAAACCAAGGAGCCAGGGTAGCTCGCCGCCGCAAGAGAGGCCGCAAGGGCGCGACCCGATCCAAGGCTCCCGTGGTCGCAGTATTCCATGCGGCCACGAGGTCCTCCATCGGGGCGCGGGTCAGGGGTACAGGAAGTGGCCCAAGGGCCGCCTGGAACCCATCAGGATCCATCAGGCGCCTGGGGCGGAACCAGATAGATGACTCAGGTTCCGCCTCCCCGCGGTGGGGGGTGGCGGTTGGAAAGTCGAGCCGGAGAAGTGAGTGGTCTGACCATGACAAGGGTGTGATGACTATATCCCCTGAATTTCCTTTCAAGCTTCCTGTTGAAGCTCCTACAAATTCAGAAATTACAATACAGACCTAAAAAGGGACCCTTTGGGTCATCCAATCCAACCCCACATCATTTCACTCTTAACAACCAGGTCTCACTTTATGCCAATGCCCTGCCTCATTTTCCCCCCTTCTAGACTCTATTTTCAGCTACAATTGAGACTAGCCTATTACAAAACTTTTAAGACAACAATGCAAGCATACAATACTTGGCATGGCATATGGCAAGGTTAATTTTCTCAGGAGTACATGTTAGCAATGCAAACGTATCAGTGAGAAGAAAAAGACAAGTTATACATATGAAATAACTTTTAGGGCTTATTCTCTGAAGGCACTTTCTCCAGTCTCCAGAGTGCACGTTCCAGTAAATTTACATTTTCCCACATAAGAAGAAAACTTCACTTTCTCCTACACACACACCTATGTTCATGAAAAAGGCATGGCTCAGAGGTTCTTTTCATTAGTCCCTGAGAACTGGACCTTCAAACAGATAATGGGAACTAGTGTTTCCAGAGGGAAAATGAACACAAAATCCTGTGGTGGATTGAATTGAGAGCCAAATTGGGAATTGGGTGGCTGAAATGTCTTTGGGCATCTTCCAGTAGTCAAATGCGTCTCCCAACGGTCACTAGTGAGAGTGGTGGGGTGGAAGCTAGTATGTGACCTTCTGTTGGAAGTGGTTGTGGACAGATGGAGACATAATTATATGTCCACAAGTGTCTTTCTATGGGCAAGATGCATTTTGGATGGACATTGTTCTTCTGACAATGACCCCACAGGAATGCCAGGTTCCTGACACCGCTTGACACACAAGGAAGGTGGCCCTAGGATTTCCACACCAATGGCTATAGGGCCAACAATGGGAGGCGGCTCATCCCCATTCTTTTAACTACATGATAAAAGTCACTTTGCAGCTTGACTTCTGCTGCTTTGATTCTTCCATCTACCACCCTTCTCAAGGACTATTGTAGCCCTGGTTTTTCCCAAAGATCAGACTCAACTGGAACTGCATTGTAGGATGAAGGGCTAGCAGACAAACACAACCGGCACTTTTGTCCCAACGCAAGGTCAGTCTGGTTGATAAGGCTTTGACCCCACTCCAAAATTCTTAACAGATAGTCTCCCTTTCTCAACTGCTGTAGGGGTCCATTCCCTCTTTGTTCTATCCCACTGTTTACTGGGACAGTCAAACGTTTGACTTTAGGTGTTGGCTTTGGCTTAGGTCCAGGGATGCGACCCCACCGATTAATAATACGTCTCTGGCGGGAACGGATTTGCTCCAATGGTTTTAAACCTTATGCATTGATCCTTTCCTGTTCCCTGAGTTTTTCAACATCCCCAGATCCTTCCTCAAGAGCAAAGGGGTTACTTGGGCATTTTCGCAACACTGGGAATTACCGTTCAGGATGTAATCACTCAGCAGACTTATTGCCAATAGCAGCCAAATCCACAAGTTCAAAATTGTCCCTTAGCAGAACTTCTCTCTTAACCTACAGAATCACCACATTAGGGAGAAGGCAGGGATTATATGTGACTTGGGAAAGAACAATATTAATCTTAGGTGTTCCACAAAACCAACCCCTATTACCAACATACAATGTCCACAGACCTAGGACTAACACAGCACCACAGAGCAGGGGTCCCCAACCTTTTGGGCACCAGGGACCGGTTTCATTTTAAAGACAATTCCGTGGACCGGTGGGCATGGCTCGGCTGGCGTAGAGGGGGAGTGGGGGGGAGGGGGAACAGGCGGCGCATGCGCGCACGGTGGGGGGTGAGTAGGCTCACTCGCCCCTCTCGGCCCCCAACGGCGTGAGCGGCCGCGCCTGCGCTCTCCTGCCCCCGGTGCGTGCTCTGTCCAGGGGGCTGCCCCCTCCTCCCTCCTCCTCCTCTCCAGCCCTGCGGCCCGGTTCCTATCAAGCCACGGACCGGCACCGGTCCGCGGCCCGGGGGTTGGGGACCCCTGCCACAGAGAACCCACTCCCTGATTTCCTCAAACATATTTCCAGAGGTTTCGTAATGCTCTCTGTCACAATCAATGATTTTATGTACAGCACCTGTCTTTCTGGGGAGGGGGAGATTCCAAAAGAATAAATATCCAAGACAGTAATTCACAATAAGGCAAGAGATAATGCAGTTATGACTACAAATACTTGGCTTGCCATTCCCTGACAGGTGCTCAAACTTCTAATACATCTTATATCTAATAAATAGAACGTTGTCTTCCTCCTCCAAATCTTCGGCCGTACGTTGAGAAATCAGCTTCCAGGGGTGATTTCAGTAGGGCCTCTTCTGCCCCGTATGTAGCCTGCCCATTGCCGGTAGGACAGTTATAGGGGACGCTTCTTCAAGCATACCACTAAAGGATGGGTTTCATCCTGGTTTGCTCCCCAAGGCTCAGCAGCAACTGGCTTAACTCAAGTTCAGTGAATCCAAATCTTGGATTCCAACACTCTTACTGCAAGTGGAGAACACCTGACCACAGTATATGAAACCCACTTGGATTTCAGATTCTTCTCCTTTTTAGAGTTTTACCTATACTCTGTCTTCCACCTGAATATTATTACTCGAGGTGCTCAGAAATGGTGGACTGAGGGAAACACAATATTGTTGGATTTCTTTTGCTTGTTTAATTCTCCCACCATTTGATTCACCCATGAGGCTCCTATTTGGTCTAGGTGCTATATATGATTTTTTTCAAGTTAGCACTTATAACTGGGGGTCTCCCAAACATCATTTCAAAAGGAGATAGCTTAAGTCCTGTGAGTACATCTCACAGACCAGAGTGCCAAAGGTAAGGCATTCACCCATTTAAGGTAAGTTTCAAGACACACTCATTTGTCTGAAATGGTATAAGGTTCCTGCCCACGCAGGGGGTTGGACTAGAAGACCTACAAGGTCCCTTCCAACTCTGCTATTGTATTGTATTATTGTATTACTTTGTCCTTCAGTAGGATTCTAGTCACTTCAAATCTAGTTGCCTGGAGTTCCCCTGCTTTAGAATGTCTGGGGCTCAGTCCCCTTCGCATTTCCAAGGCTGCATAAGCTACCATGTTAGGGTGGCTCTGATCATCTCGGGTTGCTGACAACTTCCCTTTTCAGCCAGCTGTTTTTTCCTCTTCTGCTGGATCCGACCATCCAGCTTGGAGAGATTGCACAGATTCCCTCATATGGAATCTTTAATTCCTCTGAGTAAAGCAACCACTAGTTGCTTTTCCTTTCTAATGCTTCATGAATTACATTCCACATACAATACAATACAATACAATACAATACAATACAATACAATACAATACAATACAATACAATACAATACAATACAATACAATACAATAGCAGAGTTGGAAGGGACCTTGTAGGTCTTCTAGTCCAACCCCCTGCGTGGGCAGGAACCTTATACCATTTCAGACAAATGGCTGTCTAACATCTTTTTAAAGACTTCCAGGGTTGGGGCATTCACAACTTCTGGAGGCAAGCTGTTCCAGAGGTTAATTGTTCTTACTGTCAGGAAATTTCTCCTTAGTTCTAAGTTGCTTCTCTCCTTGATTAGTTTCCACCCATTGCTTCTTGTCCTGCCCCCAGGTGCCTTGGAGAATAGTTTGACTCCCTCTTCTTTGTGGCACCCTCTGAGATATCGGAACACTGCTATCATGTCTCCCCTGGTCCTTCTCTTCATCAAGCTAGACATACCCAGCTCCTGCAGCCGTTCTTCATATGTCTTAGTCTCCAGTCCCCTAATCATCTTGGTTGCTCTTCTCTGCACTCTTTCCAGAGTCTCCACGTCTTTTCTACATCGTGGCGACCAAAACTGTATGCAGTATTCCAAGTGTGGCCTTACCAAGGCACCATACAGTGGCATTAACACTTCACGTGATCTAGATTCTATCCCTCTGTTTATGCAGCCTAGAACTGTGTTGGCTTTTTTGGCAGCTGCTGCACACTGCTGGCTCCTATTTAAATGGTTCTCCACTAGGATTCCAAGATCCCTCTCACAGTTGCTACTATTGAGCAAGGTACCACCTATACTGTACTTGTGCATTTGGTTTTTCTTGCCTATATGTAGGACCTTACTTTTTTCACAATTGAATTTCATTTTATTAGATAGTGCCCAATGTTCAAGTTTGTCTAGATCCTTCTGTATCTTAAGCCTATCTTCTGGAGTGTTGGCTATTCCTGCCAGCTTGGTGTCGTCTGCAAATTTGATGAGTTCCCCATTTATCCCCTCATCCAAATCGTTGATGAAGATGTTAAAGAGTACTGGGCCTAAAACAGAGCCTTGCGGGACTCCACTGCATACTTCCTTCCATGTAGATGCAGTTCCATTGAGGACTACACGTTGAGTGTGGTTGGTCAGCCAGCTGCGAATCCATTTGGTGGTGCTGCTGTCTAACCCACAATTTTCTACTTTATCTAATAGTAGGTTATGGTCTACTTTATCAAATGCCTTACTGAAGTCCAGGTAAATTATATCAACAGCATTCCTCTGGTCCACTGATTTTGTTACTTTGTCAAAGAATGCAATTAGATTCGTCTGGCATGATCTGTTTTTGACAAACCCATGTTGGCTTTTGGCTATTACTTTGTTTGCTTCTAGGTGTTCACTTATTTGTTGTTTAATTATCTTTTCCAGAATCTTTCCTGGTATTGAGGTCAGGCTGATGGGTCTATAGTTTCCTGGATCTGTTTTTTTTTCCTTTTTTGAAGATGGGAACCACATCTGCTCTTTTCCAGTCTTCTGGCAGTTCCCCGGTGCTCCAGGATCTCTGAAAGATATAGTTCAGTGGTTCTGAGATCTCGTCTGCCAGTTCCTTCAGAACCCTGGGGTGTAATCTGCAAATTTGATGAGTTCCCCATTTATCCCCTCATCCAAATCGTTGATGAAGATGTTAAAGAGTACTGGGCCTAAAACAGAGCCTTGGGGGACTCCACTGCATACTTCCTTCCATGTAGATGCAGTTCCAGGACTACACGTTGAGTGCGGTTGGTCAGCCAGTTGCGAATCCATTTGCTGGTGGTGCTGTCTAACCCACAATTTTCTACTTTATCTAATAGTAGGTTATGGTCTACTTTATCAAATGCCTTACTGAAGTCCAGGTAAATTATATCAACAGCATTCCTCTGGTCCACTGATTTTGTCACTTTGTCAAAGAATGCAATTAGATTCGTAATTGAGAGATTTCTCAAGTTTTGGTAAGTTATGCTTATTTTAATTTTCTAATGCCTGTTTTTGTTCCTTTGTCCAAACAAAGGGTTCTTTTTCACCCCCCTTTGTGGATTCATAGAATAGTTTAGCTAGAAGGGCAAAATTTTGCATCCATTCCATCCTGTCTTTAAGTTGTTTTGTGCACAATACAGACAGGCACTTTCTTTCCAAATAGCCCCATGAGCATGTAAAACTATATATTTTCTGTCTGTATAGACATTAACCATGTTCCCTTCTGCTGGTCCTCTAACCAGGCATGGGATTCTAACTACTGATCCCTCCTCGTACAATTCTTCCGGCAGGTCCCCTGGCCTCCCACTCTGTCTAAGAGCTTCGGCGAGGAAAACATGTGTTTCCTCTTGCTTTTTTGAAGTTCCTTCTTCTCTGAGGTTTTGAGCCCAATTAATATACATTTTGTATACTAATCCCACTGCAGAGTGACCAATGAAGATCAAATTGACCATTCTCTTATTTTCTTCAACCTCAGGATCTAATTTGGTATTTTGCCTAAAGGTTTGATAAATGCATTCTAGGATTTCCCTTGGATTTTCATCCTGTTTCTGTTGATTTTGATAGACCTTCCCTAAATTCTTAACTTTTGTTTGAGTCCTAACAAAACTAAGGTCCAATAGTTTTGCAGCTGAATGGACTAAGGTTCCCAATCTGGTTCCTTCAGAAACCATGTCCAGTCTGGATTTTTCTGCATGATCCTTCTGCAAATGCTTATTCATGGTTCCCTTCACCAGGCTTCTTTTCTCTGGGGTTTATGTCTGCCCAAGTAGACTGGTGAGTTCAGAAAAATGGATGCAAAAATGACATGCATCTCATCTGGATTTCCTCTATAATTAGGAATTTGATTTCTCCAATTATATAAATTAGCCATTGAGAATGGAGCATACACTCACATTTTACGCTGCTCCCCCTCAATTCCTGGCAATAAAAATTCCCTTAGGGGCAATTTGAGTTTTTGTCTCAACTGCTCCTTTGGACCGGGTTTGTGGTCCACTTGATCTGTCCCTTCGGTAACCTTTTTTTGGCTTCCTTCCTCCTGGCCCCACCTAATGGGACCGTTCGTTTTCTCTAACCAATATTTGATTCTCCCTTTTGTCTCCTACTTCTTCAGTGTCAACCATTTCATATCAAAGATACATAGGTGGAGGGCACTGATGTCAGAGATTCTCTCTCTTTCCTTTTTTGTAAGACAAAAACAAAAAACACTTACACACATCAACAAAGTCATACACACAAGTTAAAACAGCACAGGAGCTAAATTTTTCATTGAGACTCTCTGTTTCTTTTTCTCTTATTTTTCTCTTTTTTCTTCTTCTTCTTTCCTCTTTCCTCGAGGTTTGTTACCCACCTTGGTAACTGACTATATCTTAGGTTTTTTTTTCTAAGAGTGTTGTATTCTGTCCACCTTGGACTACACACCTTACAACCCTTTTTTTTCTTCTTCTTCTTTGTTCTGGGGGGTTCAGGGATTCTGGGGTGTTCAGTGTCTTCTCTTGTGTCTTCTTTTTCTTTCAGCCGGCGTTATTTATTGACTTGTCCTAGGCGCTATTTATTGACTTGTCCTGATCCTGGTCCGGTCTTGGATCGGTCGTGTCCACCAAATGCCCGAGGGGGGCCATCTGCTTCCTCCCAGAGAATTGCTCTGTGGCGCCTGGAGGTTGGCTAGATTGCATCGATTGGGCCCCGGTTGGTCGTGCCGTCCTCAGCGAAATATCGCTCCAAGTCCCGGCGGACGTCACCATTATGTTGCAGGAAAAAGAGCACAAGACTTGGACTTCTCAAAATCAGGAAAAGTTTATTATGGCTGCCATGGTTCAGAAAGCTAGTCAAAAACCAGCATGCAAGATTCTGAACTAACTGTCCAAAAGAATAATATCATATTTATAGTTTAGTTTTATCATGGAGATTCATACTCTTTCTCTGATTGGTTACATGATTGTCGTCAAAAAAAGAAAACCACAAACATATCCTGTTATTTTCTAAGATGAACTTCTAACCTTTGTGTTTAGGCCGTTTGTCTGACTTGCAAGAGGCCTTCCAATCTAACTCAACCTATTTACAAGCAGGTGTTTGCGGTTTGACATTTGAATTTCCTTTCAAGCTTCCTGTTGAAGCTCCTACAAATTCAGAAATTACAATACAGACCTAAAAAGGGACCCTTTGGGTCATCCAATCCAACCCCACATCATTTCACTCTTAACAACCAGGTCTCACTTTATGCCAATGCCCTGCCTCAAATCCCTATCTTTGATTCTTCACATGCAATCCTGAAATCCATGTGCTATGGCACCAAGAGATAATTGTCACTTCTTCATGCCTGCATTTTCTTACATTAATTCCATTAATCTGTAGAATTGCATCTCCTATGAACAGTAGGCCTGAGAGTTCCATTTATTGTTCTTTAGAAGTTTTGGAAACCACCACAGGAATATTATGCTCTGCCCCTCCCTTTATACTTAATCCAAATCCTCCTACAGTTTGCCTTCTAATTGTTACAGTTATTTCTTCAGAATAAAATGGTTCAGACACACAGATAACATCTTGTCCTTGAATTGTCAAAAGGGCTTTGGCTAAGACTTCCTTCCGGTCGGCCGGAGGCGACGGTCGGGTCTTGTGCTCGTCCGCCGCTTGGTTGCTTCTGCGGCCCCTTCGGGGGCAGGGGGCTCTTGTAAAGTGCCCCCGCTGCAAGGGCGGCTTGCGGTGAGTCCCCCCACCTCGACGGCGGTCGGGGGGGGGTGTGGCTCCCGCTTCGACCTAGGCGCAGGAGAACGAGTCGCGGGGGGGTGAGTTCCTCTTTCGTCCCCTTCGCCGATGGGGAGCCAGAACAGCTGCTGAGATTCAAGACGGGCTGAAAGCCGAGGGCTGGAGGCAACGCCGAGGCTCATGGCTACAGAGTGGATTGTGAGTGACTTTTATTTAATGCTTTCAACTTTCATTTTAAAAGAAGAAGGAGGAGGGAGTTTGTAAAACCCCTCCTCGGAAGGAAAACAAAGTGGCGTTTTGAAATGTTCCCCAGGCTTGGGGAGGTGGAAGAATCAACATCCGACTTTTAAACTACAAGTGAAAGTCTTTCACTTTAAGAATTTCAATGATATTTTGTATCTTTGTCTGGCAACAACTGAAATGAACTTTCACTAGATCTCTGAGGTTTCCAGAGGGGCGGGGAAGATGGCGTTCCTTTGTTCTCAGCAGGAAATGTTCACTTTGGAAATTTGCTGACACTCCCTCGTCTTTGGGACTGAACTCTTTAACAGTGGATTGATTTAATTGACTATTAAGACCTTTCCCAGATGTGCCTTCTTTCTTTTTATTTGATTGCTTTTAAAAATTGTTCTCTCTCTGGACTGCAAGCAAATTGAACTTTGAATTTGGATATTGACTTTTGCTCTCTCTTCACCTCACGGACTACCTCTCCAACAGACGCCATATTAGTGACAAGAACTTAATACTTTCATTATGGCTTCAAAAAAGCAGCCACATCAAGCCAAGATTACTTCAATGTTATCCAAAGAAACAGAGGTGGAAGCTACACAGTTATCAGCAATATTATGAAAGAAATAAAAGAAATCCGGAAAGACAATGTTAGCTCAAAATTGGAACTTTTGGAGACACAGAAAGCACTAATGGAAAATAAACAAAGAATTGATGGATTGGAGGGGGGGACGGCTGAGATGAGGGGAGAGATAAAAAATTCTCAAAGGCAAATTGTGGATTTAGCTAGTCATATGTCTAGGATGGATTTTGAAAGGATGTCTTACTTTTTAAGGTTTCAAAATATTCCTGAAGTTGCTTCTGAAGATTTGAAAGATTTAATGTGTATGATGTTAGCAGATTACACTAAACAGAGCAAAGAGGATATTTGGGGGGACATCGATTTGATTTATAGAATTAACTCAGCATATGCTAGAATAAATGAGGTACCCAGAGAGATACATATTAAATTTGTAAGAAGGTCAATGAGGGATAGGATCCTGAGAGCACAAAGAGACGGTCCCTTAATATACCAACAGACTGAGATTGCCATTTTGAAACAGATCCCGAAAAAGATTAGAGAAATAAGGAGGAAATATTCCTTCTTATCAAAAAGATTATATAAAAAGGGGGTGTGGTTCAAGTGGTTGATGCCAGAGGGAATGTTAGTGTTCTGGGAGGGGGGGAGAGTAAGAATTAAAACAATTGCAGAGGCGGAAGCCTTTCTTAAAAAACATTCCCCAATCCTGGAGGATGAAAATGGGGGAGCAGAGGGGGCCACGGCTCCGCCCACTGGAGGTCAGGGAGAGGAAGATACAATTGCTAAAATACTTAGATCTCACAAATGACTTTTTTCTATATAGTGTAACCGCTATTTGGATGTTTACAGAATTAATGACTGATTGCATGAATATAAACTGATATATTTGTATCTCTTTCCACTTTGTAGGGAAATGAAAAACGATTTGTATTATCTTATCTTTTTTTTTTTTTGTAAGAAGCCTCGGAGGGGGCCGACACCTCCGACATAGATGTCCTCAAAATATCTTTGTATTACCTTATACCTTTTTCCTTTTTTTTTTGAAATTTTTTTTTGTAAAAACCAATAAAACTTTTTCAAAAGTAAAGTAAAAGGGCTTTGGCTAAGTGCAGCCGCATTTTGAAAGGCTCCTGCATCTGTTAACATCTCATGTTTAGATCCCCCATTTGGACTTCCACAGAGGTGGGTTGGGGGAGCAACAGCTCCCTGCCCCCGGCCTCTTCACCTTTCTTTTTCTGCTTGCATGGCTATAGCCACCAGGCATCCACACTTCCAATATCCTTCTTTTCTGCATATAGCACACTGGTAGGGTCCCAAGGGGACCTTCCCTCCTCCATGCCCATAACTACTTTCAGATTCCCTAAACTCCCACTCCTCGCCACCTCTGTAACTTTCTTTCCTGATTAACGGAAGCTTCAGGATCTAAATCAGTGTATTATGTAAAATCCTGGTTTATCCGTTCAAGAAAAGTCCTCAAGACTTTCCTCTTTCTTTTGCCTTACTTCATATACTTTTGCAAGAATCTTAATTTAAGGCAGGGGTCTCCAACCTTTGCAACTTTAAGTCTGAAGGACTTCAGCTCCCAGAATTCTCCAGCCAGCAAAGCTGGCTGGAGAAGTCTAGGAGCTGAAGTCCTTCAGGCTTAAAGTTGCAAAGGTTGGAGACCCCTGATTTAAGGAACTCCATTTTTGTGGGGATTCCATATAAGATTGAGAATTCTGTAGCCTCCTATTGTCCCTATCATCATCCAGATCCCATTCTGGCTTTGGGGGGGGGGGGGCGTTCCCAGCGGCTGGCATTCTCATGCTGTTTTTCCTTTTTTTTAAAAAATGTAAACTGCCGCTCCATGGCCCATTGCCCCCCTCACCAGTCTCCGTTCCTCTGGTGTTAAAAGGACATCCATCAATGCCTGAATGTCTGCCCAAGTGGGGCTATGCATCCTTATAATAGATAAGAACAGAGTGCATTTTCTCTGGGTCTTCCCTATAACTGGGATGTTGTTGCTTCCAGTTATAAAGGTCAGAAGTAGAAAATGGTATGTAAACAAGCACTCAACAGAATCTATTGCCTCCTCCTACCACAATATTTTCTCGGAGTGAGCCTTCATCCCTGGTTTTAGTTTTGAACGAGATGGGATTTCACAAGATTCACTCACTGTTTGTTTACATTGTTCCTCAGCCTCCCCCCCCCCCCATTCTCTGGGATCTCCTTGTCTGGAGTGTCCCATTCCATTAGTAAGCAGGGGGTGGCAGAGCAGTCTCAGAGTCCTCCAGTTTAACCGGAGGAGCACTGGGATTCTTTATAAGAAAGGGAATCAAAATAATGAACCCCTTTCACAATCTGGGGATAGGGACTCAACACAAACAAGCATTTACACATCAGCATACTTACACATTTATCCTCCATTCAAACTGCTTGCATAAAAATCCACATACAAATATTTCCTTTCATACTTTCTCCAGGCAAATCAATCATCATCCAATACCGGACCAGGATCAGGACAAGTCAATAAATAACGCTGGCTGAAAGAAAAAGAAGACGCCTGCAGGCAAGTATTGTGGGAATTGTGGTAGACCCACTCGGTTGAGAGTGGAAGGGGGGGCCTGATCACCTCCCTGGGCCCGGGATAGCGTCCACTTCCTAACGGAACCGGCGTATCCTAATGAGGCTCTAGAATTGTGTGGGTGGTTAAGTCACCGCAGTTCCTGAAGGCGACCGTGATATTCCGGCACCCCAGGTCGGTGACAGTGTCTTAGAAATAGAACATGGGTGGTGAAGGAAGCGTTTGTCAAACGCCTCTTCAATACATGTTACTCTATACGTTTGGATCTTTAAAAATAGCCCAGTGGGTACTGGGAGAGCCAAGAAAAAAAATAGAAAAGAGAAGACACAGAACACCCCAGAACAAAGAAGAAGAAGAAAAAAGGTGTGTAGTACAGGGTGGACAGAATACAACACTCTTAGAAAAAACCCTGAGATATAGTCAGTTACCAGGATGGGTAACAAAGCCTTGAGGAAAGGAAAAAAAGAGAAAAATAATAGAAAAAGAAAAAGAGAGTCTCAATGAAACATTTAGTTCCTGTGTTGTTTTAACTTGTGTGTTTGTCTTTGTTGATGTGTGTGTTTTTTGTTTTTGTCTTACAAAAAGGAAAGAGAGAGAGAGTCTCTGACATCAGTGCCCTCCACCTATGTATCTTTGATATGAAATGGTTGACACTGAAGAAGTAGGAGACCCAGGGAGAATCAAATATTGGTTAGAAAGAACAAACGGTCCCATTAGGTGGGGCCAGGAGGAAGGAAGCCAAAAAGGTTACTGAAGATCAAGTGGACCACAAACCCAGTCCAAAGGAGCAGTTGAGACAAAAACTCAAATTGCCCCAAAGGGAATTTTTATTGCCAGGAGTTGAGGGGGAGCAGTGTAAGATGTGAGTATATGCTCCATTCTCAATGGCTAATTTATATAATTGGAAAAATCAAATTCCTAATTATAGAGGAAATCCTAGAATGCTTTATTAAACCTTTAGGCAAAATACCAAATCAGATTCTGAGGTTGAAGAAAATAAGAGAATGGTCAATATGATCTTCATTGGTCAGTCTTCAGAAGACATTAAAGCCAAATTAAAGAAGACCAAGGGAGCCCCAGGAAAGGCATCTCTGAATTTGTGGAATGAACATACAAAATGTATATTAATTGAGCTCAAAACCTCAGAGAAAAAGGAACTTCAAAGGACAAGAGGAAACACATTTTTCCTCGCCGAAGCCCTTAGACAGAGTGGGAGGCCAGGGGACCCGCTGGAAGAATTGTACGAGGAGGGATCAGTAGTTAGAATCCCATGCCTGGTTAGAGGACCAGCAGAAGGGAACATGGTTAATGTCTACGCAGACAGATAATATATAGTTTTACATGCTCATGGGGCTATTTGGAAAGAAAGTGCCTGTCTCTATTGTGCACAAAACAACCTAAAGACAGGATGAAATGGATACAAAATTTTGCCCTACTAGCCAAACTATTCTATGAATCCACAAAGGGGGGGGGGTGAAAAAGAACCCTTTGTTTGGACACAGGAACAAAAACAGGCATTAGAAAGGAAGAGCAACTAGTGCGCTTGCTCAGAGGAATTGAAGATTCCATATGAGGGAATCTGCGCAATCTCTCCAAGCTGGATGGTCGGATCCAGCAGAAGAGAGAAAAGCAGCTGACAGAGAAGCAAGACTGTCAGCAACCCGAGATGATCTGAGCTACCCTGACATGACAGCTTATGCAGCATTTGAAATGCGAAGGGGACTGAGCCCCAGATATTCTAAAGCAGGGGAACTCCAGGCAACTAGATTTGAAGTGACTAGAATCCTACTCAAGGACAAAGTGTGTCTTGAAACTCATCTTGAATGGGTGAATGCATTGCCACTGGCACTTTGGTCTGTGCATGCACTTCATGAAAGGGAATTAGGTTATCTCCTTTTGAAATGATGTATGGGAGACCCCCAGTTATAAGTGCTAACTTGAAAAATCATATATAGCACCTAGATCAAATAGGAGCCTCATGGGTGAATCAAATGGTGGGAGAATTAAACAAGCAAAAGAAATCCAACAATATTGTGTGTCCCTCAGTCCACCATTTCTGAGCACCTCTAGTCATAATATTCAGGTGGAAGACAGAGTATAGGTAAAACTCTAAAAAGGAGAAGAATCTGAAATCCAAGTGGGTTTCATATACTGTGGTCAGGTGTTCTCCACTTGCAGTAAGAGTGTTGGAATCCAAGATTTGGATTCACTGAACTTGAGTTAAGCCAGTTGCTGCTGAGCCTTGGGGAGCAAACCAGGATGAAACCCATCCTTTAGTGGTACGCTTGAAGAAGTGCCCCCTATAACTGTCCTACCGGCAATGGGCAGGCTACATACGGGGCAGAAGAGGCCTTACTGAAGTCACCCCTGGAAGCTGACTTCTCGATGTATGGCCGAAGATTTGGAGGAGGAAGACAACGTTCCATTTGTTAGATATAAGATGTATTAGAAAGTTTGAGCACCTGTCAGGGAATGGCAAGCCAAGTATTTGTAGTCATAACTGTATTATCTCTTGCCTTAGTGAGTGTGCTCGCCCTTATTGTGATTTGCTGTATTGGATATTCATACTTTTGGAATCTCCCCCTACCCAGAAAGACAGGTGCTGTACCTAAAATCATTGATTGTGACAGAGAGCATTACAAAACCCCTAGAAACATGTTTGATGAAACCTGGGAGTGGGTTCTCTGTGGTGCTGTGTTAGTCCTAGGACTGTGGACATTGTATGTTACAAACAAGGGGTGGTATTGTGGAACACCTAAGATTGATATTGCCTTTTCCCAAATCATATATAACCCCTGCCTTCTCCCTAATGTGATGATTCTGTAGGTTAAGAGAATTGTGTTTGGAGAAGTTCTGCTAAGTGACAAGTTTGAGCTTGTTGTGGCTTTGGCTGTTATTGGCAAAGGGCTTGCTAAGTGAACCTCTTGAACAGTAATTCCCAGTGTGAATACCCGAATGACTCGCCTTGCCCTCGAAGGAGGATCCAGGGCTGCTGGCCCTTCATCCTATAATGCAATTCCAGTTGAGTCTGATCTTTGGGAAAAGACCAGGGCCACAGTAGTTCTTGAAAAGGGTGGTAAGGGAAGAACTAAAGCAGACTGGGAATGAGCCGCCTCCCCATTGTTGGCCCTATAGCTGTTGGTGTGGAAATCTTAGGGCCACCTTCCTTGTGTGTCAAGCGGTGTCAGGAACCTGGCACTCCTGTGGGGTCACTGTCAGAAGAACAATGTCCATCCAAAATGCACCTTGCCCGTAGACACTTGTGGACATATAATTAACCCACAGTATGTCTCCATCTGTCCACAACCTCTTCCAACAGAAGGTCACCTACTTGCTTTCACCCCCCTCACTAGTAACCGTTGGGAGGAGAATTTGACTACTGGAAGATGCCCAAAGACATTTCAGCCACCCCATTCCCAATATGGCTCTCGATTCAATCCACCACAGGATTTTGTGTTCATTTTCCCTCTGGAAACACCAGTTCCCATTATCTATTTGAAGGTCCAGTTCTTAGGGACTAAGAAAAGAACCTCCGAGCCCATGCCATTTCCATGAACATAGGTGTGTGTGTAGGAGAAAATGAAGTCTTCTTCTTATGTGGGAAAAATGTAAATTTACTGGAACATGTACTCTGGAAACTGGAGAAGGTACTTTCAGAGAATAAGCCCTAAAAGTTATTTCATATGCATTACTTGTCTCTTTCTTCTCACTGATATGTTTGCATTGCTAACATGTACTCCTGAGAAATTAACCTTGCCATATGCCGTGCCAAGTGTTGTATGCTTGTATTGTTTAATAGGCTAGTCTCAATTGTAGCTGAAAATAGAGTCTAGAAGGGGGGGAAATGAGGCAGGGCATAAAGCGATTTTTAGACATAAGAGTGAAATGATGTGGGGTTGGACTGGATGACCTAGAGGGTCCCTTTTTAGCTCTGCATTGTAACAATATTTTCTGTGTTTGTTGGAGCTTCAACAGGAAGTCTAAGCGCCAAACCGCAAACACCTGCTTGTAAATAGGTCGAATTAGTTGGTAGGCCCCTTGCAAGTCAGACAAAGGGCTTAACCACAAAAGTCAGAAGTTCAGCTTAATGAAATTAGAAACGCTAAGCAAGATAGAAACAGCTCGATGCCTAGAAATAACAGGATGTGCTTGTGGTTTTCTTTTGTGATAACAATTGTGTACCCAATAAGAAAAGAGTAAGAATTTCCATGATAAAAAAGTTGTTTTTCCTGAAGTATAAGAAGGTGTCTTTTTTTCTCAGACAGCTGTTCAGATTTTGCATGCTGGCCTTTGACTAGCTTTCTGAACCTGGCAGCCATAAATAAACTTTTCCTGATACTGAGAAGTCCAAGTCTCCTTATTTCCTGCAACAAGAAGAGACACAAGGAATCAGACCGTTTTTGAGGAAATCTGACCTACCACAAGTCCCCGAGTCTATGAAGCAGCTTTTTGTCTTTTGAAAAAGTTTTATTGGTTTTAACAATTTATGTTAGGAAAAGGGGTAAATAAGGTAATGAACAATATTTGGAGCTTCCACATCGGATCTGATGACCGCCTCCGAGTCTTCATACATATTCAATTAAAAAGAAATTATCAAGGGGAAGGGGTACATACATTTTAAAATCATAAGTTTTCATATTATTTTATACATTCAATTACTTTGTACTATTGACGTCCGTACAGGAATTACTAAAAAAAAAATATAACAAATTATTTTTGCGATCTGAGCCTCTTTGCTATAGTCTCTTCCTCCTCCCCCCCACCAGCAGGCGGACCCGTGGCTCCTCCCGTTCCCATCTCATCGGCATCCAGGATTGAGGAATGTTTTTTAAATAAATTATGCGCCTCTTCAACTGTTTTAATTCTAACTCTTCCTCCCTCCCAGAATACCAGCATCCCTTCCGGCATCAACCACTTGAACCACACCCCCTTTTTGAATAATTTTTTAGTTAAGAAGGAATAATTCCTTCTTATATCTCTTATTTTCTTTGGGATCTGCTTCAATATGGCCACCTCGTTTTGCTGATACATCAAAGGGCCTCCTCTCTGCGCTCTCAGTATCTCCTCTCTCATTGACCTTCTTAAAAATTTAAGGTGAGGGGTATACTTTTTGTATGTGATTTTATATTATATGTCGGGGGGGTAAAAGGGGGGAAAACTTGTCTGAATAAAACTTTTGCAATAAAAAAAAAAATTAATATGTATCTCTCTGGGTACCTCATTTATTCTGGCAAATGCTGAGTTAATTCTATAAATCAAATCAATGTCCCCCCCCAAAATAAATTCCTTATCTTTCTTAATATAATCCGCTAACATAGTAGCCATCAGCTCTCTCAGATTCTCATTGGGTAATTCAGGAACATTCTGGAATCTTAAAAAAAAAGACATGCGTTCAAAATCAATTTTAGACATTTGACCAGTAATATCTGTAAGTTCTTTCTTAAAGTCTTTTATCTCTTCCTTCACCTCAACCACCCCTCCTTCCAGCCCCACAGTTTTTTGTTTATTATTTGTTATTTCTCTTTGCGCCTCCAGCAATTCCAGTCTTGTGCTTAAATTGTCTTTCCGGATTTGTTGCATTTCATTCATTATTCTTTGAAACATCTCCTCTACGTTGAATGGCTGAGGGCTTGGTGACTTAGGATCCTCTACCTCTGTTTCCTTCTGTAACATTGCTGAAATCTTTGGTTGTGAGGATGGGCTGGATCTTATAGATGCTGGAGCAGAACTTGGTTTCCCAGATGGAGGTTTCCTCGATGCCATAATTAAAGTTTTTGGTATTAATGCGTATAGAGGAAGAAAGGGGGAAAAAATGGCGCTGTTGGGCGGGCAGTCTGTGAAGTCCGAGACAAAAGCAGCTGGAGTTCAAATTGAGTTTACAATGTCCAGAGAGAGAGAAGAAAAAAAAAGAAAAATTTTCCAAGCAAAACAGAAAGTTTCACAAAAGGAGAAGACACCAAAAGACACCAGAGCAGGTCCTTTTCTTATATATTTTAAAATTAGTCTAGATCTATTAAAATAGAGGAATGCTTATTTTCAAAAGTTCCATCCTGAGAACAAAGAGAACGCCATCTTCCGCCTTGCCGGCAGGGTAAAGAAAGAGAAAGTAGAAACAGTCAGTTTA
This sequence comes from Rhabdophis nuchalis, assembly GCA_039707465.1. NCBI lineage: Eukaryota > Metazoa > Chordata > Lepidosauria > Squamata > Natricidae > Rhabdophis > Rhabdophis nuchalis. The sequence goes on from CM077650.1 coordinate 37,670,153, forward strand.
AAATGTAGCAAGGCTCCGGATACATTGTTTAACAGCAAATCCCTTAGTTAAGGAGAAACTTCCTTTTTCAATAAATCCGACGGAAGTCACCTTCACTCTCTCCGCAGCGCGGGACTCTTTATACAATGCCGCTTTGTTCCAGGGGGGTTGTTTCCAACTCCCCCCTATCTTCTCTTTCCATCAAATTGAATGTAAAAAAAAGTCCAAATAAGGCACATACCATTATTTTTATAATCCGAAGCCTCGGCGCAGCCATACAGCCCGGAGTTTCAGCTCCTTCTTACATCCTCCATGTTCCGGCGTCTTCAGCGAAGGGGAAATTCCCCCCGCGAAAGTTCCCCAGCCCCTAGGGCGAAGCAGGAGCGGCCCCCCCGACCGCCATCGAGATGTGGGCCCTCTCCGCAAGCCGCCCGTGCAGAGGGGGGGATTTTAAACCTCCCCCCCGCGCCCAAGGGCGCAGCTGAGGCAACACAGCGGCGGACGCGAAGATCCGCGTCCGTCCGCGTCCGAAGCCGGAAACGATCTCTATGAAGCAGCTTCTTAACGCTGATATAACGGAAGGGGAAGTAGAAGCAGCCATGATGAAAAAAGCCAATGGGAAGACCCCGGGTACGGATGGGCTACCGGTTGAACTATATAAGGCGATGTTTGGGATATTGGGTAAATATATGACAGAGTTGTTTAATAGAGTGATGAGGGATACCCAGATTCCAGCATCGTGGTCTGAAGCATTTATTTCCATTATTCCTAAGGAAGGGGCTGATTTGTCACTTATTAGAAATTATAGGCCAATCTCGCTGCTAAACTCTGACTATAAAATTTTTGCGGCAGTGTTAGCAGCAAGACTTACCTGCTTTCTTAATACCTTTATACACTCAGATCAGAATGGCTTCCTCCCCATCCGACAGCTACAGGATAATCTGAGGATGATTATGAATACCCTGGAATATTTTGAGGCCTGCCCTGATAAACAGATGGCCGTAGTTTTTGTTGACGCCCAAAAGGCATTTGATCGGGTTTCCTGGGACTTTATGATATCCCAGATGTATTATATGGATTTTGACACGAAATTCATAGGTGCAATTCAGGCCATATACCAGAAGCAAACAGCAAGGGTATTGATTGAGGGAGACCAAACAGAGAAGATCGAGATATATAGAGGCACAAGACAGGGTTGCCCCTTATCCCCGCTCTTATTTGTTTTGACTTTGGAACCTCTATTGAGAGAAGTAAGACGGAACAATGAGATACAGGGATTGAGGATTAGACGGGAGGAGGTTAAGGTGCAAGCCTATGCAGATGATCTGGCTTTCATTCTAGAGGAACCAAGAGAATCAGGACCGCATTTGTTAGAATTAATTAGGGAGTTTGGGAGCATTGCAGGTCTACTTCTTAATGAAGATAAGACTAAAATGCTTGTCAAAAATATGACCCTAAGACAGAAACACCAACTTGAAGAACTAGTGGGTTTGAAGATCGTAAATAAGATCAAATATTTGGGAATATGGTTGACAGGGAGATGTAGTTCCATAAAGGAAGATAATTATGTTCATCTTTACAAGCAGATGGTTAAAGATTTCGGCAGATGGAAGAGCCTGCAACTTTCCCTTATGGGTAAGGTGACCAGATGTCCCGCTTTTGGCGGGACAGACCCGCATTTCAAGCATCTGCCCCGCGGCCCGCGGCCTCTTAAAAATATCCCCCTTTTTGGCGGCGGGGGCCAGGCGGGCAGCAGGTGCTCTGCACGTGCTCAGAGGCGCGGGGCACGGGCAGGAAGCGGTGGGCTGGCGGGCAGGCGGAAGGGGAGGGCCAGCGAGGGAGGAGCCAGGCCCAGGCAGGCAGCAGGCGGCGGAAGAGGAGGACAGCCTGCCGGAGCCCGCACAGCCCTGAACTTCTTCGCGCCGCGCCCGCGATGCACTGAGAGCAGCCGGACGGAATCCCCACCGCCGGCGCCTCCTCGCCCGGCTCGTCCCGGGCGCCCATGGCGGAACGGGCGGGCGGCAGTGGGGCTTCCGTCCGGCTGCTCTCAGCGCATCGCAGCGCGGCTTAAAGAAGTTCAGGGCTGTGCGGGCTGCGGCAGGCTGTCCTCCTCTTCCGCCGCCTGCTGCCTGCCTTGGCCTGGCTCCTCCCTCGCTGGCCTTCCCCTTCTGCCTGCCCGCCAGCCTGCCACTTCCTGCCCCGTGCCTCTGAGCGCGTGCAGAGCACCCGTTGCCCGCCCAGCCCTGCTCCGCCGCCCCACCAGAGGGGGGGGAAGGGAGGGAGGGGGTCGGCCTGCGCGAGCCAGCGAGGGAAGTGGGTGGCGAGGCTGCGGAGCTGGGAAAGGCCGCTGCCCCCCCCCCCCTGTCGATGGTGTCCCGCTTTGTGAGTTTGAAAATCTGGTCACCTTACTTATGGGGAGAATAGCAGTTATTAAAATGTGTATCCTCCCCAAATGGCTATTTTTATTTCAATCGGCCCCTGTAAAATTGTATAAAAAGTTTTTCAATGAAATGAATAGAGCCGTCTCAAAATTCATCTGGCAAGGTAAAAAGCCTAGAATTAAACTTAAAATGATGCAGGAACCTAGAATCAGAGGAGGATTTGGCCTCCCCAATTGGCAGCTTTATTACCAGGCGGCTTTATTAATTTGGATAAAAGAGTGGATGACCCTGAGAAGAACGCGGCTCCTGACAATTGAAGGCTGGGGCCTCCAGTATGGTTGGCATTATTATATTTGGCCCGGTTCTGAGCGACCCGAACACTTCTATGACCATCTTGTTCATAGGACCTTGAGCTATACTTGGGAGAAGTTGAGGAGGAAGATATATTTGAAGGTGCCGTGTTGGATCTCTATTCAGGAAGCCCTTGTCTACCCAACACTATATGGAGGGGAGAAAACATTGACATATGAGGAGATCTTAGATGCCCAGGGGAATTTGAAGACCAGGGAAATATTAGCCTCGCAAGGATACAATATGGATTGGTGGCCATACTCCCAGATACTCTCAAGATACAAAAAAGATCAGAAGGCTGAAGGGATATATCCCTATAAACAAGAATTGGACATGGTTCTTTTTGGGAAAGAGAAAGGGATGTTCTCCAAGTGTTACGCATATCTATCGTTATTAGATGTAGGGGAGGAAGTGGTCAAAGATTGTATGATTGCTTGGGGACGGAACATAGGACGTACACTGGATTTTCAAAGCTGGGAAGAAATTTGGTTTAAAAACATGAAATTGACAATGGCAGCTTCGTATAGGGAGAATATATATAAAATGATATATCGGTGGCATCTACCTCCGGCAAGACTTGCCAGAATGTTCCCTGGGACTATGCCTAATTGTTGGAAATGTAGCCACAGGGAGGGGACCTATTTCCATCAGTGGTGGACCTGCCCAATGGCGATTAAATACTGGAAAAAGATCAGGCAGTGGCTAATAGAAATTACCCAACATCGATTTGAGTTGAAACCGGAAACCTTCCTTTTAGGACTTAAACCCCCAGATATCAATCTGGATATATGGTTTCTGGCGTTGCACATAATTATTGCGACAAGATTGGCATTTGCCCAGGAATGGAAAAGTGATCAAATACCGACGGATAGGGCAGTAATAAATAAAATTAATGAGTGCGCAGAGTCGGATAGATTAACAAAATTAATTAAAGGGAAAAAGGATTCAGAATTCTATAACTTGTGGAAGAGGTGGTATAATTGGATACGGGAACGACCGAATAGTAACAACTGAAGCAATAATATATGTTTAATTCGGATATTGGTGAATAATACCAATAAGAAATTTAATGATGAATAAGAATTGACGAAGTAGTTAGTTTAACTAGATGGGCTGTATATAGTGTAAATGCTGGTGTTAAATATTACGCCTACTATTAGGACTTTATTGTTAACTTTGGTTACTTATATGTTGCTGCTTTCTCGCGTTGTGATGGCAAATGTGTTTAAAATTATGTTTGTATGATTTTTTATAAGAATAAATAAATTTTGGGGAAAAAATAAAAAAAATAAAGAAATAAGTGAGTTTAATATTTAATGTGAACCCCTGAGTTTCATAAACAGTCACACGCATGCGTACGAGGAAAAGCTCCCCTTCCGCCATGTTTGGGTCGGGCATAAGAAGGACAATCGATGTTCTCGACTCCTCCCCCCCTTCCTTTGTTCCCCGCCTCCATCTTTGAAAAGGGCAGTGTGTAGGCGCTGGTCTCATGCCTTGGTGCGGGCGGTCAGAGGAAGCGGATTCATGGGGGTGGGAGGTGGCGGTTGTTGTTTAGAAGAGGAGGAGGGGTGGCATAAGTGTCCTGGGAAAGGTTAAAGGTGAGAGGTCAGGATTCCGGCTGCTGACCCCCAAGGGGGCTGGGAGGGAACGGGTCTCCGGTGCTTAAGCGAGGGGAAAAAAAGAAATAAGAGGCAAGATAAGGTAATATGCGTCACCCCACTCCCCCGCCGCTTCATTTCGGAGCCCTGCTCGGGGGGCTGGGGAAAGAAAGATTTGTGCCGGGGGGGCGTCCCTTCTTCCTCACAGTGCTGTCTGTTGGTATGTGTCCCCCCCCCCCCTACCCCTTGCTTTTATTCCAGGGCTGTATCATTTGCTTTGGTGCCCTTTTTGACTGCCCCGCTTTCCGCCCTGCATATCCTTCTCTGCACCCCACTCCCCCACATCCGGTGCATGTTCTTTACAGAGCAATCTTGATCATCTGAACCCCACTTTCTGCCCTGCACACAATCGTTGGTTGCTTGCCTCTTGCGAGCTCCTCCTTTGGCTGCTTCTCTCCATGAGAGAATCCAGAGGGGTTCTCATGGAGAGGGTTCCAGCTTCTTTGACTCCACAGATGTGCTGTGGCTTCTCTTGGTTTTCATACAGGCTGTTCATCGTGGCTTAACTTTTTTTTTTTAATTCCTCAATCCTGGTCAATGCCAGGTGTGCTGCTAAACTGAATTCCCTCTCCAAGGCAGACCAGGTTTCTTGGCCTTGTGTCCATTCCTGGTCTCTCATAAAAGTGCCCCAGGGTGAACCTGGGCTGTGACATTCAGCTGATTAATTGGTTAGGCAAATTGAGTAAAAGTATTTTGCTTTTCAACTGGGCAAAAACAACCATAGGTGGCAGAAGCTGTCTTTAAAAAAGGCATCATGTGAATTTGAATGCCTGTTGCAGTGCTGTATTTGTGTCACTTAGAAACAGGTGTTTGTTTCCTTCCTGTGAATATTTAATATTTTCATCAGCTCAGCTTTTTAACTATGGATCAGTTCTGTTCCACTGTGCAATGGTTTAACCTCCGTGTCCTCATTTTGTTTGCCTACAGGATGACAGATATGGCAGATCAACATAAGGAAAATTGGGTAGCCCTGGTGGCTGCAGCGGAACAGTACCGGAGTCAAACAGGCAATGAAATTGTTTTGCTAACAGCCTTCCAGGCACCACCCCCTGGCAACTACAGCTATATGCAGCATGGGAGTGGGGCTCTAGCAGATGCTGTTCAAAGTTACCTCGAAGATATCACAGTGGCTCATAAAACCACTGCTTTCACCTATGCTGCCCGTCCTCCCTCAAACCCTCATCCACCTCCCCAACAAGGATCCTACTCCCAAAGTTACCCTCCTACTTATGTTCCAGATGAACCTGCCCCACAGAGGACACCTACCTTCCAGGGGAGCCAGCCTCAGGCTTCGGGAGGCCAAGAACCTGAAGATGATGAAGGGGACAGAAATACATTGACTGAATTGGAACAACCCAGTGGGAGAGACCCTCCTAGTGACACTACTGGTATGTCTCTGTCCAACGAGTTTGCATTTATAGCTTGTTTTTCTATAAACAGTTTTAAGTAGCCTGCAATAAATATATAACTGCCAAATATCAACCCAGTAGGCTGCTCACCCCAAAGCTTTACTTGAAAAACCAGGCTTGGACAACACTGTGGAAACTACAGCATAGAGGTAGAGACCTATGGCTGTAGATATGCACTGCTTTTTTGGGGTGGGGGGTGGGGGGTCCATCCTATAACAAAGGTCAGCCTTCCCCAGTCAGGGTGTTTTTCAGATGTGTCAGACTTTTAACTCCCAGGACCTGCCAGCCAGCATCTGGATAGAAGGCCCAGGGGAGTTAAAATCCAACCACCAGATGCTTGAATGTAGAAGTCCAAAATAAAGTTAAGAGTGTAGTGGACTATACAGGTAGCCCTCAACTTATGACCACAATTGAGGCCAAAATTTTCTGAGACATTTGTTAAGTGTGTCTTGCCCCATTTTGTGACCTTTCTTGCCACAGTTTTTAAGTGAATCACTGCAGTTAAGTTAGTAACCTGGTTAAGTGAATCTGGTTTCCCCATTGACTTTGCTTGTCAGAAGTGGACTGGAAAGGTTGCAAACAGCAATCACAGGATCCCAGTACACTGCAAGCATCATGAATACCTGTTGCCAAATGCCCAAATTTTGATTTGTGGCAATGCTGTGACTATTGTAAGAGCATCAGTCATAAATCATTTTTAGTGTTGTTCAAATGGTAAATGAGTGATTATAAGTCAAGGATTACTTATATACACAGAAATAAGTGCTATAACATTAGTTGATATATCCCACCTTTATTTTATACATAATATAAAATACATTTTATAGCATACATAATTCTCCCATTTTCCCCAGAACAACAATCTTGTGAGGTAGGTTAGGCTGAAGAGATTGTCTGGCTCAAAGTCTTCCAACTGACGTCCATGCCTAAGGGAGGACTAGAACTCATGGCCTAACACTTTCTGCTTTAGTATCTTGCATTATCCTGGCTCTCTGTAATGTCCTCTCCAATGTAATACCTTCCTTTTAAAATTGGCTTCTCATATTTGAAGTACATTCCTTTCAGATGTGTTATTGTCATCTGCTGACATGAAAGGAGTCTGTGTGCATGGGAGGTCCACAGACTCATTTAGTTGCGATAAAATAAACCTTAATCCACATTTAACAGAGCAGACCTATTAAGCTATTATGACATCCTTTCTTCCATCTTATACTGTTCTTGTAGCACCTGAAGATTGCTGTATACATTCTGCCTTTTCCTTCAAGGAAATATATAAATTAAATTAGGACCTTCAAGCAGCCATTGAAGTGGGCTTTGTTTCAGGTTCCAAGTTAGTTGCTGAAAACTATTATATTGAGCATGATTGGTTGTCACTGGTCTTTATTTCAAACACACACACACCATCACTTGTGCTGTATTTAGAAAACCTTGATGTTCATCCAAGCTTGTTGATATCTTCCAACTGTGACATTATTTTTGGACACAAAAGGATTAATTCTTAAAAATGGTATGAGAAAGGCAGCATTTTCATTCAAATGGAATGATAACATTTATGTTGAGGGACAGGGGTGTAACATGAGGGATATTGTATGGACAGCCACTGTCATTCTACATTTTAAGATAACTGTCTGTTTCTAGGTCTGTTTGTGATGGACGAAGATTCTCCAAGCCAAGATTATGAGCCTTTTTTTGATTCCGATGTGGAGAGCACTGACAGTGAGTGAAGTAGCACTGTGTAAAAGAGACAAAACTGAACCCAGCTAATCCTTTGAATTTTTCCCTATTCTTCCTTTGTAATAGGTATCCTCCCTTCTCAGAATGATCCAGGTCCAAACCTGTAAATTTTTGGTTTCAGCTTCATCCATGAAGTCCTCTTGAGCCTAGTGTGGCTCAATTACAGGTAGTCCTCGACTTACAACCACAATTGAGCCCCAAATGTCTCTTGCTAAATGGGACTGTTAAGTGAATTTGACCCATTTTATGATCTTTCTTGCCACAGTTGTTAAGTGAATCCCTGTGGTTGGAGCCACAGTTGCAGTTTCTTCCTGCTTTAGCTTTGCCCTCAGTCGGGAGCAGGGTGTTCGTGGTGAAATGGTGTGTGAATTTGCTTGCAAGGTATTCCTCAAGCCTCAGCAGGAGGAGAGGGTCACTTGGGTAGTAGGCTGAGAAAGTGGACTTAATACATGAGGTGTAGGTTACAGGTTTTTTTATTTTATTTATTTTTTATTTTAATTAAATTTATACCCCGCCCTTCTCCGGAGAGGACCCAGGGCGGCGCACAGGAATTTAAAAAACATACAAAATGACAAAATACAAAATTTAAAAGACATATTAAATTCCCATCCTATGCTAAAATCCAATTAAAATCCCCAAATTAAAACTGTCTAAAATAGTCCCAGTGGAAGGTTACGCTAGGCCGGCTTGGTGAAAGAGATGTGTCTTTAGACACTGGCGGAAGAGGCGGAGGTCCGAGATGGTGCGAAGTTCAGGGGGTAGGTCGTTTCAAAGGGCGGGGCCCGCCACAGAGAAGGCCCTTCCCCTAGGTGTCGCCAGTCGGCATTGCCTGGCCGACGGCACCCTGAGAAGGCCCTCTCTGTGGGAGCGGATCGGACGAAGGGATGTATGGGGCAGGAGACGGTCTCGCATATAACTAGGTCCCGAGCCATGGAGCGCTTTGAAGATGGTCGTCAAAACCTTGAAGCGCACCCGAAAGACTACAGGAAGCCAGTGCAGCTCGCGCAGGATCGGTGTTATATGGGAGTGTCTAGGGGCTCCCGTAATCACCCGCGCGGCTGCATTCTGGACTAGCTGTAGCTTTCGAGTGCACCTCAAGGGAAGCCCCATGTAGAGAGCATTACAGTAGTCGAGTCGGGATGTCACGAGTGCTTGAGTGACTGTGCGAAGGGCAGCCTGGTCCAGGTTGAGCTTGGCATTTCACCTTCCTGCCTTTTGCTAACTTTTGGCTGCACGCAAGGAAAGCAGAAGCAGCAGAGACCTTGGCTCCCCCAAACTCCGCCAGAAATGAGTCTTTGTGAGGGTCCTCACACTGGCTCTTTGCACAGCCTCTCACGGCAGGACGCTGCAAGGATTGTTGTGGCGTTGCGCATGCGAGTGGCAGCACCACTGCAAGCTTCTTCACACCGGCATAGCCAGTGTCCTGCAGAGATCCTGGCTTGTTTCTTTCCCCCAAACTCCACCAGAAATGGGTCTTTGCGAGGTTTGTCATACCAGCGCAGCCTCTCGCAGGACGCTGCAAGGCTTGTTGTGCCAGCAGCGGCACTGCTGCAAGGTTCAGCATGCCGGTGCAGCAGCTTGTGGCAGGATGCCTGCTGCACCGGCATGCAGCAGGCATCACCAGCTGCACCGGTGTGATTAAGCTCACTGCCGCCACTCGCACACACAATGCCACAACAAGCCTTGCGGTGTCCTGACAAACCTCGTGAAGACCCATTTCTGGTGGAGTTTGGGGAAAAGAAACAAGCCAGGGTCTCTGCAGAACACAGACTGCACCAGTGTGATGAAGCTCAAAGTGGTGCTGCCGCTCAAACATGCAACACCATAACAAGCCTTCCAGTGTTCTGCTCCAAGAGGTTGCACTGGTATGTCGAACCTCACGGCGGTGCCACCACTCCCGCATGCAACAGCAGAACAAGCCTTGCAGTGTCCTGCCATGAGAGGCTGCGTGAGGAGCCAGCACGACAAGCCTCACAGAGACTCATTCTGGTGGAATGAAACAAGCCAGGGTTTCTGCTGCTTCTGCTTTCCTTGCATACAGCCAAATGTTCGCAAAAGGCAGGAAGGTGAAATGCCAAGCTCCCGAATGAAGGCAAAGCTAAAGCAGGATGCAGCAGCCACAAGTGGCTGCAGAAGAAGTCAGGTAGCGGCATGACGGGTCAGGGCATGGGAGGCCTGGCCATGGCATTACTAAGGTAAGTGGGTGCCGGGTGCATGGGGCAGCTCCCCCCCCCCCCTTAGATTTTTAAGCCTGCACCTCACCCCTTCCTGTACAAGCAGATGGTGGGTAGGGTTTAATTAGGGCTTATATTTGGGGTAGGGCTTGTTTTTAGGCACAAGTGTGAAAATTAGGCTATGGCTTGTTTTCTGCGTAGGTCATATTTTTGGGGAAACACGGTACAATGGTCATAAGTGTGTAAAATGGTTGTCATTTTTTTCAGTGCTGTTGTAACTTTGAATAATCACTCAATTAATTGTAAACCAAGAACTACCTGTGCTCACAAATGAAAGCAAATATACGGGTCCCAAGATAATGTTTCAGGATCCAATCTGGGTCTGTCATCAGGAGCAGAGGTTTGTTTTCTGAGCTTTCAGACTCATGCTGGAGCCTACCTTCAGGGAACTTCTCCATAACAGAGTGTACTGTTTTGTGTGTGGTAATTATAGTGCCTGTTGTAAGTTGCTTTTTAGATATTGATTGGGGTGTGTTGATGGCTGGCTTTTAAGTTATTAGCTTGTGCTGCCCAGCCCTCACCTTCTAAGTACTTGATAGGCTGGTAGTAAAATCAGCACTCTTGTTGACTGACAAGGGGCCTGCTTCCAAGGCTGCAATCACTTCCCTAGCTGTTTTTGTGCCTGCTCAGCTTAGTAGCCGCAAAATTGAATGTGTGTTCATTGCAGTGTGAGGCTACCAATGCATTCAGGTCTCCTGGTCTAATTGCTTGCTTGTATTCTTGCAATCTGGTGGTTAGCTTCCTCCCCATCTGTCCTACACAGTCACAGGGACAATCCATGCAGGAGATTTGGTAGATTACATTGGAAGTATTTCCCACCTCCAAGTGATCATTGGTCTCGTACCTTGTACATGGTAGGGAGAGAAAGGAAGGGAAAAAAGGTACAAGACCAACCACATGGCACACCCTTCCATACATCAAAAACATTTTGGAAGCTGAGAGCTGCAAACAAGCAGTCAGATGAGGAGACTAGAACTTATTGGTAGAGTCACACTGTAATGAACAAGGACATACATTCAATTTTGCAGCTACTAAGATTGTTGGACAAACAGGCACAAAAACAGCTAGGTAATTTGCCAAGATTGGGCAACTACCTGTACTGTAACAAGCATAATTTTAGTGGCTAAGAGAATAAAAAAGAAACCTGTTCAGCCATTCACTGGATGACTTTGGCTAGTCTAGCATACTTTGCAAATTTGTTGAAAGAAAGGAGGGTTCCTTTGTTCCTCGGAGAAAGGATATAAATGTGAGGGAAAATTAAACAGAGATCCACCTAATATATGAGGCTTTGTCTTCTCTACCCAATTGGCTCCCTTAATTGCTTGGTCTAATTAGTCTTTAATGAGACTGCTACGAATGGGTAAGTGGATCCAATTTACTTAGTTGGGAAGGGTTGTTCTCAAGTTTTTTCCTATTTATACTTGCCGTATTTTTCGGAGTATAAGACGCACCTTTTTTCCTCCCAAAAGAGGCTGAAAATCTGGGTGCATCTTATACATCGAATACAGCATATTTTGCCTCCCGAAACCCCACCCCCTTCACCAAAATGGCTGTGCCTAGCCTTATGGAGGCTTTCAGAGAGCTCCTGGGGGCTCAAGAAGGTATAAATTTGCCACATCACATTGCCGTCATGATGGTTTGCAATATTTTTCCCATTTGTGGAGCTGCGGTGGGTGTGGCCTGCACATGACGCATCTGGCCCGTGAACCGCCAGTTTAACACCCCTGATCTATGCCAAAAATTAACACATTCTTGTACACACTTGGAAAACTTTTTGAATAAAGTTTAGCGAGATGGAGGATCTGAGGTAGCTTGTAGTCATGTAGCTAGACCCCTTCACTGCTACCTACTTTTTGAAAGAGGCTTGTCATAAGAAAAAAGGATGGCAACATGCTGCACAACAATGCACTTGCCTGCAGCTTTGTATCTATTTGCAAGAATCCCCCATCAGCTTATCAAGGAATGATAGAAAACATCCTAGTAAATGAATGTTTGTGACGACTCGTGAAAGTACATCTGCCACATGCTGTCAAGATTTCAGATGTGCCTTTGTCTTAAGAGGTTGCCTACCTCTGCTCTAACTATTGTTGAATCGCAATTCCCGGTAGCCTCAGCCAAACGTGGCCAGATTAACGATTCTGGGAGTTGTAATTCAACAAAATGAAAGGGATTAATGTAAAGGAGGTCATTCCTGCTTTAGATCAGGCTACGAATGCTTACAGTTCGCTGTTTTCAAATGTTGCACAGTTGGTGTAAGCCTTTCTTTTTCTGAATCCCCACTTTTTCTCAGATGAGAGTCTGAGTGAGGAGGCTCCAGGACAGACAGCTCCTCCAACCCCAAGCCATCACTATGCCAAATCCCTCCCTGTCTCCGTGCCTATCTGGGGCTTTAAAGAGCAATGCCAAGAGATGCGATCCTCTGACGAAGAGAACAGTAAGGTGGGTCAAAGTAAGGATGTGCACCATGAGAGACCATCCTCTGGGGAAGCAGAATGGCTATCAGGGCCTTTTTCTTTTCCTTGGATGTCATTGGAGCTCTGCTGACTAAGTACAGGTGGTCCTCAAATTACAGCCATTCATTTAGGGACTGTTCAAAGTTACAGCGCACTGAAAAATATGACTTACAGCTGGTCCTCACACTTATAACTTCCCCAGCATTCCCATGGTTAGTGATCCAAATTCTGGCAACTGGCATGTATTTAGGACAATTGTAGTGTCCCAGGGTCATATGATCACCATTTACCATTTTTCCAGCCGGCTTCCAACAAACAATCAATGAATAATGTTGGATTTATTTAATAATCACATGATTCACTTACCTTCAGTGGTTTGCTTAACAACCGTGGCCAAAAAAAGGTCATAAATCAGGCATGATTCATTCCACCACCACTTTGCTTAGCAGTGGAAATTCTGGTCCCAATTGTGGTCATAGGTCAAGGACTACCTGTAATAAAATCCTTGCGGGGGAGTTGTTATGGCTGAGCCTGTTTCAGTCTGCAGACTGAAAGTAGAGAACAAAATACTTAATTCAGCAAAAATGAGTGACCACCTTGAGTATATTTTGCAGTTCTGGCTGCCATCTTTTAAGGAACACTCTGAATTTGCAACACATTAAAGGAGGTTGCTCAGTGACTTAAATTACATCTTTGGAGATAAACTGGGGGAATGTAGTATATTTGTGCTAGAACCTGAAAGAATGTCTTACAGAAAAAGATTAAAAATCTGTTCTTCATCATCCCAAAGGATTGGAACACAGGAAAATGCTCTCAGGCTATAGGAAGGCAGATCAAAGCAGGCAAATTGAATTGTGTAGAAGACTTTCTAACAGTAAGAGCAGTTCAAGCCAAATACCCACAGATGCTGTGAGCATTAGATACGTTTAAAGAAAAGTCAGACAGCAATTTTGTCAGCCATGCTTTAACTTGGGCTCCTGGACTGAGCAGGGCCCCATCCAACTCTATTTTATATAGTCAGTCATAGTTTGGAATAGCAAATTCATAGAAACACAAGAGCCTAATGCAAAGTTTCCCAACCTTGGCAATTTCCAGGTATATGGACTTCAACTCCAAGAATTTCACAGCCAGCAGAGGCATTTCTGAGAAGTCTGGAAGTTGAAGTCCACTCTTCTTCAGTTTGGAAGGTTGGGAAACAGTGATCTAAGGCTTGGCTCTTTCTCCACTATCTTGAGCATTTAATTGTGCCTACCCATGTTTCTTTGAAAATACGACCAGGTCTTATTTTCTTTTGACCCCTGAAAAAGCAACTAGGGCTTCTTTTCGAGGGGTGTCTTTTTTTTAAAAAGTCTTTTTTAATTTTTAGACAAACATAAAACAAAAATAAACACACACAAAATAAAAACCCTTCAATTACTTACAGTGTGTCAATTGGTTACAAAACTTTTGTGCTTTCTCACAATAGTCTTCACTTGCAATCTAATATATATGTATACAATTGTTATGGTTTTTAAACATTCATTTGACTATAACAGTGATGGCGAACCTTTTTTGGTTCGTGTCCCATAAGTGGGGGGAGCGCAGGGGGGTCATGCGTGGGCATGCCGCACCCATAATGCAATGCGTGACTCCCCCCAGCGTGCATGCACGCATAACAAGCGCTCCCCCCTTTTTTGCATGTTTTTTTCACCTTCCCCAGGCTCCAGAGGCTTTATAGGAGCCTGGGGAGGGTGAAAACAGCCTCCCCCCGCCCCGAGGCCCTCTGGAGGCTTCAGAGCGTGAAAAACCGGCCCTATGGACAAACCAGAAATTCAGGAATGGACTTCTGGTTTGCTCGTAGGGCCGGTTTAAACACTTCGGACCCTTCAGGAGCCCTCAGGAGGCTTTCCTGAAGGCTCTGGAGGACTAAAAATAGCCCTACGAGCAAACCGAAAGTCTCGCATGCCCTGACAAATGGCTCCGCGTGCCACCTGTGGCACACGTGCAATAGGTTCGCCATCCCAGGACTATAGCTATTATTACGTCCTTTTTATGTAAAATATTCTAAATTTAAAATAAATTTATAGTATGGCATTTCATTACATCCTCCTGAAATCATCCCATGATATTACATCTTTATATTCTATTCTATATAGCAGGGGTCCCCAACCCCCGGTCCGCGGACCGGTGCCGGTCCGTGACTTGATAGGAACCGGGCCGCAGGGCCGGATAGGAGGAGGAGAGAGGAGGGGGCAGCCCCCTGGGCAGAGCGCGCACCGGGGGCGGGAGAGCACAGGCGCGGCCGCTTGCGCCATTGGGGGCCCTAGATTGGCAAGTGAGCCGACTCCCCCCCCCCCGCATGCGCATGCGCCGCCTGTTCCCCCCTCCCCCCGCACTCCCTCTCTACACCAGCCGATCTGCGGAATTTTCTTTAAAATGAAACCGGTCCCTGGTGCAAAAAAGGTTGGGGACCCCTGCTATATAGAATTCTTTATCTTTTATAACAAAGCTTTTCAACATCATCTCTAGTCCTCACTTACAATTTATATAAAATTTCATATTATCAATCTAGTGTATATAAATGCATTATTATCGTTAATCATTTATTTGACTATAACTATTATTACTTTGTCTTATACATAATACTCAAAATTTAACTAAGTTTAAGTTAATTTTTATTATGACATTTCATTTCATCATCCTGTATCCTTCCAGTAGTAGTGCAGTCCTATATCTCTTGCCATTTGTATTATTTACATTCTAATTGTTTTCTTGATAAGTCTTATGTGGACTTCTCTTGGCAACTTGTTGTTCATTGCATATCTTGTAAAGACTCGAAACCCTCCATCTGTTCCTTCCATCTGCTTGCCTTTAGTTATCACCGATGCTTCTGCCAGAATTTCTTTCATTGTTTCTGCCAGATTTTCTCCCTTTTCTTCTTCCGTGCTTTGAGGTTTGAGATAGAGTTCCAGTTCGTTAATCTCTCCTTTCAACATTCCACTCCTGTCATTTCCAAACACACTCGATTTGCTGTCAATATCAACAATTTTCTTATCACTTTGTTCTTATTTTTCTTCAATCTTTTGAACTCTATCCTCAAATTTCATCATAGTTTTGTAAATATTCTCAACTCTTCCCTCTATTTTTTCTGTTTTTTGTTCTATGTTCTCCATTCTCTTTTCAGTGTTTTCTGTACTTATTTGTACTTTTTGAATTTCTAACATAATCATTTGCAATGTTAATTCTTTTTCTTCTTCATGTTGCACCATTCTTCCAGGTTATAAACATCGCCACTAAAACCTCCAAGGCTTTTTTGTTAAGTTTCAAACAAGTTCACTATAATCTTTCAAGTCAAGGCTTTCTCTTCACTCCAGTCTGGCTATTGATAGTACTTCAGAAGAGCACCTGCATACTCTTCCCACTATCCCTTTCAATAAACAAAATCAGGAGCCTTGAAGTATAAGATATAAGTCAGATGTTCAAAGGAAATAAGAAAAAAACAATGTTTCTAAGCCTCCAGCCTCTAGGTGGCAGTGTTACTTCTTTTTCCTCTGCTTTTACCCCTCTCTTTAAATTCTGAACTTAAGGAAAAAAAGTGCTTAAAAACAAACAATCCAGCCAAGCGTTGTAAAAAGAAAAGAAAGAAATTCATAATCCACAAATATGAAAAAAGAGGAAAAATAGAAGAAGAGGGAAAAAAGAAAGCAGTCCAATTTAAAAAGTAAGAGGCATTTGTAAAAATTCCATCCATAAAAAAACAAAATTTAAAAAAGATAACACTTAGTTTAATTCAGGCTTAATTCGCCGCTTACTCTCTTCTGTCTTCAATTTTAATTTTACTCTAAGTCTTTTTGGGTGTTCTCTAATAGTAAAATTTATCTCACCATTTCGATACTCTCTCTCCTGCTTTCCTTCCATCCAGGGGCTGTCCCAACCTTCTGCAGCTTCAATGGCTGCTTCTCTTTCACCGGAAAAAAGAGCTTCTCCTGGATCGATCAGAGACTTTGCGATGTCCCTGAGATCAGCAGGATGTGCCCTTCTCTATCCCCGTCTCTACGGGACAGTTTAGGTCCAAAAGGACCATCCAGCAGCAGAGATATTGACAGCAATCTTGGAGCTCCAAGATTGCATGTCGTATTGTCGCGACGGCAGCCCCTCCCTCCCTCGAGGGGTGTCTTAATTCTCCCCCCCCCCCGGCCTGGCCTGGCCACCGGGCCGCTTCTTTCGCTGCTGAAAAGAACGAGCAAGCGACACAACCCCCACACCTGGCCTGGCCACCTCTTTCACACACAAAAGGAGCGACCCACTCACCCAACATGCCTTGCCTGACCACCAGGCTGCTGCTTTCACAGCCAAAAAGAGCGAGCGATGCAACCCATACACTTTGCGCACCCTTGCCTACCTGTAACGGTCACTTCAGCAACCAGCAAGCCTGGACGCGCATGCACTTATATATGGCCAAATTTGGGGGTAGAGCTTAATTTCAATGCATGCGCACAAAACAGTGCTGTGCCTTCTTTTTGGAGTGGGTCATGTTTTAGGAGAAACACAATAGTTCAGTTGTGACTTTTGGCTTTATTTGTTCTTTCTCAACTCATCCCTACACCTAGCATCGTTTACCCATAAACCACTTAGGTAGGTGTAATGATGAAAAGGGAAATCCTACAGTTATATACTTCAGAGGAAGAGTTTACAAAAAGGGGCTTCAAACCAGTTTCTGGGGAAAAATCAGAAGTGGCCTGCAGTTCCTTAAAGACGTTAAAGCTTTCATCCTTCCGAGCAGGTAATGTAAAATGGCATATAGGTAGTCCTTGACTTACAATCAAATTTAAGACCAGAATTCCCCTCGCTAAGCAAGGCAGTTAAATGACTCACACCCAATTTCACAACCATTTTTGCCATGGTTAAGCAAATCACTGCAGTTGTTAAATTAATCACCCAGTTGTTAATCAAATCCAGGTTCCCCCACTGACTTTGTTGGAAGCCAGCTGGAAAGGTCAAAACTGGCAATCACAAGACACCCCCCCTAGCAACTAGCTGAAATGTCTGTTGCCTAGCAACCAAATTTTGATCATGTGACCTTGGGGTGCTGTGACATGCAAACTGAGGACTACCTGATATTAGCATTTTGTGTAGAAAATCAGCTTTCTAGGTTGGTTCTTGTCTTCTGATAAACTGGTATAGAAGTAATACAGGTAGTCCTTGACTTACGAACACCATTAAGCCCAAAAATTGCTAAGTGAGATATTTGTTAAGTGAGTTTTGCCCCATTTTATGACCTTCCTTTCCACAGTTAAGTGAATCGTTGCAGTTAAGTAAGTGATAGTTGTTAAGCAAATCTGGCTTCTCCATTGACTTTGCTTATCAGGTCACAAAAGGTAGTCACATGACCGTGTCTCAGCCTCATAAATGAGTCAGTTGCCAAGCGTTTGAATTTTGATCATGTGACCATAGGGATGCTGCAACGGTCATAAGTGTGAAAAATTGTCATACGTCCTTTTTCAGTGCCGTTGGAATATCAAATGGTCACTAAACGAACTGTTGTAAGTCGAGGACTACATGTAATGGTGGAAGAGAAGTCAGATTCATAGTGGTAGCTTCTCATTATCAGTGACAGCAAGAACAAGGGAAGCAGTCGAAGAAATTTGGAGATGCAGGAGGAAAAGCAAACGAATTCTCCATTTTCTCTCTTCCATTCCACTTTGCAGCATTCGTCTCCTGACCTTGAGAAGATTGCCGCCAGCATGAGAGCTCTGGTGCGGGTTTCAGATGGCACAGAGATGTTTGGAGACCTGCCTCGGCCACGCCTGAATACGAGTGACTTCCAGAAGCTGCAGCAGAAATATTAATAGATCTGACCATTGCTCCTGCCACCTCAACGCCATTTTCCTCCACTACCAAAAATTTGGTAGACAAGGTTCAGAGCTCCTCTCAAGCCATACTGTTCAAATTCTGTCCTCTCCTCTGGCCTTTGCTCCTACAAGCTTTAATTTAAAATGGTAACCTCAATTTCACACTACAGATGGGCTGGAGGGGTTAATTACCTCCTTTTTTTACAATTGAGAAGTCTCCGCTTCTATGATTTGAATACTAAGACCAGTGTTTTTCATCTGTGGTACCTTTAAGATGTGCAAACTTCAATTCCCAGAATTCCCCAGCCTACTTTTTATCAGGTTTTCAAGGGCTGTTTCTGGCTCAAACCCTCTATTTTTGTCCAAAGATGATTGGTGAATTGGAAGAGAGGATATTTTTTTCTCCTTCCTGCCAGCCTATAAGCCAAGAATAATAATAAAAAAGGTTGTCTTTTACCAGCTCCTTTTGCTGTATTGTCTTTCTGAGTTTTTGGAGTAGAAATCAGCTGTGTTGGCTGGAGTTCTGAAGCGCAAGTTGGAGAAATGTCTATGGAGATTCTTATTCATCCAGGTCATGGTTGCCCCAAAGGTGCTTTTTTCAAGAGGCAACTGGACTTTCTGGTTTTTCTTTGAAGACGTTTCGCTTCTCATCCAAGAAGCTTCTCAATTTTGGTTTTAAGTTGAAGACTACTTGTACTGGTTATCCTTGTCTCTTTCCACCCATCTTTCCCAGTATTAGAACCTTCTCCAGAGAAGTAAGTCTTCACATAATGTACCAAAGTATGATAATTTGAGTCTAGTAATTTGTGTCTTGAGTAAGAAATATTTTTTAAATGAACCATGTTTGTTACCTTGGCTTTCCATGGTAGTCTCAGGAGCCTTCTTCAGCACCAACATTCATAATCATCAATACTTTTTCTAACATGCTTCACAGAAGTCCAATTTTATTTCCATACAACGGCGTATGCTATTCTGAACTTTTTAGATATACACATATCACAGCATCTGAATATGTTTTCTAAGGCCTTCATGGCCGCTCTACCATGACTGCTTTCTCAGTGGTGTATTTTTTGACTGTTGGTTCCTTTACCATTGATAATTGATCCACCATTTAATTGGCTTTATTGTAAGCTGTAAGGTTGGTTGCTGAACCTGTTTCCATTAGTTTGTCCTGTATTTGATCTTAGTCCTGAACATACTAGCACAGCGATGGCGAACCTTTTTTGGCTTGCACGCCATAAGTGGGGGGAGCGCAGGGGGGTCCTGCATGGGCATGCCACACCCATAATGCAATGCGTGACCCCCCCAGTGTGCATGCACACACTACAGGTGCAACAACACCCCCCCCCCATATTTTTTGCATGCTCTTTTCACTCTCCCCAGGCTCCAGAGGCTTTATAGGAGCCTGGGGAGGGCGAAAACAGCCCCCCCCCCCCGGAGGCTTCAGTGACCTTCAGGAGGCTTCCCTGAAGCCTCCGGGCACTCAAAATGACGCGCCGCCAAAACCAGAAGTGACGTCTGATTTGCTTGGAGCGTCATTTTGAGTGGTCCGGAGGCTTCAGAGACCTTCAGAAGGCTTCCCTGAAGCCTCCGGACCGCTGAAAATGATGCTCCAAGCAAATCGGACGTCACTTCCAGTTTCGGCAGCACATCATTTTGAGTCATTTTCCCTGAAGCCTCCTGAAAGTCATTAAAGCCTCCGGAGGGCCTGGGAAGCCTCTGGAGCACTCAAAATGACGCTGCAAGCAAATCGGACGTCACTTCCGGGGTGGGGGTGGGGAGGTGGCACTATAAAGCCTCCAGAGGCTTTATAGGAGCCTGTGGAGGGTGAAAAAAGCATGCAAAAAAGGGCGAATTCAGTTGGCCAGCGCCACATGCGCACTGGCCAGCTAACAAGGCATCGCCTTGCGTGCCCTGACAAATGGCTCCATGTGCCACCTGTGGCACGCGTGCCATAGGTTCGCCACCACAGTACTAGCACATTATATAAAATACTATAAAAATACAGCTTGGATATTGCTGAAATATAGGTAGTACTTGACTTACAGCCATAATTAAACCCAGAATTAGTCATGCTGTTTAAGCAGCTCATGTGACCATTCCTGACTTTATTATAATCTGCTGTCTGCAATGGGTGTTTTTTGCTGGAAATGGAAATAAACACTGATTTCCAGAAAAAATCATAAGTTGTGGTCATGTGACTGTAGAACACTGCACATGCCCCTACATGCGGGCCTATTGCCACATGTCCAAAATGTGCTCACGTGACCACAAGTGGAAGATAGCTGTCAGAACTTTGAATCTGGGTTATAAGTAGCCCTGGGGAGGTCTATTGAAGTCTATAAACACCTAACTGGAGAGAAAATGAAAGCCATTTGAGGAAATGGGAAGATAATATTGAGTAAATAAACAGCCTTTATAAATTATTTGTTAGAAGAAAAACCTTGGTTATTTCTATTGCACTAATAAAAAATTCCAATGCAGTTTATACTGTACATCATTGTAACTTCATTGTATACTTGACATACTACTAATATCCAGAAAATATTTAAAACAGCATTTTATGCAGATAAGGATTCTTTAAAGGCAAAACAGATTTCCATACTTAATTTTTATTTAACAAAATATATCAGCGATGTATCTCTTATGCTCTCCCTGGTACAAGAACACTCAAAAAGCAGAAACTGAATAAGAAACATTAACTCATTTATTAATGTACTAGCTATCCCGGCCACGCGTTGTAGTAGCCCAGTCTGGTTAAACCTACCTACGTACTGTATTTCTCCCTCTCCCTCTCTCTACCTATCTACCTACCTACTGTACTTCTCCCTCTCTCTCTCTCTATCTACCTACCTACCTACTGTATTTCTCCCTCTCTATCCCTAGGTAGGTAGGTAGGTGGATAGAGAGGGAGAAGTACAGTAGATATGTATATATAGTTGTGTCACAACACCCTGGTAAGCCCCAATTAAGGGAGGAAGCAATACAATACAATAGCAGAGTTGGAAGGGACCTTGTAGGTCTTCTAGTCCAACCCCCCGCACGGGCAGGAACCCTATACCATTTCAGACAAATGGCTGTCCAACATCTTTTTAAAGACTTCCAGGGTTGGGGCATTCACAACTGCTGGAGGCAAGCTGTTCCAGAGGTTAATTGTTCTTACTGTTAGGAAATTTCTCCTTAGTTCTAAGTTGCTTCTCTCCTTGGTTAGTTTCCACCCATTGCTCCTTGTCCTGCCCCCAGGTGCCTTGGAGAAAAGTTTGACTCCCTCTTCTTTGTGGCACCCTCTGAGATATCGGAACACTGCTATCATGTCTCCCCTGGTCCTTCTCTTCATCAAACTAGACATACCCAGCTCCTGCAGCCGTTCTTCATATGTCTTAGTCTCCAGTCCTCTAATCATCTTGGTTGCTCTTCTTTGCACTCTTTCCAGAGTCTCCACGTCTTTTCTACATCGTGGCGACCAAAACTGTATGCAGTATTCCAAGTGTGGCCTTACCAAGGCACTATACAGTGGCATTAACACTTCACGCGATCTAGATTCTATCCCTCTGTTGATGCAGCCTAGAACTGTGTTGGCTTTTTTGGCAGCTGCTGCACACTGCTGGCTCCTATTTAAATGGTTCTCCACTAGGATTCCAAGATCCCTCTCACAGTTGCTACTATTGAGCAAGGTACCACCTATACTGTACTTGTGCATTTGGTTTTTCTTGCCTATATGTAGGACCTTACTTTTTTCACAATTGAATTTCATTTTATTAGATAGTGCCCAATGTTCAAGTTTGTCTAGATCCTTCTGTATCTTAAGCCTATCTTCTGGAGTGTTGGCTATTCCTGCCAGCTTGGTGTCGTCTGCGAATTTGATGAGTTCCCCATTTATCCCCTCATCCAAATCGTTGATGAAGATGTTAAAGAGTACTGGGCCTAAAACAGAGCCTTGGGGGACTCCACTGCATACTTCCTTCCATGTAGATGCAGTTCCATTGAGGACTACACGTTGAGTGTGGTTGGTCAGCCAGCTGCGAATCCATTTGGTGGTGCTGCTGTCTAACCCACAATTTTCTACTTTATCTAATAGTAGGTTATGGTCTACTTTATCAAATGCCTTACTGAAGTCCAGGTAAATTATATCAACAGCATTCCTCTGGTCCACTGATTTTGTTACTTTGTCAAAGAATGCAATTAGATTCGTCTGGCATGATCTGTTTTTGACAAACCCATGTTGGCTTTTGGCTATTACTTTGTTTGCTTCTAGGTGTTCACTTATTTGTTGTTTAATTATCTTTTCCAGAATCTTTCCTGGTATTGAGGTCAGGCTGATGGGTCTATAGTTTCCTGGATCTGTTTTTTTTTCCTTTTTTGAAGATGGGAACCACATCTGCTCTTTTCCAGTCTTCTGGCAGTTCCCCGGTGCTCCAGGATCTCTGAAAGATATAGTTCAGTGGTTCTGAGATCTCGTCTGCCAGTTCCTTCAGAACCCTGGGGTGTAATCCATCCGGTCCTGGTGATTTGAACTCGTCCAGGGCAGACAGGTGCTCACTTACCATTTTCTTCCCTATTTCCACTTGTGTTCCTAATCTGATATTTGTGGTGCTGTTTTTGATTGATTGGACTGTTTTATCCCTTTGTGTAAAGACAGATGCAAAAAAAGAGTTAAATAGTTCTGCTTTCTCCCTGTTGCTTATCATCTTCTTGCCATTTTCTCCCAGCAGTGGACCAATTGTTTCCTTAACTTTTTTCTTATTTTTAACATGTTGGAAGAAGCTTTTTTTGTTATTTTTTACTTTTTTGGCAAGCCTTTCTTCATTGTGAGCCTTAGCTTTCCTCACTTCATCTTTACAGGCTCGGGCTATTTGCTGATATTTTGCCTTGGTTATGTCCCCCTTTTTCCACTTTTTATATTTATCCTTTTTGTCTTTCAATTTGTCAGAGAGTTCTTTATGCAGCCATGCTGGTTTCTTTTGGGAACTGTTATTTTTCTTCTTCATTGGTATTGCGCTGGACTGGGCTTTTATAATCTCATTTTTCAAAATTTCCCAAGCTTCTTGAGTTGTTTTCCCCTTGAGGATTCTCATCCATGGAATCCTTCCCAAGCTCTCTCTGAGTTTATTGAAATTAGCTCTCCTGAAGTCTAAGACTCTAGTTTGACTTTGTTCAACTACTTTTGTTTGCATAATGTTGAATTCCAGTATTTCATGATCGCTTGCCCCCAAAGTTCCTGTAGCTTCTACACCTTCTATCATTTCCTCTCTGTTAGTGAGAATTAAGTCCAATATTGCTGATCCCCTTGTTCCCTTCTCTACCTTTTGGGAAACAAAGTTGTCTGCTAGGTTTGTTAGGAACCTGTTGGATCTTCCACTTGGTGCAGAGTTTGTTTCCCAATTGATGTCAGGGTAGTTAAAATCTCCCATTACTATTGCAGTGTGCTTCCTACATACCTTAGTTAGCTGGTTAGCAAAAAGTACATCCACTTCCTCTGCTTGGTTGGGTGGCCTGTAGTATAGACCTATGACAATATCATTCCCCCCCCCCAACCTTTAATATTGACCCAAATACATTCAAGATAGTTCTCATCATTGTTGTGCTCTATTTCTGTAGAGATGTAATTATTTCTTATATATAGTGCAACTCCACCTCCTCTTTTATTTGGTCTATTTCTTTTAAATAATTTAAATCCTTCCAGCTGTATGTTCCATTTGTGGGTTTCATCCCACCAAGTTTCTGTAATGGCAACAATATCGTATCTGCCCTCATTTACTTGAATTTCTAATTCACCCTGTTTATTCCTCATACTCTGTGCATTGGTGTATAGACATTTGAGTCCATTTTGATTGACCCTGTGTTTTCTGTCTACGAAACCTGTGTTATGCCTGACTATGGTTCTCTTTGCCCCTATTTCTTTGCCACTTGTATGGTTCATGTACATGGTATGGCACCCACTGTTAATTGTTTGGTTTTGCTTGACAGCAGTGTTGATAATATTACCTGCACAATTATCTATGTTACACGCACTGATAACCCTATGAATTTTAGTTTGCTGGGGACAGAAATATTCTTTATCTATTGATTCTCTGTCCCCACTATTCAGTTTAAATGTTTAGCCAGGAAATCTGTGAATTTAGTGCCAAGTAACTCAGTCCCTTTCTTGGATGGGTGCAATACTGCTTTCCTTTTCTGCCTTTCGGCTCATCACCAGAGACCATCTAGACAGAAAGCTATTAGTTTCGTTGTGTCTTTTTTTATATATATATATGTGTGTTAGGTTTTGAGCTGATAAATAAATAAACAAGGGAGACTAGGATAGATCTATTTCGAGCTATTTAGCTCTCATCAGCTAGCCATACCCTTACTGGGATTTGAACCCGGGCTGTATTACAGGTCAGGCAGATGTTTTAGCCACTAAGCCACCAGGTTCTCCTCCTGATCAGCTGAGACAGGGGAAATAAGTATATGCTTGTGTCACAACACCCCGGTAAGCCACAATTAAGGGAGGAAGCATGTAATACAGCCCCGGTTCAAATCCCAGTAAGGGTATGGCTAGCTGATGAGAGCTAACACAAATATATATATATATATATATATATATATATATATATTTGTTATATATATATATTTGTTATGAGGGGCCTCATAACAGGAGTTGTAAAATATTCTCTCATATATATATATATGTGTTTGTGTGTTAGTTTTATGAGCTGATCAATAAATTAATAAATTATATATATGTATGTATGTATGTATGTAAGATTTTTAAGGGCTGAAAATAAAGAGACCAGGATGGATCCATTTCAGGCTTATTAGCCTTCTTCAGCTGGCCATACTCCTCCTACTGGGATTTGAACCGGTGCTTTCCAGCATATGAGGCAAGCCTTTCTATGCCTTGAGCTATCCGGTATCCCTGATACATCAGCCAATTTACAGGACTCTTATTAATGAGAGAATATTTTCACAGCTCCTGTTCAAGGGTCCCTTTAAGGGGAGGAGACTTAACGTCATCCCTCTCTGCCCTTCGACTCAACCTAGAGATCATCCAGAGAACTAATTAGTTTGCTGCTGTGTGAAATTTTTTTTTTAAACACATCTAACACATATCTAAAAAATTTCACACAGCAGCAAACTAATTGGTTCTCTGTCTGGATGATCTCTAGGTTGAGTCGAAGGGCAGAGAGGGATGACGTCAAGTCTCCTCTCCTTAAAGGAACCCTTGAACAGGAGCTGTGAAAATATTCTCTCATATATATATACATATATGAGAGAATATTTTACAACTCCTGTTATGAGGCCCCTTTAAGGGAGGAGACAAACTGTCATCCTTCTCTGCCTATTCGGCTCATCCCAGAGACCATCTTTGGCAGAGAGCCAGGAGATTACTGTTGAATTTTTTAGATATGTGTTAGGATTTTTATTATGGATCCATCCTGGTCTCTTATTTATTAATCAGCCCTTAAAAATCCTAACACATATCTAAAAAATTCAACAGTAATCTCATGGCTCTCTGCCAAAGATGGTCTCTGGGATGAGCCGAATAGGCAGAGAAGGATGAGAGTTTGTCTCCTCCCTTAAAGGGGCCTCATAACAGGAGTTGTAAAATATTCTCTCATTTAAGAGTCCTGTAAAGGCTGATGTAATCAGGGGAAGCCGGATAGCTCAAGGCATAGAAAGGCTTGCCTGATATGCTGGAGAGTGCTGGTTCAAACCCCAGTAGGAGGAGTATGGCCAGCTGAAGAGGGCTAATAAGCCCGAAATGGATCCATCCTGGTCTCTTATTTATTAATCAGCCCTTAAAAATCCTAACTTATATATATATATGTATGTATGTATGTATGTATGTATGTATGTATATGTATATGTATATATACATATAGATATACGTGTTAGATTTTTAAGGGCTGAAAATAAAGAGACCAGGATGGATCCATTTCAGGCTTATTAGCCTTCTTCAGCTGGCCATACTCCTTCTACTGGGATTTGAACCGGTGCTTTCCAGCATATAAGGATAGCCTTTCTATGCCTTGAGCTATCCGGTATCCCTGATACATCAGCCAATTTACAGGACTCTTAAATGAGAGAATATTATCACAGCTCCTGTTCAGGGGTCCCTTTAAGGGAAGGAGACTTAACGTCATCCCTCTTTGCCCTTCGACTCAACCTAGAGATCATCCAGACAGAGACCCAATTAGATTACTGCTGTGTGAAATTTTTTAGATATGTGTTAGATTTTTAAGGGCTGAAAATAAAGAGACCAGGATGGATCCATTTCAGGCTTATTAGCCTTCTTCAGTCGAAGGGCAGAGAGGGATGGCAGAGTGTGTTTTTAGTTTCTGTCGGAAGGAGCGAAGGTCCGTGGTTGTTCTGATTTCGGGGGGAAGGTCGTTCCAGAGGGCCGGGCCCGCCACAGAGAAGGCCCTTCCCCTGGGCGTCGCCCGCTGGCATAGCCTAGTGGACGGCACCTGGAGAAGTCCCTCTCTGTGGGAGCGAATCGGCCGCAGGGATGTATGGGGCAGGATGCGATCCCGCAGATAGCTAGGTCCCGTGCCATGGAGCGCTTTAAAGATGATAACCAACACCTTGAAGCGCACCCGAAATACGACAGGCAGCCAATGCAGCTCGCGCAGGAGCGGTGTTACATGGGAAAACCTAGAGGTTCCCATAATTGCCCGCGCGGCTGCATTCTGGACAAGCTGAAGCCTTCGGGTGCACCTCAAGGGGAGCCCCATGTAGAGAGCATTGCAGTAGTCCATTAGCAGAGTTTTCCTGTGCCTGCCCACCGCTTCTTCTGCATTCTATTTGGTTGCAGTCTTCGACGCTGGCTGTTGATCCGGTTTATCGTCTTTTGCCTTATTGAATCATGCTCGTTTTATTTTGTCTCGTCATTCCACTCCGTTTGTCATCCTGTCATCCTTGTCAGTTGCCTGCGCTGCAGTTTGCCCTCAGCCTTGTATCATCTTGCCCTTCTGTCTTCTGGTCGGTCCACTGGTTCCCTAGTTTTTGACGCCCGTCTCCCAGTTTTCCATCTTGCTACTTGTTGGTGCCTGCTTCGCCGTTTTGGCCGCTTACTCCAGCTGCGGCCTGCTGTATGCTGTTTCCTGCGCCTCGTGAGAGCTGGTTCCACTATTTTTGTTTGAAAAAGTTTTATTGGTTTTAACAATTTATAACAGGAAAGGGGTAAATAAGGTATTAGATAATATTTTGGAGCTTCCACATCAGGTTTGATGACCGCCTCCGAGTCTTCATACATATTCCATTAAAAAAATAATAAAAGGAAGGGGTACATACATTTAAAATCATAAGTTTTCATATTATTTTATACATTCAATTGCTTTGTTCTATTGACTTCCGTACAGGAATTACCATCATAAAAAAAATATAAATTATTTTTGCGATCTGAGCCTCTTTGCTATAGTCTCTTCCTCCTCCCCCCCACCATCAGGCGGACCCGTGGCCCCTCCCGTTCCCATCTCATCATCATCCAGGATTGAGGAGTGTTTTTTAAGAAAATTCTGCACCTCTTCAACTGTTTTGATTCTAACTCTTCCTCCCTCCCAGAATACCAGCATCCCTTCCGGCATCAACCACTTGAACCACACCCCCTTTTTGAATACTTTTTTTGTTAAGAAGGAATAATTCCTTCTTATATCTCGTTTTTTTTCTTTTGTAAAATAATTTTTATTGGTTTTACAATTTTATAATAGGAAAAGGGTAAATAGGGTGTTTCTTAACAATATTTTAGAGCTTCCATATCGGTGCTGATGACCGCCTCCGAGGCTTCTTACAATATTGATTCCATTAAAGAATAAAAAAAATAGGAAGGGGTACATACATTTCAAATCGCAAATTTCATAATCTGAAAATTCATACATTCAATTACTTTGTTTCTATAATAATAATAATAATAATAATAATATTTAATTTTGTATACCGCATCCTCTCCCCAAGGGGACTCGGAGCGGTGCACAGGGAAATTAAAACATATAAAAATATATACAAACAATAAATACAATAAATAAAAGCAGATTAAATTGATCTTCCCTGCGCTAAAAACCCCATTAAAACTAAATTCCCTAAACACCCCAGAGGTAGAGAGTAACCAAGGCCGGCCAGGCAGAAAAAGTGTGTTTTCAGTTTTCTATATTGAAAAAGTTTTATTGAGTTTACATTTTTTGTGGGATAGGGTAAGGGTTACATAGAAATTTTGAGAGTAGTCACGTCAAAGTCGTCGGCTCCTCCGGTACCTCAAGTTACATTATTAAAAAGAAAAAAAAAACATTTCACATAACACTACAAGCTGGGAGCAAGTACATATTCCTAAATTTTTCAGTTATATACTGTCAGTCAATTACAAAAATCCAGATTACAAATATCATACAATATTACTCAAAAAAAAAACCAAGGGCAAAGTTATTTTTTAGATCTAAGTCTCTTGGCAATTGTATCTTCCCCCTTCTCCCCCGGGCCCCCAGCGGACGGGGCCATGGCTCCCCCTGCCCCCCCTGGATCTTCTCCCAGGACAGAGGAATGTTTTTTAAGAAAGGCTTCCGCCTCAGCAACTGTTTTAATCTTCACTCTACCTCCTTCCCAGAACACCAGCATCCCTTCGGGTATCACCCACTTGAACCAGATCCCATGATCAAACAATGTTTTAGACAAGAAGGAAAATTTCCTTCTAGCTTCTCTAATCTTTCTTGGAATCTGCTTCAAGATGGTAACCTCCTTTTGTTGGTAAATCATAGGACTCCCTCTTTGCGCCTTCAAGATCTCCTCTCTGGTTGACCTTCTAACAAATTTTACATGTATCTCTCTGGGTACTTCATTCATCCTGGCATATGCAGAATTTATTCTGTAGACTAGGTCAATGTCCCCTCTGATCTCATCTTTAGGTTTATGTAAATAGTCTGCAATAATTGTACTCATAAGATCAGGGAGACATTCACCATCCATCTCAGAAACATTCTGAAATCTCAAAAAATATGTCATCCTTTCCATATCTATCCTAGTCACGTGCCCATTTATTTCCACAACCTCATTAAAAACATTTTTAATCTCTCCCTTAGCCCCCTCCAGCCCCCCTTTCAATTCTTCATTCTTCTGTGTATTCTCAAGCACTTGTTTTCGAGTGTCCAATAATTCCTTTTTAAAGTTGACATTTTCTGCCCTCTGGGCCTTAATTTCTAATACCAAATTTTGTATAACAGATTCAAGGGCAGTCATTCTTTGTTCAAGGCGTGCCAGCGTTTCTTCTTGTGCCATGTTTAGCTGTTAAAATCCTTGCCAATAAAATGGCGTTTTTAGGGTGGGGCTGGTAGGCAGATCAGGAGTCCAAAGTTCTTAAAGTTGTATAGCTGCAAAATTCAGAAACCAGTAGAGAAACACTTTTCCAACTCCATAGGTATAATAACGAAGGCAATCCAGAAAGGAAAACACAAATCCAAAAAAAGAAAATTCTTCATCAATAATTAGAGGAAGTCCAAATCACAAAGAGACACTGGTAATTTTCCATAGGTCATAGTCAGTCGGGGACAAAGAGAAGCCATTTTCCGCCCAAACTCAGAGCCCGAGGGAGAAAGCGGTTAAAAAGCAAAAAAGAAACTGTTTCAGCCAGACCTAGAGACATAATTGCAACAAGCCGCAAAGTACTTTCCCTTGTTAAAGACCATCCAGATTAAAAGTTTCCGATTCCTCTCAACGAGGCATTTCCGAGTGTCGCTTTTAGTCCAAGGGGGGTTTTTTGGAAACAAACACCCCCCTCCTGTCCCTTTCAGCCCGGCTGACAGTACAGAAAAAAAAAGTTTTAAACGCTCACTCTCCGCTCGCAGCTGAGGTCCCGAAAAGCCTCCCGACTCTTCCGATCGTCTCTCTTCATGGAATTAAATGGTGCCGCCAACCTTTGGCGAAGGGAAGACCCCCTGCAGCATGTCCTTTTCCGCCTAAGCCGAGGAGCAGGGTCGCTCGCCCCACTGCCGTGGGGGGGGGGGCTTCCCTGTCGAGCCGGCTTTACGGGAGAAGCCCCAAACAAGGGGCTTCTCGCCCCCGTGGGGGGGCAGGAAAAGGAACAAAGCGGCGAGCGAACCCTAAGTTCGCCCGTCGCCGCCGGAGCCGGAACCGGAAGCCTGTGTTTTCAGTTTTCGATGGAAGGAGCGGAGGTCCGTAGTTGTTCTAATGTCGGGGGGGAGGTCGTTCCAGAGGGCTGGGCCCGCCACAGAGAAGGCCCTTCCCCTGGGCGTCGCCCGCTGACACAGTCTAGTGGACGGCACCCGGAGAAGTCCCTCTCTGTGGGAGCGAATCGGCCGTGAGGATGTATGAGGCAGGATCCGATCCCGCAGATAGCTAGGTCCCGAGCCATGGAGCGTTTTAAAGATGACAACCAGCACCTTGAAGCGCACCCGAAAGACGACAGGTAGCCAGTGCAGCTCACGCAAGAGCGGTGTTATATGGGCGTACCTTGCGGTCCCTATTATTGCTCGCGCGGCTGCATTCTGGACCAGCTGAAGTCTTCGGGTGCACCTCAAGGGGAGCCCCATGTAGAGAGAGTTACAATAGTCCAGTCGGGATGTCACGAGCGCATGAATGACTGTGCGAAGGGCATCCCGATCCAATAGGGGGCGCAACTGGCGGACCAGGCGAACCTGGTAAAACGCCCTCCTGGCCACGGCTGTCACTTGATCTTCCATGGACAGCCGGGCATCCAGGAGGACACCCACATTGCGCGCCCCATCCACAGGGGCAAGATGTTCGCCCCCTATGGCCAGCGATGGAGTGATAAACATCCTTAACATGGATTACTATATATAAAAAACAAAAGAGAATCATTTTTGTGATCTGAGTCTCTGCTATTGTTTCTTCTTCTTCCACCCCACCGGTAGGCAGAGCTGTGGCCCGTCCCGTTCCCGTATCATCGTCGTCTAGGATTGACGAGTGCTTTTTAAGAAAGGCCTGGGCCTCATCTACCGTTTTCATTCTAACTCTTCCTCCCTCCCAGAACACCAACATTTCTTCAGGCATCAACCATTTAAACCAAACCCCCTTTTTATGTAATTTTTTAGATAAGAAGGAATATTTCCTTCTTATATCTCGGATTTTTTTCGGGATTTGCTTTAATATGGCTATCACGTTCTGCTGATATATCAGGGGGCCTCCCCTTTGCGCTCTCAGAACCTCATCTCTTGTTGACCTTGTAAATTTAATATGTATCTCCCTTGGTACTTTATTTATTCTGGCATATGCTGAATTGATTCTATAGATTAAATCAATGTCCCCCCCAAATATATTCTTTATTTTTTTTGGTATAATCCGCTAAAACCGTAGCCATAAGTTCTCTTAAATCTTCCATGTCAGACTCAGGAACATTCTGGAATCTCAAAAAAAAAGACATACGTTCAAAATCAATTCTAGACATATGACCTGTAATATCTGTAATTTCATTTTTAACATCCTTTATCTCTTCCCTCATCCCAACTGCCCCGCCCTCCAACCCCTCAATTTTCTGCTTATTATTTGTTATTTCTCTCTGTGCCTCCAAAAGCTCCAGCCTTGTGCTTAAATTGTCTTTCTGAATTTGCTGCATTTCATTCATTATTCTTTGAAACATCTCATCTACCGAGGGTGATGGTGTTGGTGATGGTGATTTTGCCTCTGTTGCTTCTGTTTCCTTCTGGAGAAGTTCAGTGATTTTTGGCTGTGAGATTGGATTTGGTCTGGTAGATGTAGGAGCAGATTGTGATTTGCCTGATGGAGGCTTTCTTGCTGCCATGGCTAAAAGTGTTAAATATTTTTAAGAACAAAGGAAAAAAGATGGCGCTGGTGGGCTGACAGTCTGTGAAGTCAGAGACAAAGGAACAAAGAAAAAGTCTTATCAAAGTTCGATTTGCATTTGTGAAGATCCAGGGAAGAAATCAATTGTATTTTCCTAAAAACAGGACCAAAATAGAAGGTTTCGCAACAGATGAAGCATTGAAAGTCACTAGAGTAGGCTCTTTTATGTAGATTTTAAAATAGTCTTGTTTAACTTATTAAGCCAGAGGAATGCTTGTAAACAGGAAACTTTCACTTCTGGAAACAAAGAAGGGCTATCGTCTGCCCTGCCGGCAGTGGTGAAAGAAAGTAACTTTGTTACAAATCCATTTTAAATGTAACAAGTCTCAGATACAATGTTTATACAGTAAATCCTTGTTTGGTAAAACATTCCTTTAAGAGTAGTCAAACGGATGTTGTTTCACTCTCTCCCGATCCCGGGGGTGATTTTACGATGCCGCTTTTATTTCCGAGGGGGGAATTTCCCCCTCTAAAATGTTTCTGTTCAAGAAGTTGAATGCAGAAGGTTAAAAAAAAAAAAAACTCACATTCCAATTGCTTTTGGTCCAGAGCCTCGGCTCAGCCATTCAGCTCCGGTAATTCAGCCCGTTTAGGAAATCCTCCATTGTTCCGATACCTTCGGCGAAAAGGGAATACACCCCCCGCACTCCGTCTTTCAACTCCTGAGGCGAAACGGATCACCCCCCCGACCACCGTCAAGGTGGGGGCCTCTCCGCAGCCACCCCTACGGAGGGGGGGCAACCGTGCCCCCCCCTGCTCCCGAAGGCGCCCGTCAAAAGATCACAGCAGCGGATGAGCTGTAAAAGCCGTCCGTCCGCGTCTGGAACCGGAAACGCAATCATATCTCGTATTTTCTTTGGGATCTGCTTCAATATGGCCACCTCGTTTTGCTGATACATCAAAGGGCCCCCTCTTTGCGCTCTCAGTATCTCATCCCTCGTTGACCTTCTTATAAACTTAATATGTATCTCTCTGGGTACCTCATTTATTCTGGCAAATGCTGAATTAATTCTATAAATCAAATCAATGTCCCCCCAGATAAATTCCTTATCTTTCTTAATATAATCCGCTAACATAGTAGCCATCAGTTCTTTTAAATTCTCATTAGGTGATTCTGGAACATTCTGAAATCTTAAAAAAAAAGACATGCGTTCAAAATCAATTTTAGACATTTGACCAGTAATATCTATAATTTATTTCTTAAAGTCTTTTATCTCTTGCTTCATCTCAACCGCCCCCCCCCTTCCAGCCCCTCAATTTTTTGTTTTATTATTTGTTATTTCTCTTTGCGCCTCCAATAGTTCCAATCTTGTGCTTAAATTGTCTTTCCGGATTTGTTGCATTTCATTCATTATTTTTTGAAACATCTCCTCTACGTTTAATGGCTGAGGACTTGGTGACTTAGGATCCTCTACTTCTGTTTCCTTCTGTAACAAAGCTGAAATCTTTGGTTGTGAGGATGGGCTGGGTTTTGTAGATGCTGGAGCAGAGCTTGGTTTCCCAGATGGGGGTTTCCTCGATGCCATAATTAAAGTTTTAAGTATTGGTGCGTAGAGAAGAAAGAAAAAAAAATGGCGCTGTTGGGCGGGCAGTCCGTGAAGTCCGAGACAAAAGCAGCTGTAATTCAAATTAAATTTGCAACGTCCAGAGAGAAAAAGAAAAAAAGGAAAAAACTTTCCAAACAAAAGCAGAAGGTTTCACAAGGGAGGAGAGCACCGAAAGACACCAGAGCAGGTCCTTTTCTTATATATTTTGAAATTAGTCTAATGTTTGTTAAAATAGAGGAATGCTTATTTCCAAAGAAAAAAAGTTCCGTCCTGGGAACAAAGAGAACGCCATCTTTCCGCCTTGCCGGCAGGGTGAACAAAGCAAAAGTGGAAACAATCAATTTAAAATGTAGCAAGGCTCAGGATACATTGTTTAACAGCAATCCCTTATTTAACAAGAGATTTCCTTTTTCAATAAATCCAACGGATGTCACTTTCACTCTCTCCGCATCGCGGGACTCTTTCTCCAATGCCGCTTTAATTCCAGGGGGGTTGTTTCCAACTCCCCCATCTTCTCTTTTCATAAAATTGAATGCAAAAAAGTCCAAATAAGGCACATACCATTTTTCTAATCCGGAGCCTCGGCGCAGCCATTCAGCCCCGGCGTTTCAGCTCCTTGTAAAATCCTCCATGTTCCAGCTCCTTCAGCGAAAGGGAAACTCCCCCCGCGAAAGTTCCCCAGCCCCTAGGGCGAAGCGGGAGCGCCCCCCCGACCGCCGTCGAGATGTGGGCCCTCTCCGCAAGCCGCCCGTGCAGAGGGGGGGATTATGCCTGTCCCCCCCCAGCACCCGAAGGCCCAGCTGAGGCAACACAGCGGCGGATGTGTGGAATCCACGTCCGTCCGCGTCCGAAGCCGGAAACGATCTCGCTGGTTCCACTATTAAAGACCTTATAAAAGACTGCAGTGACTTGGCCTTATGGCCACCGGCTTAATGTCCAGCGAATTTGGTTGGATTCCACACGGTTTATTGGCGACTTTTGACTATGAGCCATGATGATATCTATTACCAAGGCGACACTCCCTCTCCGATAATTTGATTCTCACAGACTTGACATACTCTATAGCGGACCTCCTCGCCCTGCGAGAGTCCCCCCTCTCGCAGGTTTGGCCCTCTGCTCTAATGAGGGCCCGCCTCAATGACGGATTTCTTAATCTTGAGAGGTGGCGGAAAAGGAAATTGAGGGTTTTTTTAGGGGGTTTAATTCGGTTTTTAGGGGGCTCCAGGGAGGGGGGTGGGTCTAGTCAGTCTGAAGGTGGGATCAATGCCAAGACGGCGGGCGGAATTAAAAAGGAAGCGGGTGGGTCCGTTAAGGGGAGGGGGACAAGAGACGTTCCGGAAGGTCGTTCCATTCAGACGGTCGTGGGGAGGGGGAGGTGCGATGGTAGACAAAGATCTCATCACCGGTTGGGAGAACGTGGCCGATGGGTACGAGCGGTCACATGCCCCAACCCCCGCAATCTAGGTGGTCAGGGTTCACAGAGCCAGGGCCTTAGACTGATGCTATGCAATGCCAGGTCCGTTGTCAACAAAGCCCCCCTCATTAACGACCTTGTGTCGGAGGGGGAGCCGGACCTGGCAGGAATTATGGAGACCTGGTTGGGCCACGAGGGGTCTTCCTCTCGTGGAAATGTGCCCGCCAGGTTACTGCGCATTCCATCAGTCACGGGCCCTAGGCAGGGGTGGGGGGGTGGCGGTCATTGTAAGGGAAGGTCTTGAGCCGAGAGAGACCACTGTGCCACAGATAACCGGTTGTGTGTCCCTCTGCGTGAAGTGGGGCCCAGGGAGGCAGCTGGGCGTGCTGATTGTGTACCTGGCTCCCCGCTATGTATCAGCAGCCCTGCCCGAGCTCCTCAAGGTGATCGCCGAGATGGCAGTTGAGATCCCCAAACTGTTAGTCATAGGGGACTTTAACCTGCCATCGGTAGGCGAGACATCCGAGGCAGCTCGGAAGTTCATGGCCACCATGACGGTCATGGACCTGACCCAAGTAATTCAGGGCCCCACACACAAGGGAGGACAAACACTGGATCTTGTTTTTGTCTCTGGCCAGTGGATGAGTGATCTTGGAGTAGGAGATTTAGCCATCGTACCCCTGTCATGGTCAGATCACTCACTTCTCCCACTCGACTTTCCCATCGCTACACCCCACTGCAGGGAGGCGGAACCGGAATTTCCAAGATGGTTCCGCCCCAGGCTCCTGATGGAACCTTAAAGGTTCCAGACAGAGCTTGGGCCACTACCTGTGGCCCTGACCCGCGCCCGGATGGAGGACCTAGTGGCTGCATGGAATAGTGCGGCCACGGGGGCCTTGGACCGGGTCGCGCCTTTGCGGCCTCTCTTGCGGCAGCGAACCACCCTGGCTCCTTGGTTTTCTGAGGAGTTGAGGGTGATGAAGCGCCGCAAGATGCCTAGAGAAGAGATGGAGATCCACACGGTCTGAATCTGACCGAACACAGGTGAGAGCCCATTTGAAGACTTACCTTGTGGCGTTAAGAGTGGCCAAGCGTCAGTATTGTGCCACTCTTATCGTGTCCGCAGATAACCGCCCTGCCGCCCTGTTTGGGGTGACCCGCTCCCTCCTTCAACAGAGGCCGCGGGAAGCCCCTCTACAGGGCAGAGCAGAGGAATTTGGGGAGTATCTGCAGGACAAAATCGCTCAGTTTCGGAGCGAGTTGGTCTCCACCGAAAGTGGTCTGGAGGGGATGTCA
Source organism: Rhabdophis nuchalis (assembly GCA_039707465.1). Classification (NCBI taxonomy): domain Eukaryota; kingdom Metazoa; phylum Chordata; class Lepidosauria; order Squamata; family Natricidae; genus Rhabdophis; species Rhabdophis nuchalis. The sequence goes on from CM077650.1 coordinate 37,706,249, forward strand.
GAGGCGGGTCTTGGGACACCACTCTGGGAGGAGTTTGACACTGTTGCAGACCGCTCCACCGCTCGTGTAAGTGACGTGAGCTGAAAAGCGGCCCGGTGGGAGGGTCCGCGAAGGGGAGGGGGGAGAGTGAGCGAGTGAGGGAAACACACAGAAGAGCTGCAGTTTTACATTTGTGTGGCGTGTACCTGCCACCGGTGTGCCATCCACACAATCTGTACGTATCATTGGTGCTGCACTTGTAAGGAACGTTGTGTGAAAATTTGGTGGCGATTGGTGCAGTAGTTTCTGAGATTAGCGGTTTTGAACAAACTCAGTTACATTTTTATTTATATATTTATTTATTTATGATAAAAACCTCTTTTACTACTCCAATTCCTCAAGTTACAACCACAATTGAAACCAGAATTTTGGTTGCTAAGCAAGGTGGCCAGTGCGTGCACATGTGGTGCCTGCCCCTCCCCCCCCAGCTCAACCCAGAAAAGTTGGGGAACTCTGGCCTATAGGTACCAGTGTGCACCCATTAACTAAATGTGCAGGTATCAATAAGTAAACCTTTGTGAACATTGGAATTCCATACCTTCTGTTGTTCCTGAATTAGGCTTCAGGGTAGCAATAGAGACATTGGCAACCTTACCCAGCCTGACACGGTGAAGTCACCAAAATTGCCCTGTGCAAAGATGAGATAATTTCTTATTTCTCCATTAATTTCTCTAGAGATGTGTTGGATGCTGTTGATCTGAAGTGCTAGTCTTGTTGGATGTTTCTATCCCACATGGATTTGATTAAGAAGCTGCTGAACTAATGTGCCCTTGGAGAAGTAGCATTAGTAAATCCAAACCATGCCCAATAGAAATGGGCTATAAATATTTGCATCCCTTAGCTTGTGCTAAAATGGACACCTCCTACCAGATGGCTAAGATATGCAGCAGAAAAAGTTTGGTTCAGAGATGCATAATAAAAAAACTACCTACGTGAAATTGGTCCATGCTGTATTAAGTTTATCATCAAGAGTAGTCTACACACAGTGCCGTTTTTAAAGAATCTTGTAGAGCAGCAGTCCCCTACCTTGCAGCTTGGCAGCCCAGTGGGCGGTGAGGGGAACTGGGCTGCGCAAACAGGCCAGCATGCATGCTTAGCTCAACTTGCACAAACGGCAGGCTGGCACACATACACACACAGTTCGACTTGCGCAAGTTGAACTGCGTGCGCATGTGCCGGCCTACCACTTGCATAAGATGAGCTGTGTGTGCATGCTGGCCTGCCGTTCCCGTGGACTAGCCCAATAGTGGGCTGTGGCCCAGGGGTTGGGGACCCTGTTGTAGAGCTCATGAAGAGGACTTAAGTCAGCTTTGCTCCATCCGGTTGTGTCTTTGCCACGATGGCCACCGCCTTTGGTAGAGATCAAAAGCTTACCCTTTCTTTTCTTTGTGCCTCTCATTGCTTGCTCATAGAGCGAAAGAATAAAGGAAATATAACAACAGAACAGAAAACATCGGGCTGTCCATTCCATGTTACAATCAGCAACACGTCCTGTGGGGTCCAAAGAAATAGCATGTAACTCTGGAGATAACAAGACCACTAATGACCATAAATTGGAGACCTTGTGTGCTTGGTGGCTCCTTGATTGTTTAGTAGCAAGTGCCTAAATACAGGTAGTCCTCGACTTACGACCACAATTGAGCCCAAAATTTCTGTTGCTAAGTGAGACATTTAAGTGAGTTTTGCCTCATTTTACAACCTTTCTTGCCAGTTGTTAAATGAATGACTGCAGTTGTTAGTAACACTGTTGTTAAATGAATCTAGCTTCCCCATTGACTTTGCTTGTCAGATGGTCACAAAAGGTGACAGGACACTGCAACTGTCATAAATATGAACCAGTTGCCAATTGTCCAAATTTTGATCATGTGACCATGGGGATGCTGCAACGGTGGCAAGTGTGGAAAACTGTCATAAGTCACTTTTTGCAGTGCAGTTATAACCTAAATGAACTGTTGCAAGTCAAGGACTACCTGTACAACTGCTCTCAAAATGGCCACCTGACTATAAATATCACCTTGTTGTACCTAGGTACAAATCCAAATCAGGCAGCCAGAAACATAAGGGGAAAAAATGAATCAAAAGATGCATAAAATTAAAGGGACTTTAATACTTTAATTTCCTTAATTGTTTCCAAATAGAGCACTGTACATGACAGAACACGTGCTGCAAGAGTGGAAGAATTATTCCCAAACATGCACTGAAATAAACATAAAGCCATGAATGATGCAATTGTTTTCAAATATATGCACAGAAATTGGGACATGCCAGATTTTAGCAATAACCTTCCTTTATGAGTACAAGTAGTCCTCAGGTTACAACCATAATTAAGTCTGCAATTACAGGTAGTCCTCGACTTATAACAATAATTCATTTAGTGACCATTTAAAGTTACAACGGCATTGAACAAAGTTACTTATGTTTTTCACTTATGATCATTGCAGTATCCCCATGATCACGTGATCAAAATTCAGCCACTTGTCAACTGACTCATTTATGATGGTTGCAATATCCTGGGGTCATGTGATCAGCTTTTGTGACCTTTTGACAAGTCAATGACGCCAGATTCATTTAACAACCCTGTTAATTAACTGCATTGATTCACTTAACAACTGTGACAAGAAAGGTTGTACAATGGGGCAAAACTAACTTAAATGTTTCACTTAGCAACACAAATTGTGGAGTCAATTGTGATCATAAGTCAAGGACTACCTATACAATCTCGTACGTTGTAACGATCCTAAAGCGGGTCACTATGTGACCAGACCCAATTTTATGTCTGTTTTGTGGTGGTGGTGAAGCAAACCCACTGTTTGCTATGGGGCGGTTTTTGCCAGAAACCAGAAGCAAACACTGCCAAATTGTCATAAATTGCAGTCACCTGCTGTGGATGTGGGCCAACTACCAAGTACTCAAAATGCAGTAATGTGCCTGGGGCAGACGGGGGTGGATGTTGGAACTGGTCATAAGTACCTTATGTGAGAGGGGTCTGTCATAACTTCAGTTACTAAGTGATTGGTCGTAAATCAGGGATTATCTCTGTAAGCCCCAAGACTATTCCCTGTTGCAATCCAAGTAGCAGAATTTTTTTTCCATACTCAATATTTTTATTTTTGCCTTTGTTGAATCAACAGTGAAATATTAGCAGCTTGGTAATGACTTAATAACTCTCAGCAGCCATGTTTTACAATAAAAGGAATTGATTAATAAATCAGGGATGGATAGACTTTGAAAGGATCACAGAAAGCTAGCTGATAATGCTTGGATGTCACCAGGAACATTTTCATTTCACATTTGACCACTGAGTTAGGGAGTGATTGTAGTAGGTAACTTTCCTGAGGCAGACCACTCCCATTTCTACTTCTAACACACACACCCCAACCCCCCCCCCCCTTTAAAATGTGCTTTGAAGTCAAACTTTCAAAATTCAGTGTCAGAAGCTTGGGGTCCTGGGAAGTCTCCAATTGGATGTTGGGGATGCACAGCAGTGGTGGGATTCAAATTTTTTTACTACCGGTTCTGTGGGCGTGGCATGGCAGGGGAAGGATACTGCAAAATCCCCATTCCCTCCCAATCAGCTGGGACTCAGGAGGCAGAGAATAAATGAGGGCAGGGCCAGTCAGAGGTGGTATTTACCGGTTCTCCGAACTACTCAAAATGTCTGCTACTGGTTCTCCAGAACTGGTCAGAACCTGCTGAATACCACCTCTGAAGCAGATCCTGGGGGGCAACTCCCCTGATTTAGAAGAGCCGAGGTGGCGCAGTGGTTAGTGTACTACTGCAGGCTACTTCAGCTGACTGTTAGCTGCAGTTTGGCAGTTCAAATTTCACCAGCTCAAGGTTGACTCAGCCTTCCATCCTTCCGAGGTGAGTAAAATGAAGACCCAGATTGTTGGGGTCAAGAGGCTGACTCTGTAAACTGCTTAGAGAGAGCTGTAAAAACACTATGAAGTGGTATATATGTCTAAGTGCTTTTGCTATTTAGGAAGTTGTCACATTTATTAGACTCATTGCTCAAAAAAGGACTTTCCAAGAAATGCAAAACGTAGCTGTGGCAGGTTCATGCCATTTATCTCACAAGAATCAAATAGGAAAAAACAACACTTCATAATTTTGCTAATATAGTTTTCTTTGCGATTACCAACAAACACCATTTTGCAATTTATCCAAATAACCTTAGAAACCTTACAGTGCCTAAGCTAGCTCCATCTTAAACTGGCTGTAGCTGATTGCTGACTGTAAGATCAGGAGCACATATTGGATGTTGGGCACAAGAGCATGGGAAAAAAAAGAAAAAGCTACCTTCTCATTTTTCATACAAAAATTTAAATGCGACTGTCGCCTAACTTCAAACGATTTTGGTGCCATGATTCAGGAGAAAAAGTTCACTCATCCTTTATTCAAATTTTGTAACAAGGTTGCTGGTTGAACCATTCAGTCATCCTTCTGTGTTTGGCAACCTCCATTGCTAGCATCAAAACTATTTTAACTCCTGTTTCCTGGAAACTGGACCCAAGCTAATGAAGAAAAAAATAAAGGAATATGGAGAAGTTGCAGGATTGAGAATAAAGAAAGAAAAAACCAAGTGGCCGGCAAGTTGCTGCGCCTTCTTTACTTATGTGGCTAAGGAGTCTATGCTGAAGCCACTGCTGAAGGTACAATTTCTCCAGTTAATTTCTACATATGGAAATGCTGAGGTGTTATCCTGTCTCTTGGAACTGGCTTGTAAAAAAATTCTACAGCTGCATCAGTAACAGGAAGTCCTTTGTGTCCTAAACCAGGGGTCCCCAACCTGTGGACTACAGCCCACTACTAATCTGTGGCCTATGCACTATCGGCCCCGCTTGCACATGCTCCTGCCCCTCCCACAAAACCATCCCCTCTGTACCACCATCCCCCATTCCAGGCCACCAACCAGACACTGTAGGGGAATTCTGTCCTAAACACCCTGGGTCACTCTTTTGGAATTCTCCACAGTTCAGTCCAACCCTTCATCTTATTCCCACTTTTTCTTTTCTCATAGAAAGACTCCAGGGAATGTTTGATAGGGAAATGCACACATTATCACATTGTTTTTTTCTATTAAAAGGAGGAGCAACTGATTTCAACTTCTTTATTTTTTCCCTCATGAATGTAACCATATAAAACCCATAAGGTATGAAAGTTACACTATGTCAGTTCTCCAAGGGCAAGGGATTAAACAAAACACCATCACCCTCCACAGATCTGAACAGGAAATTTAAGACAGAAAAGTACACACCCATCAGTGAAAAAAACAATACCCACAAAATCGAGAAGCCTTTTTCACCCACCTCCACATGCCCTCTTGATTTAAAAAAAACCTGGTGGGATGCCCATCCTGCTGACTGTTACACTGAAAAAATCAGGCTGGAAGGGAGAAACATTTTAGCCAACACTGAAAGACCAACAATGATTTAACAAAAATAAAAATCCATGATGGAAGCCTGCTGTTGGCACTCAAACCTCAGTTCCTGGTAGTTGGGGAAAGGGAAGGCTTTTGAAAACAAGGGGCAATGGGATTTGGGGTGGGGGAATCTTGGCTATTTCCCCCAAGCCTCTAATACTGACCCTTTCCTTGCTGGCCCAGATTGCAGCTATAGGGAACTACACAATGAAACAAATTAGTGATATGTCAACGGAATAGGATGACAGAGAGAATTTGCTCTGGGTGCAAGGTTTGTTGAAGAAGGAGAAAAAAAACCTGTTGGAGCAAAGAGGCTAACGCATCCGGTAATCCGTCGAACACGACAGCTCACACAACTGCCCCTTGAAGTCCAAGTCAATAGTGAAGTCCAGATCTCGCTGCATACAGAAAAAGAAAATGAGTCAAAGCATTTTTATTTCCACAATGTACTCCACCACACACAGGAAGCTCAAGCTCATCCCCATCGAGAGATAGGGAGGATTTGTCATTCCTGTGCTGCAAAAGTTGTTATATTCTCTTTTCAGAATGTTAGCATGCATTTTGTTGTGTTCCGTAACTCCTCTATCACATAACTTGGCTACTGGGACAAATAGGACTGAATTTTAGACCCTTTCCCAATAAATTCTCCACCACTCCCAACATTCCCTCTAATTTTTTTTCAGCGTGAACGGAAAAGTATAGTGTTTGAGCGGCACATTTTCATGCCTGAGCACCTGATTTTTTTTCACAGATGTCACCCAAGACAACAAAATCAGTGTTATTTGAAACTCAAAGTTATGTTTATTCAAGGTACCCACTTAATTAAAAGTGTCATATAATATCAGTGTCACTTATAATACTGCAAGTCTGCAATATTAAAATGTCTGTGGCTGTTTGGGCCAGAAGTCAAGTGGCTTCTTACCAGCGGTATCTTAACCTAAAGCACAAATTCAACACAAGCAATTATCTTGCATTCCACAGCAACATGATTTCATCACTTCATGACCCTGTACTTTCAAATAGTACTTTGAGAAATCAGCAGCAACCTGTTTCTAAAATGTTTAGCAGGTAAAAGAAGGCAGAATTCAAGGTCATGAAGAATTTGCTGTTTCAAATGGCCTGCCTGCAGCTATAAAAAATTGGCTGGTTGATAATACACATGGGATTTTTAAAGCAACATCCATTACTCGGACCATAGAAATAAAATAGGTAAAAGTATTTAAAAAGTAGAGAGAGGAAGCTGCGGTACAGAGAGAGAAAGAAAGAGGGAGAAAGAGAGTGTAGATATTTGCATTCATGGAAAGGCAGCAAAATACATTCTTACCCAGACTTTTCTATCTACTTTTCAGTTTATTTCTCCACTTGAATTATTTTATGTTTTCTCTTCACTGTTAAATTTAGAACCACTAGTCCTTCAATATTATAATCCATAATATATTAGGAATCCAATTTTACTTAGAACTGAGGAGAAATTTCCTGACAGTTAGAACAATTCGTCAGTGGAACAGCTTGCCTCCAGAAGTTGTGAATGCCCCAACACTGGAAGTCTTTAAGATGATGTTGGATAGCCATTTGTCTGAAATGGTATAAGGTTCCTGCCTAGGCAGGGAGTTAGACTAGATGACCTCCAAGGTCCCTTCCAACTCTGCTATTGTAGTTGTAGTTCTAACCACTACAAGGTTGTGGGATGTGGATAAAAGGGAGACAAATGTTTAACGTTTTGTTATACCGTAGGCAAAAACAAACAGGGAAGTTATATATCTCCAGGACTCAATTATAAACACCAGTTTGGTTAAAAAGGAGTCAGTCTAGTTAGGTGGCAGCACTTAGCTAAAGTTGGCTGGTCAAAAAGTTTAAGTAGAATTGCAGTCTTTGAAAGGAAGACCAACAGGGCATCCCAAAGAGATGATAAGCTACTTTGGTACTGCTGGCAAGAGAACTGCCTGCTCCTGAGCGAGGCGGTGGCGGTAGCCATGCGGTTCCCCTTCACGCTACCAGTGCAAGAGCAGCAGCAGCCAGATCCCCATCCTGACTTCGGACCCTCGTGAAAGGGAAAGAGGCTGCAGCTGGAGTGCGGAGATAGCCGGAGGTGAGGCGGGCGGGCAAAGGGGCGACGCTGCTTTTTCACTCCCCGACGTGGGGCGCTCGCTCTGGCCAGGTTCTTGCTGGGCTCTGTCGGGTCAGCGAGAGAAGTGAAAGTGGGTGGCAGTTTCCTTCTTTGGGACCAGCCACTCCGTCTCCCGGACAGGGCAGTGCGAGGTGGAGGGTGTTGGTCGGGCCGGCTGGGTTCTGCTGGAAACGCCCGCTTTAAGAACCCGGGGCAGGTGGCTTCCTAAGGGCGGGTGTCCTGAGTTCGCGGGTTTGATCAAGTTGCGTGAAGGTGGGAAGAGCTTTCTCTCCCCCCACACCTCACTCAGAAGGCTGGGAGTGGATGTTTTCACGGGGAGGCAGGTCAAGCAGCAGTTTTTGATTTCAGAGATGGGTGGGAAAGTGAAGTTGGGCATTTGCCAAATGTTACGCTGTGACATTAGAAAACACTGTGCGGCAGTTGGAAACTGCTGCACGGCATTTTTCTGTCACGTGCGTGGACGCGCAGCTTAGAGGGAACATTGACCACTCCCCCGCTCTCATCACTCTATTTCTTCCAGTGTCAAGAAATTTTGTTGCACCAAACACAACACAGGGTAAGCACACTAAATGTTGATAGGCATACGGAAACTTCAGAATGGCAATCTCCAATCAAGAATACACTCGTTAAACTGAAATCACCTAATTCCCATAAGAACTTTTAACTTGAACATTTCACTGCAGCAAAGGGTAGCCCCTTGATGAATATAGCAGGATGAACCTCCTGCAGTAAGGTAGACTACCTGTGGATTTTATTCTGCTAGTCGTTGCTGACTATAGGGGATGGTGCTCATCTCCGTTTCAAGGCCATTGAGCCAGCACTGCCCGAAGACATTTCCAAGGTCATGTGGCCAGCATGATGTTACAGAGCGTTGTTACCTTCCCACTGAAGTGGTACCTATTTATCTACTTGCATTTGCATGCTTTTGAGCTGCTAGGTTGGCAGGAGCTGGGGTAAGGATAGGAGCTCACCCTGGTGCATGGAGCTCAAGTCTCAAACCTGGGCTGCCGGCTTTCCAGCTGACAAGCCCTGTGTCTTAACCGCTAAGACACCGTGCTGCCCCACTTGCTTCAGTACATAACCTTCAATACATTTAATTTTGGGAACCTAAATATTAAACTCAAAGTACACTAAAATGGAACTTTCACAATTTGCCAAATCTGGCAAGATGTTAAAGAGTTCTTGCATGACACTTTAAGCAAGAACGCTCCAAATCCCAATTTTATACAGTATTCATTTTAAACAAGATCTTTTTAACAAACATTTTTTTTTCGGAACCATCTTTTATATATTCACACGCTTATGCAAATTTCATCAATTATGCCTGAGTCATGGCTAAACCATTTTCTTTTCTTAAAATAATAAAAGCTACAGATTAGCTGGCCTTCTCCCACAAGCTAAGTGCAGTCAGTGGTTCAGAGATAAGACGGAAAAGAAACTGGATAAACAAATGGGTAACAACATTCTAATGTCTTTTTAGGGTTTAAAAATAAGAGGCCAGTCACACTCCTTTAAAAAAATACGTTGTATTTAAACTCCTACCAATCAAGAGCATATAGCTGAGGAAGAATGGGGAGATTAAAGGGGGGGGGGGAGAAGGAGAAATGTTAAAAGCATATGAATGCACCCTGATGGAGGAAAATCCAGTTCAGATCAGCTTTTGGCCTGGATTATGGTAAGAAGCAACCAATTTCCCCAAACAGGAACTTCCTACACCATTTGTCCCAAAAATGCTTTTTCAAGAGGCAACTAGACTTTCTTATTAATCTTTGAAGACATTTCGCTTCTCATCCAAGAAACTTCAGCACTGAAGCAGCTTTTGTATTAAAAGCAAAATGTCTTCATAGAATAACAAGAAAGTCAAATTGCCTCTTGAAAAAGCACACCTTTGGGACAAGTGGTCTAGCAAGTTACCAAAGCATATATCTGCTGCTGAATGATGTAATAGGGACATGGAAAATTGGGTATATGACAAGTCGCCATGGCCAACTCACTGCAGGATAACTCATTGCTGGACAAGAGTTACACTAATACCCTAACCCCTAACCCTAGATCAGAGGAACAGAACATTTCACACTTCCCTACTTAATAAGAGTAAGTGCATCTTAATCAGAATTCCAGCCAACCATGGCTTTCTCCAGCAAACCATTTCATCTCTCTCCATCTCTGCACATCCAACACTCCATGGCCGTCACTATGCTTGATCCTCGCTGGATTGTTTCTGGTTAGTTACCTTTTGCCTAATATGGCATTTATATTTGTATTTTTGCAAATCTAAGAAACAAAGAAGCTTCTGTAGGCTTAATTTCTATTTCCCAAGCAAGTTTGCCATTGGAGGAAATGATGTCAACTTTCCAGAAAAACACTGCAGGAAAAGAACCACCCTCATGACTCACATTGTTCTTGGCATTGGGCTTCATGCCAATGGTGCCAAATATCTCCTCTCCTGTCTTCACTGTTAGATAGTCTTCCATGTAAAAGACTGTCTGTTTCCAGTGGGTGTAGGGAGATTCAGGACCTGAAGGTAATAAGAAAATGAAACTGAACAGAGAGGGCAGCCAGGAGGAAAAAGAAGTACCCAAAACCCAAAACATGTCTCCAACCATGTGCTTGATTTAGTTGACTTTAGATATTTTCCTCCAGATAAACTGAAGTTCTCAGAATACCCCAATAATTCTACTTTTCAATCGCTCAATCAGTAAAATCTACAAGAATGCTAAAGTGGGAGGATACCAAAGCTACTGAAAAAAACAGCTTAGATAAACCTGCTGCAATAGTCCTGTTTGTCAGCAATAGCTTACTGTGTTTCCCTGAAAATAAGACCCGGTCTTATATTTTTGGGGGCTCCAAAATAAGCACTAGGGCTTTTCTGAGGGATGGCTTCACCCTCTTCCTCACACACAAAGAGGGAATGGTTCCATGTGATGGGCTGGCAAGCACACCTGCCACTCACTTAAATGGAGCTCAGTGCCACCATTACAGAACAGGTGTGTAGCCTGTGCTCAGCAGCCCAAAGTTGACAGTGGGTGAGGCGGCACAGTTCCACTGGCAACCACTGACGAAGGGCACTTGCCAGGCTGGCGACTGGGGGAAAGCGCTTCAGACCTCATAGATCTGGGCCAACTCGCCCTGTGCTAGGTAGGAGCAGCCCAGCAGGGCAGCCGAGAACAGTGAGGCCAGGAGGACGAAGAGCCCCCATGAGACCAGCAGCAGCAAGTGCAGCAGGCCCAGCAGATGGGCAGAGGCATGGGGGGGGGGGGGGGGATCCTGATGTGCCATGTGGCCTTCTGCCTCATCATTCCAGTAGCAGCAGCCTGAGCAAGACCCAAGCTCCAGGCCTGACGGAGCACAAACCGTGGTCGCCACCTACTCCAGAACCACAAAGTGAGCTGCAGAACAGAGGAGCCATTGTTGGTGAGGTTACCTAGCACTGCGGGAAGCACTAGCAAGTGCGTGCAGCAAACTCCTCCAGGCACCTCGAGAGATGTAATGAGAGGCAGCTTCCGGCTCTTGCTGGCTTAGCTGATCCGCAGGGCTGCAATTAAGGAGCCGAGTCGGGTCCAGGCCAACCTTGGGGTAGCGCTTTACCCACATTGCCGATCCTGGCGCTAAGCCGAGTTGCACACCCCCTCCCATGCACTTGGCGCCACGGTCTGGCCTCTGGAATCACACTGGTGGGGAGGGAAGGGGCCAAGCCTCCATGAGGTGACTGGGGAAGGGAAGGAGCTATTGTGCTAAGCGCCACCTCAGGGATCGCTGCCCATATTTGTGAGGGGACATGTCATTGGGTGGGTTCCCAGCCTGGATGACGGGGTGGCGGGGGGAATAAGTTTTCTCCTTTCTCCTATAACAGTGGTATAGGAAAAATGGAAAAGGGGGAATGTGTCCCAACAAAAGGAAATAAAAAGCAGACAAAAAATCTTACGGAGGTTGACAGTGGCATGGGGAAAACTGAAGAAGGGGGTTACATCCCAACAAAGGGAAATATGAAAGATTTATTTGGGTTTGGCAGTGGCGTAGGGAAAATTGAAGAGGGTGGACATGTCAAAACAAAGAAAAGGGAGAAGACAGGAATAGAGAAGTGGGACAAAAGACTTACTTGGGGGAAAAAAATCAGACAATTATTTATTTATTTGTCAGATTTATATCCCGCCCTATCTCCCCTAGGGGACTCAGGGCGGCGCACAGAAATATAAAAATATAAAACAACACAATACAAAACCATTTAAAAATAGGTTAAATTAAAGTCTGTGCTAGAATTTAGATTAAAAAGGGTTAAAATCAAATCAAATTAAAACTATATCCATTAAAACTAAGCCAGGCCGGCCTCTTGAAATAGATGAGTCTTTAATGCCCGGTGGAAGAGGCGTAGGTCCGTGATGATATGAAGGTCGGGGGGGAAGGTCGTTCCAGAGGTCAGGCCCCGCCACAGAGAAGGCTCTCCCCCTGGGGGCCACCCGTCGGCATTGTCCGGCGGATGGCACCCTGAGGAGGCCCACTCTGTGGGAGCGGACAGGTCTAAGGGAGGTATGTGGTAGGAGGCAGTCCCGCAAATAACCAGGTCCCGTGCCATGGAGTGCTTTAAAGATGGTTACTAACACCTTGAAGCGCACTCGGAAGGCCACCGGCAGCCAGTGCAGCTCATGCAGGAGGTGTTACATGGGAGTATCGAGACACTCCCAAGATCCCCCGCGCGGCCGCATTCTGGACAAGCTGGAGCCTCCGGGTGCACCTCAAGGGAAGCCCCATGTAGAGAGCATTGCAATAGTCATTAGAAATTGTTATATGGGGAAACATAAAGCTGAGATATGTGGTTTACTCCTAAACATGACAATAAAATTGAGTTGCTAACTGTTTGAATATGGTAATGGAAAGCCAATTAAATAAAGGTTAAAATATATGGAATAAGTTTTCTCCTCTGGTTTCAGCGCCCCCTCCTCAGCCGGGGTGTGGGGGGTGTGGGGGGGGGGGGGTTTACAGCTTCAACTCAGGCCTTCAATTCATGTGGGCTTCTGAATTGGTATACCCAGAAGCGAGATAGAACACCCTCCCTTTAGTTACTTTTTTTTTTTTGCAGTGTTTTATTTTCTGTCCTTGGGCCTGTCAGCCTCCGCTTTACTGCTTGCTTCGTCTGCCATTGAAACAGGGAGGGAGGGGCTGTGGGTAATGGGCATTGAATATTGCAGGAGGTGTCTGGAGCCAGAAGCTGATATCGCCAGTGACCAAGGCCAACGGTCTCACATTCCAATCTGATGATGCTTCTAAAGATGCTACCCACCTGACATCAAGGGTATTTTGGCATTGGATAATAACCTGGGGGGTATAGGTTAAAGGGGGTGGACAATGCTTAATATCTATGCTTTCGTGCCTGAATATCTCATTCCTTGCTTGAAACTCACTGCTGTCTTTTCGTAATCAGTAGAAGTAACCTTAAATCTTCTAAAATGGATTTGAGTGCGTTCTTTCCTGGTTATTGTTAGAAGCAGACCTGACAGGGCCTGTATTTTGCACATCTGTTGTGCCCACCCACTCTATCCGCAGCTGCTGCCAGACACTTGCCACCTCCTATGCTTGCCGAGTCCACCCGTGGCCCTGGGCTGATGACAACCTTCGATAGGGCTTATCTTTGGGGCAGGTCTTATTTCCAGGGAAACCTTAGCTACTTTGAAACATTTCAACTCCCAGAATTCCCAGCCGGTATGATTGGTTAGGGAGTTCAAGTCCATTAAATTTAAAGTTGCTAAGGTTGAGAAATACAAATCTAGCCTTTCCAGCAGTGTTGCATTACTGTAAGATATTAACTACCGTATTTTTCGGAGTATAAGACGCACCAAGGTTTTGAAGAGGTAATTTTTTTTAAAAAAAGTAGGTAGGTAGAGGGATAGAGAGAGAAAGAGAGAGAGAAATACAGTAGGTAGGTAGGGAGAGTGAGTAGTTAGGTAGTTACGTAGATAAAGGGATAGAAAGAGAAATACAGTACATAGGTAGGGAGAGAGAGAGAGAGTAAGTAGGTAGGTAGAGGGATAGAGAGAAAGAGAAACTGAGAAATACAGGAGAGAGAGAAATACAGTAGGTAGGTAGGGAGAGAGAGAGAGAAGGTAGGTGTCAAGTTTGTGAAGCATCTCTATGACTACTATCAAACTGCCATAGAGAGGAGAATTCCAAGCATACCTGTAGTCAGGATGGAATCTCAAGCTCGTCTGTGAATACGCATGTCTAAACTACCATCTCTCATTGGCTATGTGATTTATGACGAAGGCTGAAGGGAGGACAGTAATGTGGGCAAAGTTCAGAAGCAGATAAAGAACGCAAAAAAGATGGCTGCAAACAAGAAATGCCTAATGAGGAATGCCTAATGAAGCTGTTAATAAATCTCTGCTTTTTGTATTATAATAACGGGTTGCTTATTATGAAGCAGGCATCGTTAGGGTACTTGACAGTCAGCCATCTTTTGCTTTTAAATATCGGGGGTGCCGAGGGGGAACTCAGAAGACCATGGCAAAACGCCAGCTGTCCGAAGGGAACTGGAAAGCAGCCATCAAACATCAAAGCTGAGATCAGCGAAGCAAGAGGAGATAACTAACTCTAAAAACAGCTAAAGCTGAGCCCCCACCCCACCTCTATGCCTAGAAAAAGGGAAAAGCCCCAAATGGAGCCCCTGGGAATTTCCATAAAGCAATGGAGGGAGGGATTTGACTGGGTCACCCTCTGTGAACAGAGGCCATTATGCAGGCCAAAAGAGAGGGGAGGAGCAGTGGATCCTCTTGAGGTGACGAGAAGCACATGGGAACGCAGCCCCCCTTCTCCACCCATTAGAAGGAAGATGAAGCCAGTGCCTCTCCCACATAGCAGGCAGGCTGCCCAGGGCAGACAATCTCCACCCTCTCTCCAAACTAGAACTGAGGAGTATCTTCAGACATATCAAACGCAAGCATACAGAGGCCGACAGGAGGAGGGAAGGGCACTGCTGATTAAACCGCCCCAGTTCAGAAGAAAGTTTGATGGGGACTCAGACCAGTTAGCCCTATTCCTTGACTCAGCTGAGGCCCACCTGGAATGCTATGGACACCTCTACTCATCCCCCAGAGCCATGGTGAATACTATCGCAGGGGGACTGGAGGGAGAAGCAAGGGAATAGCTAGCAGCCCTCCACAAGAAGAGCCCCCCAACTGCAAGGCGTAGATGATTTCCAATGACTGCTAGAGGCCAGATTTGAGGAGGTGGAGGAGGACCTGTATTTTATTTATTTATATTTATATCCCATATATGTATGCGGAAGATGAGCTCAGCGACCTAAAGCAAAGGGGCCACCCCATCAAAGAGCACATCTGCAAATTTAGGACAGTCATTGGAAGGCTACCCCCCTTTACCAGAGCGTCTGTATTTTTTCAGAAGTCTGGACCAGCAGATTGCCCAAGTAACTGCCTACCGCGACATCACAAACTGGCTCTGAGTGGTTCCAAGTAGCAATAAAAGTTGACAGCGTGCTGCATGCCAACGACATGAGAAAGCAACCTGACACAAAAGAAAGAGGTCAACCTGATGTGAAACCACCCAGCGAACGGGGAACCACAGCACTACAGCGGGCCCTGAGACCAGCCCTCCCTTGAAGTCTGCTGAAATGCTACAGATGCAAGGGAATGGGCCATATGGCATCCGTGTGCACGACCCCAACTGCGATGCCGAGGCCAGAGCTACTACCCAGGACACGACTGGAACACTGCCACAAACGAGCTACCCACGCATCCCGGAAGGCCTTCCAGGCTGCAGAGGTCCCTCCCCAACCAGATGGAGGGGGGGGGGGGGGGGGGACGGGACCCAAGGCAACAATGACCAGTCACCAGAATCCTATGAGAGTGACAACGAGGGCGAAAACGACCCAATGGTGAGAGGACCAATCCACCCTTTCCTTTTCCCAATACACCTCACAGCCCCAAAGACAGGAAACCAGGGGGATTTTCAAGCCCTAATAGACTCAGGCTGCACTAGGTGCTTGATCAACCTGACCACAGTCCTGAAACTGGGCATCAGAGCAAAAAGATTGGCCCACCCAATCGGGTTTGAACAGGTCGACGGGTCCCTAATGGGGAGAGCCTATGCCACCCACCTGACCGAACCAGTGAGACTAGAGCTAGTGGATCACTGGGAAGTAATCCGATTCATAATAGCCCCCAAAATGACAGATGCAGTCATACTGGGACTCTCCTGGCTGGACAAGTGGGGACCGACCATCTGGTGGCAAGGGGGTACCCGCAGGCTTAGGATAGAAAAGGGGCCCCAACCCCTCTTCCGCCACCAAGTAGAAACTCTACCCAAGCAGGGAATCCCCCAAAAGAGCACACCAGAACATCTGGGAGCCACATCCGACAAAACCCGAGACCGAACAGATCCCAGGGGAATATCAGGACCTTGCAGAAGTATTTACCGAGACAGAATGCAACATTCTGCCCCCCCCCCCCCCCCATCCACCGTGAGGCAGATTGTGCCATCGAAATCATCCCTGGGGCAAAACTACTTAAACCCAAGCTGTATGCCATGACGCCCTGGGAAATGCAAGAAATGCGCAAATACATAGACAAAAACATAGCACGAGGGTTCATCGAGCCAGCCAAGCCATGGGTTGCGGCGCCAGTCCTCTTCAAAGAGAAAAAAGATGGAACTATGAGGCTGTGTGTGGACTTTCAAGGGATAAATGCCGTGTGCGTACACAACCTATACCCCCTCCCCCTCATGAAAGATATGCTATCTCACTGGGCCAAGTCTTCACCAAATTAGACCTCAGAGAGCCATACTACCGAATACGGATCAGGGAAGGAGATGAGTGGAAAACAGTGTTCAACTGCCCTCTAGGGAGCTTCCAATTCAAAGTGATGCCTTTCGGAATACAGGGAGCCCCAGCAGTGTTCATGCAGTTAATAAACGAGGTGCTGCATGAGAACCTCTACAAGGGGGTTCTCCTTTACCTAGATGATATCCTTATCTACACTGAGACCGTTGATGACCACATACCCCTGGTCCGCCAAGTACTGGAAAAACGTCTGGCAGCCAACCTGTATGTCCAGCTATCAAAATGTGAATTCCACCATGAGCGACTAGACTACCTAGGCTACCGAGTGTCAAATGAGGGAATAGAGATGGACCCAGCCAAAGCGCAAGCCGTCCTAAGCTGGCAACCCCCTCGCACCCGCAGACAGCTACAAAGCTTCCTAGGGTTCACAAACTTCTACAGGCAATTCATCCCCTCCTTTGCGAAGATTGCCAAACCCGTGACAGACC
The DNA here is from genome assembly GCA_039707465.1 of Rhabdophis nuchalis. Classification (NCBI taxonomy): domain Eukaryota; kingdom Metazoa; phylum Chordata; class Lepidosauria; order Squamata; family Natricidae; genus Rhabdophis; species Rhabdophis nuchalis. The sequence continues at coordinate 37,723,114 of CM077650.1, forward strand.
TCCTGAAGACAAGGAACCCAGGAACGAAACCTCGTCCGGGCCAATCCCTACCGTAGGACCTAACCTGCCAAGAGGCATTCGAAACACTAAAAGAAATGTTTGCAAAGGAGCCGGTACTAAAGCATACTGACCCTGAGCAACCTTTCGTGATCCAGGCAGACGCCAGTGACGTGGCAGCGGGAGCGGTGCTACTCCAAAGAAACAACCAAGGAAACTTACAACCCTGCGCCTACACCTCCCGCAAGCTCACAGACACGGAGAGACGATGGGCCGCATGGGAAAAGGAGGTTTTCTCAGTGAGATGGACACTGCTAACCTGGAGACACCTGTTGGAAGGGGCCCAGAAACCATTTGAAGTCTGGACCGACCACAAAAATCTGGAAGCTCTCAGGACCCCACGGAAACTATCACCCAAACAAGTCCGATGGGCTCAATATTTCAACCGCTTCAACTTCGTACTAAAGCACATTCCAGGGCAGAGGAACTTTCTAGCTGACGCCCTCTCCCACATGCCCCAATACAAATGCAAACGGGAGCAGATGGTAGACACCATCATTCCCTCTACCCAAATAGCTGCCCAGGCGACCACCAGACGGCAACACTGTGACCAGCAAAACCAACCCCCAAGCGACCTAACCATGAGACTAAAAACTGAACTGCTAGCAAACCCCTGGTTCCAAAACAATCAACACATCTTGACGAAAAGAGATGACCTTGCATGGAATGGGATGAAACTCTACGTCCCAGAATCCCTACATAGCCTAGTTCTCCAGAGGAGTCACGATGCGAAACCGGCAGGCCACTTTGGGTTCCTAAAGACTTTACACTTAGCCTGGAGGCAATTCTGGTGGCCTGGCATAAAGAAAGATGTGGTTAGTTACCGTATTTTTCGGAGTGTAAGACGCACCCAGGTTTTGAAGTAGGTAGGTAGATAGAGAGGGGGCGAGAAAGAGAGAGAAATACAGTAGCTAGGTAGGGAGAGAGAGTAGTTAGGTAGGTAGGTAGAGGGATAGAGAGAGAGAGAAAAAAAATACAGTAGGTAGGGAGTGTGTGTGTATAGTTAGGTCGGTAGGTAGATAAAGGGATAGAGAGAGAGAGAGAAATACAGTAGATAGGTAAGTTGGGAGAGAGTGTAGATAGGTAGGTAGGTGGGGGGATAGAGAGAGAAAAATAGAGATAAATACAGTAGATAGGTAGGGAGAGAGAGAGTAGGTAGGTAGGTAGGTAGATGTTTTCAGGTGTATTTACCCATGTGCTGGAGAAGAAAATCACTGACCACCTTTGGAACAAATCTTTGTTTCTGCAGGCACAGCACTTGACCAACGTAATTCTCACCAGCCACTCTAATTAAACAGCTTTCTTTTTGGGGGAAAAACCCCTTTTTGCACTCTGCAAACCTCCCCCAAACGATCCGTTTTTCGTGAAAATGGGCTCTTTTTTTCAAATAAAAGGCATGAATAGCCTTGGGGGGGGGGCTTGCAGAGTGCTCGGGGGGGAGGCAAAACGAGGAAAAAACGGCCTGTTTTTTTCATGAAAACGGGCTGTTTTCTGGTCAAAAGGACTGCATGCATAGCCTTATGGAGGCTTATAGAGCTAGGGGCTGGGGGGGGGGGCAAAAATGCTGTATTCAATGTATAAGACACACCCAGATTTTCAGCCTCTTTTTAGAGGAAAAAAGGTGCGTCTTATACTCTGAAAAATACGGTACGTGAAAAGTTGCACCATCTGCGCCACAATGAAGAAACGACCGGGAAAACCTCTCAGACTGCCAACAAGGCCGTGGGAGTAGATTGCAATGGACTTTATAGTCGAGTTGCCAAAAAGTGGGGGAAACACGGTGATTTGAACTGTAATAGATCTGTTCTCCAAACAGGCACACTTCATACCCTGTAGTGGACTACCTTCAGCTCAACAAGGTGGCTAAACCATTCGTGAATCAGATCTACCGACTGCATGGAGTACCTCGAAGAATCATTTCAGACAGAGGGGTCCAGTTCACGGCTATGTTCTGGAGGGAGTTCCTGCGGTCTATTGGGTCACCTCAGGGTCTTAGTTCAGCTTTTCATCCGAGCACTAATGGGGCATCAGAGAGACTGAACGCCATGATAGAGCAGTACCTGAGGTGCTACGTGAACTATCAGCAGTCCAATTGGGCAGACCCTTTATCCTTTGCTGAGGTCGCGTACAATAATGCTGTTCACAGTAGCACAGGACTCATGTCCTTCAAAGTAGTGTCCCAATGCCTGAGTATCCAAGGGACCCTCCCTCCTCAGTCAGCTTGACTGATTGGATGTCGATGCTGAAAGCAACTTGGGAAAATGTCAAGAAAGCGCTGGCTAAAGCGGCACAAACCTATAAGAAACAGGCAGATAAACACCGGGCTCCACAATGGCCATTCCGGGTGGGAGAGAAGGTTTACCTCTCCACAAAATACTTGAGATTAAAATTGCCTAGCAAGAAACTGGGCCCGAAATTTGTGGGACCATTTCTCATAGTAAAGATCATCAACCCAGTCACAGTGCAATTGAAACTGCGATTGCTGGGGAAGATACATCCATTGTTTCATAGCAGCCTCTTGAAATCCGTGATTGGATCCACCCTGCGGCCGCTACCCCGGGAGCCCCTGGGCCCTATGGTCATAGGGGCCAAACTCATTATGAAGTTCAATGAATCCTTGATTCGAGGTGGCACAGGAGACAACTCCAATACCTAATCAAGTGGACGTATTACCCCTTATCAGAGGCATCGTGGGTGAAAAGTAGAAACATCCAGGCTGATCGCCTTATAGCAAAATTCCATGCAGAAAATCCAGGCAAGCCTGGGGGAGGAACGCATCCCTAAGTTATACACCTGTACTCAAATTGTTTTGCTTCTCATAGGTTGCTTTCAGGAAGTGAGGGGAGCTGGATGTCAGTTTGTGAAGTATCTCTATGACTACTATCAAACTGCCATAGAGAGGAGAATTCCAAACATACCTGTGGTCAGGATGGAATCTCAAGCTGGCTTGTGAATCCGCATGTCTAAACTACCATCTCTCATTGGCTAATGTGATTTATGACGAAGGCTGAAGGGAGGACAGTAATGCGGGCAAAGTTCAGAAGCAGATAAAGAAAGCAAAAAAGATGGCTGCAAACAAGAAATGCCTAATGAGGAATGCCTAATGAAGCTGTTAATAAATCACTGCTTTTTGTATTATATCGGGTTGCTTATTATGAAGCAGGCATCGTTAGGGTACTTGACAGTAGGTAGGTAGATGTTTCCAGGTGTATTTATCCATGTGCTGGAGAAGGAAATCACTGACAATCTGCAGCACCTAAGACTTTGTTTCTGCTGGCACAGCACTTGATCAATGTAATTCTCATCAACCACTCGAACTAAAGAGCTTTAGTTCGAACGAAAGCGGGCCCATTTTTTGTCAAAAAAGTTGCATGCATAGCATTTAGGAAGCTTAGAGTGCTGCTGGGGGCTGGGGGGCAAAAAACAGGGCGTTTTTCTGTCATTTCTGCCCTCCCCAGCCCCCAGGAGCTCTCTAAAAGCCTCCACAAGGCTATGCACAGCCATTTTGGTGAAGGGGTGGGGCTTCGGGAGGCAAAACAAAATGCTGTATTCGGTGTATAAGACACACCCAGATTTTCAGACTCTTTTCTGAGGCAAAAAGGTGCGTCTTATACTCCAAAAAATACAGTAGTCGTATTTTAAAACTGAAAATTTCACTGATTTAGTTTTATCCTTTACCAGAATATTAACATTTTAGCACCCAAACTCCCCGACACTGGTCAAAATCCCTCCTTGCTGATTTCCCACACTGAGGCAACAAGTGCCCTTACTGGTAGAGAATCCTGTTCGCTTGTGGCATCGGGTAAACTCTATGTTGAAATAGGCGACCAAGGCGTGGATGTAGTCATTGCGCTTCACTTGGAGACAGAAGGGGGATGTGAAGGTGAGGTCCTCCACCTTCACTGTGTAGATGTCTACCTCCTGCCACAGGTGAGTAGAAAGGAGGGAGAAAACAAGACAGGTCAACATACCTTCATTACCCTCACAAAACAGTAACAATCATTTTTTCTTATAGCAAGCTCCTGCACATTGCAAAAGTAGCAATCCTTTAGAGCCAAAACAGCAACACCTGAAAGCCAAATATTTGGAGGCATCTTGAGATGAACTAGCATTCGACACAAAAAAGTGAGCAATTTGTAGAGTTTTTAAGTTTTATGCATCTGTGCAACCTCAGTTAGTTAGTCTGCTCTGCTCTGGGCCATAGGGTGACTTATACCAAATCTGATTGTTTTTCCCTTTTTTCTCTGGGAAACAAAAGAGAATACTCCCTTACTGCCCTTCAGTACAACAATCTAGCATTTGTTCTTAGTCCCTATTTGCCTATTTCCACCATTTTCTCCCAGTTATATTCCAGGGTTGTTCTCTCTTGCCTACAAAGTAAAAGAGAAGATGTTCTTAATGCAGCGACAGGCAGTTACAACGTTTATCAACATGACAACTAAATACTCAGTAAGATTAAGAAAGATTTGAAATGCTGGATAGTAAATCCTAAGGGCTGGTGCTATATTTCCTCTAAGGTCTGGAAAGTTCCTGGCATGCTGCTGTGAGCGGCCTTCTTTCAGGATAGCTTAATGTTCCCCTTAATTGGGATCACTGTGCTCGATATTGCTCAATGATTTTTATTCACTGATCTGAAGACCCACTACAACAGAGAAAGGTGATCAGTGCTAGAAGCGACATATGACCAGTGAGCACCTAATGCTATTTTAGACAGGGTTTTCATAGCAATGGCGGTTAAGAATTTCAAGGGCAGAAAAAGAAATTACCCCATACCTTGATGAGACAGGCATTAGTGACCAACTGCTTTGGGTCAACAACGTCCACCAAGGGCTCTTTGATTGCCACATCTTTGATGCATGACATGTCAAATCCATATACGTTCTCCCACCCTGCAGTAAGAAACACAAGAGTTTAGAAGGGGACAGGAGAAGCTACATGTTGCCGTGGTACTGTGACTTTCTGGATACTCCAGTATAGTCGCTGAATCCGGATCGCCTGGAAGGTCTGAACTGGACCCAAGCTGTCCCGCAGAGACAGTGAGAGGAAGGGGAATTTCTGGTGAATACAGAGACACCCGCAAAGTCTCTGGAGGACTGAGAGAAACCCCTGCTGCCGGCGTTCCAAGAGCCAGCCCCCGGGCTGCCGAAGCTGCTGACAGCTCCCTAACGGAAGAGCAGGAGAGAGAGGCATGCTGTTTGGTGAGAGTTTTTTCTTTTAAACTTTTTTCTATTGCAAAGAGAACACCCTGAAGTTTAAAGGCAAAATAGTGAATAACCATAGATCAAATGGCGGAATTAAGAATGGTTAGTTGAAATCCACCTTTTTTTTCTTCCTTTTTATTACTGGAAACTAGGCTGGACTTTCACTGCAATTTAAAGCAGATTTGTTGTTGGAGCTCTCTACTTATTTTTGATTTCTGGACTTGGAGGGTGAATTGAATAGATCTATTTTTAATTACCAAAAACTGCCCTTAAAATTACTCTTTTTTCTCTATAACTCTTTAAGTTCATGGGTTTTTTTTCTGTGTGTGTACCTTTAAAAAAAAAAGGCAGAGCTATAAGAGGCTGAGATTGGATATAACTCAACACTGCCACCCAGTGGAATAGAGACAAAGTTGCAAATTTTTATTGCTGGATTTGTTTAGAGAAAAACTCTCCGCCCACGGTCAAGATCTGATAGAGGCAAATAACCACAGTTGTTTAAACAGGTGTTGTTTATGGGATCTTCAGAGTCTGGAAGCCTATTATGGAAGACTAATGGAAGCATTTATGGAAGGATTGGTGTGACCTTGGAAAGGTTTCTACATCAAAAGAGAAAATCTTCTCCTTTCTCCTGTTGGAATTGTATTTAAATTAACTTGCCTGGGAGGTGATGATTTCTTTTTTTTACTTCCTGCCCTCTTTTTCCTTTTTTTTTTTGATTGAAGCCTTGAAGTCTTGAAATGTTGAACACTGTTTTTCCTTTTCCTTTTTTGACATGAGAGATTTGAAATATTTGGATGATCTGCCTTTAAACTTAAATGGACTGAACTAAAGAAATCTTTAAATAATTTTTTTTCTTTTCTTTTTCCCCCTTTTTACATAATTTCTAGTCTACCCCTCCTTTTTTCTCTTTTTTTTCTTACTTATTTTTTAAGTTGCATTTTATGATTTGGAATTGATTGGATAAGGTGATTAAGATTTTTATTTTTTTTATTATTTTAGAGGGGTTATAAATTTTTTTTGATAAAAAATATAAAAATAATATTTTTTAAATATACATATCTGTTTTCCATTTTTGTATTTTTATTTGGGCATGTTTGCCTATTTTTTACTATTGACTCACTGTTCTTTTGACTTACATTTTCTGTGATATCCCAGTGGTTACCTGGGATATCCTTTTTTCTGTTCTCCTTTCCCCTTCTTCTCCTCCTCTTTTTCTATATACCTAACGCTTAATTGGATTAAACCACGACAGGAAAAGGAAAGAATAAAATTTGGAAGATGAGTAGAAAGACAACACCTGTTGTGTTCATAACGACTCCTGCCTCTTCACTGGCAGGAGGACAAAGAACAATTCAGGTGATGATTCAACAAGAAAAGAAAACAGAAGAAAAAGAGAAAGGCATAACACTAGAGGCAATTATGCAAGCAATACAGAAGCGAGGTGACAATAGTGATGAGAAGCTGGACACTTTAGTAAGGAAGATGAATATAATGGAACAAAGAATGTAAAATATAGAACAAAAAACGGTTAAGACTGAGGAAAAGATAGAAAATATCCAACAATGGATGATGAAACAGGAAGATAGGATGCAAGAAATTGAAGAAAGGGATGAAAATAGAGAGAAGAAAACTGAGGAATTCGATAGTAGATTGAGTGAAATGGAAAAAGAAAGCTGTGGAACATTAGGATTGGAGATGGATCGAGCTGAATATTTTTTAAGATTTCAAAATATAATAGAAGAAAAAGGAGAGAACCTGCTACAAGTAATATCTGAAATTCTGTCAGAAGTGTTAGAGATATCTCAAGAGAAGGCGATGAATGGCATAGATAAGGCGTTTCGAGTTAACACAACATATGCTATGAGAAATGTTCTCCCAAGAGAAGCTGCAGAAAACAAGAGATGGAAAAATGGCATACAAAGGAAAGGAGGTTGTAGTTTTAAAGCAAGTTCCAAGAAGAGTGAGAGAGAAGAGCATACCAATTTCTTTTTCACATTTGAGTGTAGTGTTTATTGTATGTAATGGAAGATACACTTGAATTTCAAAAATTTTAAACATATAAAAAGTGGTTAAGGGCTAACATTTTATCAACATTTGATAAATACATAAGAATGTTTATTATACAGGAGGATACAATGCAGTGTTAATGCCAATGGGGCACCATGGACATTAGTCTTAAAAAATTTCACTATGTAGGCTTTGTACAAACAAAATCACCTTTTCTCATTTCAGATTGTATGGAGAAGATTGTTTAAGGATAAGCAATCCTATAACTTCTTTTTAAAATATTAGATAGCATCTGTCATTAATCTGAGTGTTTCAAAAAATAAAGAAAAAATGTTGTAGTTCACAGAAATGCACATCCAGATCTTATTTCTGATAAGAACAATAGGTACAGGTTGTAAATTCTCCCTATATAAAATAATTTACACACAGATGAAAACTAGGAACACTAAAGAGCATACCAATTTTTGACTACAACTTTGCTCAAGAAAGGTGTCAACTACGGATGGCTTATACCGGAAGGCTTAATTTTCTCATGGAAAAGACAAAGATACAGAATTGATACAATTGAAAAAGCAGAGGCCTTCTATACAGAACACATAAGAGGAAATACGGAAAATACTGGAAAAGAAGAACTATTGGTACAATTGTAGAGACTGAGAAACCTGAAGGTGCAGTAGGCGGGATCACTACTGAAGAAGGTGCTGTAGGGGGTGTAGATACCAGAGAACAACAGGAACCAAGATCAACTAGAGCCATAAATCCTACATATAAAATATAACTATGGAAGAAAAAAAAATGTTTTCAGTCAACATAAATGGACTTAATTCAGGAATTAAAAGAAGGAAAATCTATATAAATAAAAATGTAACTATGAGTTTGTTCAAAACCGCTAATCTCAGAAACTACTGCACCAATCGCCACCAAATTTTCAGACAACGTTTCTTACAAGTGCAGCACCAATGATACATACAGATTGTGTGGATGGCACACCGGTGCCAGGTACAAGCCACACAAATATAAAACTGCAGCTCTTCTGTGTGTTTCCCTCACTCGCTCACTCGCCCCCCTCCCCTTCGCGGCCCCTCCCACCCGGCCGCTTTTCAGGTCACATCACTTGCACGAGCAGTGGAGCGGTCTGCGTCATATCCGTGACGGTCACCTCCTCAGCAGCCTCTCTCTCCTCCTCCACTGCCACCCCCCTCTCCGCCAACTACTCCCAAGGCTGCCGCCGAGTCAGCGACCTCTCTTGCCGCCCACGCCAACTGCACTGCCAACTGCCCCCCCCCACAAGGCCGCTGCCGAGTCAACGGCCTCTCCGCCGCTGACCCCCCCCCAAGGCTGCTGCCGAGTCAATGGCCTCTCTCTCCTCTCTCTCTAGGTAGGTAGGTAGGTAGGTAGGTAGAGGGATAAAGGGAGAAATACAGTAGGTCGGTAGGTAGAGGGAGAGAAGGAGAAATACAGTAGGGAGGGAGGGAGGTAGAGAGATAGAGAGAGGGAGAAATACAGTAGGTAGGTAGGGAGAGGGATAGAGAGAGAGAGAGAGGGAGAAATACAGTAGGTAGATAGGTAGGTAGAGGGAGAGAGAGAAGGAAAAATACAGTAGGTAGGTAGAGGGATAGAGGGAGAGGGAGCAATACAGTAGGTAAGTAGGTAGGTAGAGGGAGAGAGAGAGAGAAGGAAAAATACAGTAGGTAGGTAGGTAGGTAGGTAGGTAGGTAGGTAGGTAGAGGGAGAGAGGGAAAATACAGTAGGTAGGTAGGTAGAGTAAGAGAGGGAGGGGAGGGAGAGGAAGGGGAAACCGAGGCAGAGAAGGAAGGGGATCGCTGAGAGGGTCTATGAGCGGAAACGTTTTCATGTAATGAAATTTGGCCACAGGAACGCGTGGCGGGTACAGCTAGTATTTTATAAACTAGAGAAGTTAAAATTAGATATAATTTGTTTACAAGAGGTGCATATTCAAAGAAGACATGGACACTTATTGGTGCAACCAAAATTTGGAAAAATATTTACTTCATTGGTGGATTGTAAGAAAAGAGGAGTGATTTTTTATATTAAAGATAAAATTCCAGCGAAACAAATTTATACAGATGAAGATGGAAGAATCTTCATGGTGGAAATTATGGATAATACCAAGAAAATACTTTTAATTGCAATCTATGCACCCAACGAAAAGCAAGATGAATTTTATAAAAAAACACAAGAAAATTAGTGACTTTGATTATGCTGATATTTGTATGATGGGAGATTTTAATGGCATTACAAATCAGAACATGGATTACACAACCCATAAAAAAACAAAACCAAATAGGAAAATACTCCCGAAATCCTTCTTCAGGATGATAGATGAAATGCATTTAAATGATGTTTGGCGGGAAAGAAATCCTACTAAAAAACAATATACGCTTTATTCAAATAGGCACTTATCACTCAAGAATCAATGATTTGGGCCTCCCTGGATTTAATTGGCAATGTACAAGAAGTGGAGATTGAAACAAGCACCTGGGCGGACCATAACCCAATTACAATCAAATGGAGAGGCCGAAGAATAAGATCTAGATGGACATTAAATAATACAATACTGAGAGAGAAAGACTTTGTTCAGAAAATGAAAAAAGAATTGGCTTTCTTCTTTAAAGAAAATAAAAAAGAAGATATGTCTATGCAGAACCGATGGGATACAATGAAGGCCGTTACTAGAGGTCTGATAATAGACTATATAAGAAGGAGAAACACAAGGAAAAGACAAATTTGTAAAGGTTTAGAGAATGATTATAAATTCTGTTTCTAAATTGGGAGAAAGTTAAGAGGTTGCATTATTTAAAAATTCCAGTCTGGATATCAACTATTGAAGCTTTTTCATATGCAATAATTTGATTTGATTTTATTAAATTTATATACCGCCCTATTCTCCGTGGTAGGACTCAGGGCGGTGCATATAATATACAAAAAGGTACAAACAGTTAGATATGCTGAATTATTGAATACAGAGGGTGAACTCAAGTCTATTCAGGATTTGAAACAAGAAGGAACGGAAATGAATTGGTATTCATATACGCAAATATATTCTAGATACAAGGAAGATCGAAAAACGGAGGGTTTTTACGATAAAATGACTGAACTAGACAAAATCTTAACAGGCACTGATGAAAAAGTAATTTAAAAACTTTATGGTTACTTATTAGAGGTTAAACTACAAGAAGAACAAGTTAAAGCAACTATGATAGCTTGGGGGGGAAACTTTGGGCATGGGATAGATTTAGATAAATGGCAAAAATTGTGGTCACAAAACTATAAAATGACAATGTCAACTGCATATAAAGAGAATTTGTATAAGATGTTTTACAGGTGGCACTTATCCCCAATGAGAATTGCAAGAATATTTAAGAACAAATCTGAAAAATGCTGGAAATGTCATCAGACACCGGGTTCATATTACCACATGTGGTGAACTTGTACTGAAGCTAAAACATATTGGACTATAATCCACAGGTGGTTGGAGAAAATGATACATAAACACATAGACTTTAAACCAGAACTCTTATTGGGAATTATTCCAGAAACATAAAACAAAGACTTGAAATACTTGATTGGAAATGTTTTGACTGCAGCTAGAATTGTATTTGCAAAAAATTGGAAGAACGAGAAATTACCAACACAGGAGGAAATTTTTTGAAAAATAATGGAGTGTGCTGAAATGAGTAAACTGACATTTGAAATCAGAGAACAAGAAGATGAGCGATTTTATAAGGTGTGGGACTTGTTTTATCAATGGTTAGATAAAAGAAATTGGAAATGAATTTGTTCACTTACACATTACTAGAAAGTGATAATTAATATTATGAAATTATTTTGTTATGAAATAAAAGGTTTGAATACATGATACATAAAGGATACCGTATTTTTCAGAGTATAAGACGCACCAAGGTTTTGAAGAGGCAAATTACAAAAAAAAGGAGGTAGGTAGGTAGATAGAGGAGAGACAGGGAGAGAAAGAGAAATATGGTAGGTAGGTAGATAAAGGGATAGAGAGAGAGAGAGAGAAATAGAGAGAAATACAGTAGGTAGGTAGGGAGAGAGAGAGTAGGTAGGTAGGTAAAGGGATATATAGAGAGAGAAATAGAGAGGGAGGGAGAAATACAGTAGGTAGGTAGGGAGAGTGTGTGTGTGTGTGTGTGTGATTGTAGGTAGGTAGGTAGGCAGGTAGAAGGATGAGAGAAATAGAGAGAGAGAGAAATACAGTAGGTAGGTAGGGAGAGAGTGTATGTGTAGGTAGGTAGGTAGGTAGAAGGATAGAGAGAGAAATAGAGAAATACAGTAGGTAGGTAGGGAGAGAGAGAGTGTGTGTGTAGGTAGGTAGGTAGGTAGAAGGAGAGAGAGAGAGAGAGAGAGAGAGAGAGAGAGAGAGAGATTAGGTAGGTAGGTTGATGTTTCCAGGTGACAAACCTTAAGACTTCGTTTCTTCTGGCACAGAAACAGTTAAAGAGCCTTCTGAAAGGTGGGGGGGAGCCTTTGCACTCGGCAAACCTCCAAAACAGCCCATTTCTCCGTGAAAATGGGCCCTTTTTTTTTCAAATAAAAAGCATAACTAGCCTTCGGGGGGCTTGCAGAGTGCTCCTGGAGGGTGGGGGGTGGGTCAAAAATGAGCAAAAATGGAGGCTTATAGAGTGCTGCTGGGGGCTGGAGGGGGGGGGACAAAAAAACGGCCCATTTTAGGCTAATTTCTGCCCTCCCCAGCCCCCAGGAGCTCTCTGAAAGCCTCCATAAGGTTAGGCACAGCCAGTTTGGTAAAGAGGGCGGGGTTCCAGGAGGCAAAAAATGCTGTATTCGATGTATAAGACACACCCAGATTTTCAGCCTCTTTTTAGAGGAAAAAAGGTGCGTCTTATACTCCAAAAAATAGGGTCATTATGAATTTAATGGGTAAGAGAGGGACGATACGAACATTATGTATAATAGTAAGTAGGGATTATGTTTACATTAGAAAGATATTTTGTATGTTAAACAGATTAATAATGATGTAACGAATGATTGATACATATATGAATTGAAACACTTAGCAACTACTTGATTTAATAACTAGCTGTACCCGGCCACGCGTTGCTGTGGCCGTCTGGTTAAATGGCCAAACCAGTGTACACACAACCACCGTATAACCCCCAACCTACCTACCTACTGTATTTCTTACTCTCTCCCTCTACCTACCTACCTGCCTACTGTATTTCTTACTCTCCCTCTACCTACCTACCTACTGTATTTCTCCCTCTCTCTATCCCTCTACATACCTACCTATTGCATTTCTCCCCCCCTCCCTCCACCTACCTACCTACTGTATTTCTCCCTCTCTCCCTCTCCCTACCTACTGTATTTCTCCCTCTCCCTCCCTCTACCTACCTACTGTATTTCTCCCTCTCTCTCTCTATCCCTCTAGCTACCTACCTACTGTATTTCTCCCTGTATCCCTCTATTTACCTACCTACTTACCTACCTACCTAGAGAGAGAGGAGGCTAACTCGGCAGCGGGCTTGGGTGGGGAGTTAGCGGCGGGGGGCGGCGACAGAGAGGTCGCTTACTTGGCAGCAGCCTTGGCGGGGAGGGAGTTGGCGGCGGGGGCAGCGGCGGAAAGGCCCCTGACTCACAAGGCTGTGGCCTTGTGGGGGGGAGAGTTGGCAGAGGGGAGGGCAGCGGAGGAGGAGAGGCTGCTGGGGAGGTGACCGTCGCGGATATGACGCAGACCGCTCCACCGCTCATGCAAGTGACATGAGCTGAAAAACGGCCGGCTGGGAGGGGGGTGAGGGAGGGAGGGAAACACGCAGAAGAGCTGCAGTTTTACATTTGTGTGGCATGTACCTAGCACCGGTGTGCCATCCACACAATGTGTACATATCATTGGTGCTGCACTTTTAAGGAACTTTGTGTGAAAATTTGGTGGTTATTGGTGCAGTAGTTTCTGAGATTAGCGGTTTTGAACAAACTCATAGTTACATTTTTATTTATATAAATGGGAATATAATAATTGAGCTTGAATATGTGACATATAAGTACTGTGTGTTTTATGGACGGTAGGTGATAAACTTCCATAATTGAAAGTAATGATGCATAACAGAAATTGATCGAAAATTCTCTTATCTTGTAAGAACAATAGAAAGAGATGGGTGATTCCTATAAAGGTTTATTGTTACTAAAAGGATCTAAGAAAATAAGGTTTGTTTAAAATGAAGAAATATTAATTGCACTTGAACACATAAATGCTCAATGACAGTGACTTAGCTATGTTTGATGGAAAATGACTGTTGACTTACCTGAACGGTCCTTCTATGGGCGCTGCGATGGGAATCCAACCACGGGGTTAACATTGTCCATTAGCCTATTGAGACTGAGTTAATTAATGCTGGCCACGCCTCCCCTGGCTGGCCTATTCCTCAGTTTCGCACAAAGTTCAGCCGGTCTAAGAGGCGTAGCAATTTCCGAAATGCAAAGGTCAAGTCCTGTAAGTAAGTCCAAGTCCAGTCCAGGCCCTGACAGCCGAAGCCGAGGGCGGGTTTAGATTCCTGTCGCAGCGCCCATAGAAGGATCGTTCAGGTAAGTCTACGGTCATTCTCCTGGACGCTGCTCTGGGAATCCAACCACGGGACATGCCAAAGCAATGAAGTTAGGGACGGGGGCGAGGCTGGCCAGATGGAAGAGAAGAAGGGACCACCCGTTGCAACACACGCCTCCCGAAGGACACATCCGCAGATGCGAAAGTGTCTATTTTGTAGTGCCGGATAAATGGCGATGGTGATGACCACGTCGCTGCTTTACAGATGTCTTCGACCGAGGCCTGAGTGGCCTAGGCCACTGATGTGGCCGCACTCCTGGTGGAGTGGGGCAGAATTCTCCCGGGAACCCGGCGTGACTGACTGTCATAAGCGAGGGCAATACAGGCCTTCAACCACCGGCCAATGGTACTCGCTGAAGCCTTTTGGCCCATGGTGGCCGGTTGAAAAGACACGAAGAGGGCCTCCGTCCTCCTGAATGACGCAGTGCGCTTGACATAACGACGCAGAACCTGCCGGACGTCGAAATGGTGCCAACTCCGTTCCCGGGGGTGCGAAGCTTGCGGGCAGAAGTCCGGAAGAACTAATTCCTGGGACCTGTGGAACCATGAATTTATCTTAGGAGTGAAGGTTGGATCCAAGCGTAGAACGACCCTGTCAGGATGGAAGATACAAAGGTCGCTACACAACGAAAGCGCAGCCAACTCCGACACCCTGCGAGCAGAGGTGATGGCCACAAGGAACACCGTTTTAAGAGTCAACAGTCGGAGAGAAATGTCACTAATAGGTTCAAACGGTGAGGCTGTAAGAGCCTGGAGCACCAGAGTGAGGTCCCAAGTAGGGTATCTGTGGACCATCGGCGGACTCAGGTTAGTTGCCCCTTTCAAAAATGCGCGAACTCCCGGATGATGGGATAGCGAATGGCCCTGTCCATCACCAACAATAGTGGATGGATGAGGGCGCCCTGTGAGAGGCAGATCCGATCGTCCAGGATCTTCCACAGCCGCGAGACTGACAGATGGATCGGATCCACATACCCAGGGGCGTCTCGGCCACATGGGGGCGACCAACAGGACCAACAGGCTCCGCTAGGATCTTCTGAATGACCAAAGGTAGGATCGGCAATGGCGGGAAGGCGTACAGGAGGGTCCATGGCCAGGGGCTGCGGAGCGCGTTGGTGCCTTCTGCTCCCGCCACACGGTACCTGGTGTAGAAGCGCGGCAGGTGGGTGTTGGAAGGATGAGCGAATAGGTCCAACTGCGGACGGCCGAACCGCTGAGACAGCTCCTGGAAGAGGTTGGGGTGCAGTCTCCACTGTGCCTGATCCACCGTGGCCCGGCTCAACCAATCCGCCTGGGTGTTTGCCGTGCCCGATATATGCTCTGCCCGAATGGACGCCAAGTCAGCTTCGGCCCAGTGCAGAATACTCTCCGCCTCCGCCATCAGAGCCCTGGAACGGGTGCCCCCTTGGTGGTTGACATGCGCCTTGGAGGCCACGTTTTCCATGAGAACGAGGACGTGACTGGAAGACACCAGGCCCCTGAATTTGCGGAGGGCTAGGCGAATGGCGTGGAGCTCCAGCCAATTTATGCTCTTCGACAGTTCTTGGTCATTCCAACGGCCCTGAGCCACCCGGTCCAGTGCGTGGGCACCCCATCCGCTCCGCTCCAGTTCCTTGAAGAGGCAACCCCTGAGAAGCCGAGAGAAGAGCCACCAACGAAGAGACAGGGACACCTTGGTCGGCAATCTGGTCCTGATGCGGGAGTGGCTGGTGTGCGAGCATTGGAAGGGCAAAAGGAACCACTGAAGGGAACGAGCATGAAACCTTGCCCAAGGCACCACGCCTATGCACGATATCATCTTGCCCAGGAGCGTGGACAGTGTGGCGAGGGAAGGAGACCCCTGATGAAGTACCTGACGGATGAGTGCTTGAAGACTCCGTCGTCGGTCCGAGGACAGAAAAACCATGCACCTCTCTGAGTCGATGACCGTCCCAAGATGAAGCAAGGATGTCGTTGGTTCCAGATGGCTCTTGGGGAAATTCAAGATGAAGCCGTGCAGCTGCAGCGTGTCGATAGTCAGCTGTAGATCGCTGAAGGCTTGCTCGCGAGAGGAAGACAATACCAAGATGTTGTCGAGCTAACAATTGACGCTGACGGGAACCGCCCTCAGGGAGGCTGCGATGACGGCCAGCAGTTTGGTGAAAGTCCGCGGGAGCCGATGACAGGCTGAAGGGCAAGGCGCGGTATTGATAATGCCACCCCGCAAAGTGGAACCACAGGAACCTTCGATGAGCTGGATGTATCGGAATGTGCAGGTAGGCCTCCTTGATGTCGATTGACGTGAGAAGGTCGTCCCAACGGATGCATGCGAGGATGCTTTTGAGCGACTGCATCTTGAATTTTTTGTATTTGAGATAGAAATTGAGCCTTTTTAAATCTAGAATTGCTCACCATCCGCCCAAGGATTTTGGAATTAGGAATAGGATGGAATAAAATCCCAGCCCTGCCTGCCCTGAAGGAACTAGCTCTATGGCATCGATGAAGATGAGGTGTTGAATCTCCACGTCCATCAGGTGCCTTTTCCTGTGGCACCTGGGAACAGGGCATCTGACAAACCTCCTTGGGGGGATGGATAGAAATTCCAGAGTAAGACCCAGGCGCACAGTTTGGAGCGCCCAGGCGTCCGAGGTGGTGGCCTCCCACTGGTGGACAAAGGTGGACAGAGGTCCACCAATGGGGCCCGTCCCGTGCGAGTCACCGGTATCTACGAAAGGAACGATTGCCTGAGCCGCGAAAGGGCCGGCGGTTCTGTGCCTGTTGTTGAGTGTGCTGCCTGCTCCTATCTCTATTGGCCGACCTATCAGAGGCCCTGTCCTGGGTCTGTTGAAAAGGCCTGTTGTACTGTGGGGTGTATGGCACCGCCGTGTATCCCGAATCTCCAGCACAAAAGGACTGGCGACTAAGGTAGGGCTGGTGACGCCTGTCTGAGCGCCTGGCAACTGAGGGGAGAACCTTACGCTTGTCCCTGGTCTCAATAAGTATTGGGTCAAGGGCAGCCCCGAAAAGGGCTCCCCCCTTAAATGGAGTGGAGGCCAAACGCCATTTAGACTTCAGGTCCGCCTGCCAATGGCACAACCACAACAAGCGGCGGGAAGCCACGTTAGATGCCACCGCCCTAGCAGAGAATTTTGCTGCATTGAGGGTGGCATCCGAGGAAAATTCCAGCACAGCCACCAACTTGTTGACATCCTGGTGGAGGCCCAATCTGTCCTGTAGCAGCCTAAGCCAGACTAAGGAGGTTCTGTTAATAAAGGACGCCGCTGTAGCGGCCCGTAAGGCCCAGGCGGCCGCCTGGTGGGTTTTACGTATAACAAGCTCGGCCTTGCAGTCCTCAGCCTTCAAGCCCTCCGAGATTTCAGATGGAATCAGCGCGGGCGAAGCCAAGGCCGCAATAGGAGGATCTACCGTCGGATACTGGAGAAGGGTGTCCAGGTCTGGAGCGGAGGAATAGAGCTTCCTGTCACTATTACTGGGCAGAGCCACAGCCGTGGGCTGGGCCCACTGCTTCTGTACTACATCCAAAAATAGCTTAGGAGAAAGGATGACCTCCTGCTCCTGCACCTGCTCAGCAAATAAACGTTCCGTGGGGTCAAGCCCCACGGCAGAACTAGCCTGAGTGGTGGCACTCCCCATATTGGTAGTGGCCTTAGCCTTGAACAACAAGGATTTAAACAGAGACTGATTAAATAGGCCAGATGAAGGAGGGGGGTCCTGGTTCAGGCCTTCATCATCAGACAGTTCCAAATCCATAATTTCTCCTTCCTCAACAAGGACAGAGCCCTCACTATAAGCGGAAAGAGAAGGAGAGGGCGAGCCAGCCCTTGGGGCAGGCTGATCCCTAGCAGGTGGCAAGGCCCTGGACCGCTGATTCCTACATAGTAACTCCTCATTAACCCCCTTGGATATGGCTGCTGCAAGCATAACCCTAAGCCCAGGGGAAAGATCAAATTCAGAGGCTTCCTCCATCCTGAGGCCCGCAGCGGTGGGCGTGAACGTGGCAGAAACCTCACGCCTAGGGAGCATAGGGCCTGGACTAATGTCCGGAGGCCCAGAAGGTCCAGCAAGGCCCGATCCAGCTGCTCCAGCCGCTTCCCCATGGGCCAAGGCCAGATCCGGGGACCAACCCCCAACCCCAGAAGAGAGGGCGGGGGGATTCCCCTCGGGAAGTAGGGTAGGAGGGGGCCAGGAAAAGAGGGAGGCCTTGGGAGCAACCCTAGACTTATCTGTGCGCTTTGCAGGTTTATCGTGTGCTGCGGAGGTAGACCGGGACTTCTGAGCTGTGGCCCGGGTGGAGGCTCTGACTGTCCCCGAAGTGGAAGCCATGGCCTCGGAGGAAGGGACAGGCGGGGAAGAAACCCCTGCAATTTCCCCAGCTCTCGCAGACTCAGCCATGAGGATTTCAAAAAGGCTCAACCTCTAAAATAGCCAACTAAGCCAAAAAGGCAGCAGAAAGCTCCAAAAAGCACAACCGTGTGGTCCGGAGGGATGGCGGCAAATGGCGCTCCGTGAAAATAGCGAGGAGACCAATGGCGCCAGCGTGGGCGGCAAGACGGAAACCACGCCCGAACGCCATTGGAAAGGGCGCGAAACACCAAGGTGGACCCAAAATGGCCACCACCATAGAGCCAAGCGCGGGAAATTCAAATTGCAGCCGGCAAATCTCCGCTCACAAGACGGAATCGCCTCTCGGCATGGCGCGCAGTGTGTCAGTGGCTCCAAGCAGCGGCGGCGAACCCTGCTACACGTCCGCTACCCCAGGCAAACTCAGGGGAGCCACGGATGAAGAACGATGCGCCCGGCATGGAAGCGGCGAGCCACCTGTGTCCATGGCCAGAAAAGCGGAAAATCCGCACGGCAAGGAAACCGCACAGCCCGCAGCCGGCGCTGTCTACAACAACTAGCTCCTAGCCCCAAAGGCTTCGGAACGAGGTAGCTCAAGCTGCAAAGGAAACACACACAAGAAAAGAACAAACCTCCTTGAAGGAATCCAAACACGGGAAAACAACAAAAATGATGAAAAAGTCCATTAACCTAGAGAGGAAAATGGCAGATGTCTCTTCAGGCTGGACTGAGTTAAGAAACTGAGGAATAGCCCAGCCAGGGGAGGCGTGGCCAGCATTAATTAACTCAGTCTCAATAGGCTAATGGACAATGTTAACCCCGTGGTTGGATTCCCAGAGCAGCGCCCAGGAGAATCAATAATTATATCTGTAATTGGAAAGATCGATGCACAAAAGCTTGTAACCAAACGACATGTTATATGGAATATGAAAATGGTTTTATATTTTGTATGTCTTTATATGTTTAAAAATAAAAAAAGATATTTAAAAAAAAGAGTTTAGAAGGGGTTCAGATCCTGGAAAGCCTTTGCAATCACACCCACCCACTAACAAAGAGAACAATTAAAAAGAAGCAGAGAAAATGTTTCCTTAAAAGAGTCACCAGGAAATATCTTTCCCCCATATGGATGATTCCTTATGTGCTCAAAGGGCCTGCCATCCTTTTTGGGGAAGAACTTGGTACTTACAGTGGATCTTGTAATCTTTGTACTGCCTATCTTCAATAGCAGTGATGTACAGTGTGGCACGGTCTGGAAAAATAAGTCCATCTGGGGTCTAGCACAAAATGGATGGTAAAAGAAAATCAATCAGCCACAAAACAATGGCAATCCTTTTCTTCGTGGAGAATCTAGTTTCTTTTTTTAAATGACAAGCGGACTGAGCAGGGGAGGGACAAATAATATACATGTTAACATTCATGTTTCTTACAATTTATACCCCAACTTCCAGAATAACAATACAGTACCATAATACCCAAACAGCTTACAAGCATTATAAATCATTCTAAATAAAAATAAGAACAACTTTTAGGATCCTTTTTATAGTAGCATGGGTACTAATGACGCTGTAAGGAGGAGGGCTAACTTAGAGAAGTTAACAGGAGTATTAATTGTGAAAAGGAGTAACTAATCAGGTTTCAAATAACATTGCATATTCTGACTTCTGCACAAATTACAAAAAGCCATTTATAATTACTGATACATGTCTGTCATGCCCCCCATCAGAGTCTGAATCTGTGGCAGAAGATGAGCTGGAACAAGAACTGACAGGAGTGAGAGGGCAACTCCGTTGGTCTTGGAGGAAACTGGGGAAGGGTCAGTCGAGGCAAGGCTGTTCGGAACTAGTAAGGCCTGCAGGCAGGGAGGAGAGACAGAGCTCAGACAAGGAGCAAGAAGCACCCCCTCCTGATGCAAGAGCTCAAAGAGTGCAGAGAAGGAGTCATCAGCGCAGACGGATCAGGCCATTTGTGAATAGAGTGCCCTGCCCAGTTTCACCAGGCACGCCTGGGGAATGAGACTTAAAGAGACACCATGGGAGGGGCATTTGTCGGGAACAAACACTGAGTTCCTGAAGTGTTGCGTGCAGACTTTTGAACATGCCAAGAGTCCCTGCATTCCTTGTTGGTGTTCTGGACTAATTATCTGGATCTTTTGCTCCCTGAACTCCTTTGATTGGCTCTTGTTTTGCCAAATACATTTGGGATTTATCGCCGTGCAGCCTTGGTGCAGACAGCGCTGGGCTGGACTAATTGCAGCCAGAGGCTGCTTGAGGTTTGTGTGGGGGTTTGTTCTTACTCTGCTCTGGGACTTGCCAGAAATGTGGGAGCGTTTGGGGAGATTTGGAGGAATAAAGGGGTGGTTTGAACTGCCAGCTGTTTGTGTTACCTCTGTGCCGTGCCCTGGGTCATCACATGTCTGCAGCTTGAAACCATAACACATTAATAGTCTAAGTGCAAAACAGGTAACATTAATTCTCAGAGATTGTCACCCTCAGAGGTCCTTAAGCTGGGGGTCAGGAATCTGTAGCCCTCCAGATGTTACTTAACCCTTGTTTCCCTCTCTATTGACACTGTAATTAGATCTTCAGCAAAATTTGGATGGCTACAGATGCCACAGCATGTCCTAGTGCAGTGATGCCGAACCTTTTTCTTACGGCGTGCCAAAATTGCATGAGCGCGCTATTGTGCGCGTGCATGTGCCCATTCAATTCCCCACCTATCTGCACATGCCCGAACTTCCGTTTGGCCCCTTTTTCACCCTCTCCAGCCTCCGAAGGCTTTCCTGAAGCCTGAGGAGGGCGAAAATGGCCTCCTCTGACCCTCCGAAAGGGCAAAAAATCAACTGGCCAGCCCACACATGCATGCCAGATCTGACGGCTGGTGCACC
This sequence comes from Rhabdophis nuchalis, assembly GCA_039707465.1. Lineage (NCBI taxonomy): Eukaryota > Metazoa > Chordata > Lepidosauria > Squamata > Natricidae > Rhabdophis > Rhabdophis nuchalis. The sequence goes on from CM077650.1 coordinate 37,744,205, forward strand.
ACCAAATATTGGCATAGGTTCGCCATCACAGTTCTAGTGTAATAATAGTATTAGCATCCATAGAAAAGCAGTTTGCACTGAAAGATACCTCTGAACAAGCTAGTTTCAGAATGAATGCCAAGGAGCTACCATCATAGCTTGAGTGTTTACAATGGAAGTGGCTTAAATACTCAATCGGATTTGCTCAATGAAGAGGAATGTTCCATTTGCCTTACTTTGAGATAGCCTTTACTTCAGATCAGATCAAGTTCTGTATTACAGGTCAACAGCCCAAACCAAATAAAACGTATTAAATTAAATGTGCACAGCTACAGGGTAGAATATAAAGAGTAAACTAAAGCATACCAGATAAAATATTAAGTCATACTTGCACTCCTTTGCTATCACCAACAAACCGGTGTGGAAAAAAAATTGCAACTTTTACTTGTGCTTCCCTACTATTTCATCTATATAAATAAAAATGTAACTATGAGTTTGTTCAAAACCGCTAATCTCAGAAAGTACTGCACCGATCGCCACCAAATTTTCACACAACATTCCTTATAAGTGCAGCACCAATGATATGCATAGATTGTGTGGATGGCACACCTGTGCCAGGTGCATGCTACACAAATGTAAAAGTGCGGCACTTCTGAGTTTTTTACCTCCCTTTAGCTCCTCCCACCTGGCTGCTTCTTATGCTGTCACACACACATGCAGCAGCGCATGCTGACACCCTTCCCCCAACGTCACATTTCCAACGGTCACTTCCTCAATGAACTACCCTTCCCACAAGGCCCTTTGGCCCTGGCGGTGTGAGGCATATACACGTGCGTGGACGCACACATGCTTAGCCCCCTGTCCGAAGATTACTGGGATAAGGGGGCAGAGTTTCGGGGCAGGGCTCCCCACCCATCCCCCAATCAGCGCCTCCAGGTAGAGAGGCAGCCTACCTGAACTGGGGGGGGAGGGGGGCGGAGGAGGAAGTAGTCCTTGCGGCCCAAGAGACAAATCACCCGTGCGCTTCCAGGATTCGGGGGCAGGAGTTCCGCTCTCGGTCCCCCGTCACTCCCCACATTTGCCGGCGCCAACGGAGCCTGACCTGCTGCCGGCAGAGGCTGGAAGCCAGGAGAATCTCAGCTGAAAGTTTTTCTGCCGCGACCGCCACTTCCTTTCTTTTGGGCGGGGGGGATATTGGGGACCCGGACTCATTAACAACCTTGTGTCGGAGGGGGACCCGGATCTGGTGGAGATTACGGAGACCTGGTTGGGCCATGAGGGGTGTTACCCCTCGTGGAAATGTGCGCACCAGGATACCGTGCATTTCATCAACCGCGGGCCCTAGGCAGGGGTGGGAGGGTGGCGGTTGTTATTAGGGAAGGTCTGGAGCCGAGAGAGACCACTGTGCCACAGACCACCGGCTGTGGGTCCCTCTACGTGAGATGGGGCCCTGGGAGGCAGTTGGGCTTGCTGCTTGTGTACCTGGCTCCCCGCTACGTATCAGCAGCCCTGCCCGAGCTCCTCGAGGTGATAGCCAAGGTGGCTGTTGAGACCCCCAGACTTGTAGTCTTGGGGGACTTTAACCTGCCATTGCTCGGCGAATCAACCGAGGCAGCCCGGGAGTTCATGGCCTCCATGACGGCCATGGACCTGACCCAGGTAATTGAGGGTCCCACACACGAGGGAGGACACACGCTGGATTTTATCTTTGTCTCTGGCCAGTGGATGAGTGATCTTGATGTAGGGGAACTAGCTATCATACCCCTGTCATGGTCAGATCACTCACTTCTCCGGCTCAACTTTCTAACCGCTACACCCCACCGCGGGGAGGCGGAACCGGATATTCCAAGATGGTTCCGCCCTGGGCGCCTGATGGACCCTGAGAGGTTCCAGACAGAGCTTGGGCCATTACCTGTGACCCTGACCCGCGCCCCGATGGAGGACCTAGGGGCTGCATGGAATACTGCGGCCACGGGGGCCTTGGATCGGGTCACGCCCTTGCGGCCTCTCTTGCGGCGGAGAGCCACCCTGGCCCCTTGGTTCACCAAGGAGCTGAGGGTGATGAAATGCCACAAGAGACGCCTAGAGAGGAGATGGAGATCCACACGGTCTGAATCTGACTGAACACAGGTGAGAGCCCATTTGAGGACTTACCTTGTGGCGATGAGAGTGGCCAAGCGTCATCACTGTGCCACTCTTATCGCATCCGCAGAGAACCGCCCTGCCGCCCTGTTTGGGGTGACCCGCTCCCTCCTTCAACAGAGGCTGCGGGAAGCCCCTTTGCAGGGTCGAGCAGAGGAATTTGGAGTTTATCTGCAGGATAAAATCGCTCAGATTCGGAGCGAGCTGATCTCCACCGAAAGTGGTCTAGAGGGATTGTCGGAAGCCGGTCTTGAGATACCACTTTGGGAGGGGTTTGACTCTGTTGCTTCCAAAGATATGGACGGGTTACGTGGGCGACTGAGAGCCACCACATGTTTATTAGACCCGTGTCCCTCCTGGCTTGTACTGGCATCCTGGGAGGTTACACGAGGCTGGCTCCAGGAATTAGTGAATGCTTCCTTGGGCGAGGGGTTCTTGCCTACCGTCTTGAAAGAGGCGGTGGTGAGACCTCTCCTCAAGAAGCCTTCCCTGGACCCAGCATTGTTAGTAAATTATTGTCCAGTCTCCAACCTTCACTTTCTGGCGAAGGTTGTAGAGTGTGTGGTGGCACAACAGTTTCCCCGTCACCTGGATAAATTGATTATCTGGACCCGCGCCAGTCCGGCTTCCGGCCCGGGCACAGCACTGAGACGGCATTGGTCGCGTTGGTGGATAATCTCTGGAGGGCCAGAGATGGGGGTTGCTCCTCCATCCTGGTCCTTTTAGATCTCTCGGCAGCTTTTGATACGATCGACCATGGTATCCTATTGCATCGACTGGAGGGGTTGGGGGTGAGGGGCACCGTTTTGCGGTGGTTCTCCTCCTACTTCTCCGGCCGATCGCAATTTGTGTTGGCAGGAGGGCAGAGGTCGACCTCGAGACCCCTCACTTGTGGGGTGCCTCAGGAGTCGGTCCTCTCGCCGCTCCTGTTCAACACATATATGAAGCCACTGGGTGAGATCATTCGTGGTTTTGGGGTAGAGTACCATATCTACGCTGACGACACGCAGCTGTACTTTTCTACCCCAAACCACCCCAACGATGCCGTCGAAGTGATGTCCCGATGTCTGGAAGCCGTACGGATCTGGATGGGAAGCAACAGACTCAAAGTCAACCCATCCAAGACTGAGTGGCTGTGGTTTCCGGCGTCCCGGTACAACCAGTTGACTCCATCACTGGCCATAGGGGGTGAACATCTAGCCCCCGTGGATCGGGTACGCAACTTAGGCGTCCTCCTGGATACCCGGCTGTCTATGCAAGATCAGGTGACGGCCGTGGCCAGGGGGGCATTCCACCAGGTACGCCTGGTGCGGCAGTTGCGTCCCCTATTGGACCGGGACGCCTTTCGCACAGTCACTCATGCGCTTGTGACATCCCGGCTAGACTACTGCAATGCTCTCTACATGGGGCTCCCCTTGGGGTGCACCCGAAGACTACAGCTAGTCTAGAATGCGGCCGTGCGTGCAATCTTGGGAACATCTAGGTACTCCCATGTAACACCGCTCCTGCGCGAGCTGCACTGGCTGCCTGTGGCCTTTCGGTTGCACTTCAAGGTGTTGATCACCTTCTTTAAAGCGCTCCATGGCACGGGACCTAGTTATCTGCGGGATCGCATCCTACCCCATACATCCCTTTGGCCGATTCGCTCCCACAGAGAGGGACTTCTCCGGGTGCCGTCCGCCAGGCAATGCTAGCGGGCGATGCCCAGGGGAAGGGCCTTCTCTGTGGTGGGCCCGACCCTCTGGAACGACCTACCCCCCGACCTTAGAACAACCACGGACCTCCGCACCTTCCGCCAGAAATTAAAGACTCTCTTGTTCCATCAGGCCGGTTTGGCCTAAGTTATTTACCTAGCCTATAGTCTGTATCTTAAATTGTTTTAATTGGGTTTTACATGGGGTTAAATTTTAATGTTTTAAATTTTTAGCGCAGGGATAATTTATTTAATTCGGTTTTAATTATTTATATTTGTGATATCTATGTTTTTTTTAATTTCCTGTGCACCGCCCCGGGTCCCTTTGGGGAGAGGGAGCGGTTATACAAGTTAAACTAGAGGGGAAACTAGAGGTGAGGGAGGACCTGATGGTCGCTTGGAGGGAGGGGGGCCTGGAGGAGGTTGACTGTGGGGGGGGGGGGGCTGGGGAGGGGAGGGGAAGGTAGGTAGGTAGAGGGATAGAGAGAGGGAGAAATACAGTAGGTAGGTAGGTAGAGGGAGAGAGGAACAAATACAGTAGGTAGGTAGGTAGGGGGTTATACAGTGGTTGTGTGTACACAGGTTGGTTGGCCATTTAACCAGACTGGGCCACAGCAACGCGTGGCCGGGTTCAGCTAGTTAAGAATGAAATTCTAATTTCGTTTTATGTTTTGTCATTAACAGCTAAGGACGGATTTTTCATGAAGCACACAAGTACTTGGGAGACCCATAAGGCATAGCACTTTTGAAAACTGAATACCAGGAAATGGTGTGGTTTACAACAGGGACATAAAAAAAATTTTCTGTTAAAGACTACAGTCTCTCATGAACATTAGCCAGCTTGGCAGCAAAACGTGTTTTTATTATTCTCTTTCGCCAACTCTACCCAAGAAACTGCATGTGAACTTTTGCCACAGGTACAAATTATTATTTCTAACTTGGAGTTTTGAAATTGAATCAAGAGCTGAACAATTCCCCTGCTATATGGTGTTCTTCAGAGGTGGGTTCCTCCTGGTCCTGTCCGGTACGCCGGAAGAGGTAGTGAAAATCTGGCATACCGGATCGGACTGGTAGTAATGGTGTCTTGGCCATGCCCCCGAACCTCAGTCAGAAGCTTTTTTTTTTAAGCCCTTTTTCCCTGCCAGTTCAGGCAAGGGAAAAGAGGTTTTAAAAACTAAAGGAGAAAGGGGGGGATAGGGGACGAAGGAAGGGAAGGGAGAAAGAAAAAGAAAGAAGGAATCTCACTTTTTAACTGGGATTCAGCAAAGTAGAAAAAAAAATGCTGTTGCTTTAAATCGGAACTGAGCATGTCTGGCTATGGAATTCTGGGAGTCTTAATGCTGCAAACTTAAATATTGAAACCTGCTTTAAATTGAAAAGCTGCTCAAAAGGAAGTTTGCAAAGTGACATTCAGCAGTCAACTGAACAACAAACTGGATAAAAGGTAGGATTCTTATATGGTTCTATTTTTTTGAAGTTTTGGGGTTTGTGCAATATGGGCTTTGTGTTTCTAAAAGGGTTTGGATCATTCCCTGCTTGTGAATGGAGCCAAACTTTCTATCAGCTCATTATCTCATTATCTATCTGGCAGGCATGTGGAATGAGCATTTCTGGGAGTAATATTGGGGTGGGGGTGTGTTGGTTGCTTCCCACAGAGGGCAGGGAGAAAGAAAGAAAAACAGCACAACAATTTAGGGCTAGAAGGGTACTCAGAGGTCATCTAGTCCAACCCCCTGCTACAGCAAGAAACCTTACATTGTCTGGATTATTTTGGTGCCTCTAACAGAGAGGAAAATTGCCAGAAAGGAGTTTACTAGGACAAGGCTGCCATGCAGAGGAAGGCAGATATAGTCCTTGACTTATGACTACAATTGAGTCCAAAATTTTGGTTGCTAAGTAAGAGCATTGTTAAGTGAGCTTCACCACATTTTACCCAATCTCCTGGTGAGTGACATCAAGTTGGCCACGTCCACCCAGTCACATGACTGCTAAGCAATGCCCACAAAATAGGTCACGCCCACAGAATAGGTAGTAAAAAATTTTGAAACCCACCCTTGGTGCTCTTCTGTCTTTAGTACTGTACTGTTCTGAAAGATTAGATAATTTAGATACTGGGATGAGTCTAATGAATCTGACTGTAATCTGGAGACTTTACAGGGACAAGGTCACTCTGAAATGTTCTTTTGGCCAATAGAGTAATAGCTATTATTAATGACTAGCTGTACCCGGCCACGCGTTGCTGTGGCCCAGTCTGGTTAAATGGCCAACCAACCTGTGTACACACAACCACTGTATAACCCCCAACCTACCTACCTACTGTATTTCTTACTCTCTCCCTCTACCTACCTACCTACCTGCTGTATTTGTTCCTCTCTCCCTCTACCTACCTACCTACTGTATTTCTCCCTCTCTCTCTCTATCCCTCTACCTACCTACTGTATATCTCCCTCTCTCTATCCCTCTACCTACCTACCTTCCCCTCCCCAGCCCCTCCCAGTCAACCTCCTCCAGACCCCCCTTCCTCCCTCCCTCCAAGCGACCATCAGGTCCTCCCTCACCTCCCCAATCGCCCCCCACCCCACGCCCAAAAGAAAGGAAGTGGCGGTCGCGGCAGAAAAACTTTCGGCCGTGATTCTCCTGGCTTCCAGCCTCTGCCGGCAGCAGGTCAGGCTCCATTGCCGCCGGCAAATGTGGGGAGTGACGGGGGACTGAGAGCGGAACTCCCGCCCCCGAATCCTGGAAGCGCCCGGGTGATTTGTCTCTTGGGCCGCAAGGACGCCTTCCTCCTCCCCCCCTCCCCCCCCAATTCAGGTAGACTGCCTTTCTACCTGGAGGTGCTGATTGGGGGATGGGTGGGGAGCCCTGCCCCGAAATTCTGCCCCCTTATCCCAGTAATCTTCAGACAGGGGGCTGAGCGTGTGCGCGTCCACGCACATGTATATGCCTCACGCCGCCAGGGCCAAAGGGCCTTGTGGGAAGGGTAGTTCATTGAGGAAGTGACCGTTGGAAATGTGACGTTGGGGGAAGGGCGTCAGCACGCGCTGCTGCACGTGTGCGTGACACAGCATAAAAAGCAGCCGGGTGGGAGGAGCTAAAGGTAAAAAACTCAGAAGTGCTGCACTTTTACATTTGTGTAGCATGCACCTGGCACAGGTGTGCCATCCACACAATCTATGCATATCATTGGTGCGGCACTTGTAAGGACTGTTGTGTGAAAATTTGGTGGCGATCGGTGCAGTACTTTCTGAGATTAGCGGTTTTGAACAAACTCATAGTTACATTTTTATTTATATAGATGTGTAAATTTCTGAAACTGAAATATCCTGTTGTGACCTTGAAATAGCTGCTCTGAGATCAAAACAGCTATTCCATGTGCAAAATGGGTCTTCTCCAATTATTCTGGAAGTTTTTTGAGCTAAAAATTCTTGACTTCAAACTAGGTATGCTTTCTGATCTATAGTTTAGATTACAAAAGTTGTTTTGCATTCAAAATGGGGTGTTTCAAATTAAAGTAAGTTTAAAATCAAAACTTCTGAACACATCGCATCACCATTCTATCGCTATACCTTGTCCTTTTGGTCGAATGGAATTATTCACAATCAAGCTTTGAAAAAAAGGTAGAGTAGGGCCAGTTTAGATCTAAGCACCACTGGCAGAAATCAAGGATTTAGACTTACCAGCCACTTATCCCGGGCGTAGATGACAGTATTGAGCATGGACTCATAGAAGAGACAGTAGCCCATCCACTCACTGATGATGATGTCAACCTTTTCCACAGTCAACTCCACTTCCTCCACTTTGCCCTTGATGATGGACACCACTTTAGTGGGGGAAAACCACACATTTTAAAATTATGCTTCATAATCTTAAATCAGAGAAAGAGAGGAAGACAGAATTTTGCCAACTAAGCATTTTACTACCTGCATCTACCATACATTCTGAGAGTTACCGTATTTTTCGGAGTATAAGACGCACCAAGTTTTTGAAGAGGCAAATTACAAAAAAAGTAGGTAGATAGGGAGAGAGAGAGAGTGTGTGTGTAGGTATATAGAGGGAGAGAAAGAAATACAGTAGGACGGTAGGGAGAGAGAGTGTGTGTGTGTGTGTGTAGGTAGAAGGATAGAGAGAGAAATAGAAAGAGACAGAGAGAAATACAGTAGGTAGGTAGGGAGAGAGAGTGTGTGTGTAGGTAGGTAAGTAGGTAAAGGGGGTGGGGGAGAAAGAGAGAGAGAAATACAGTAGGTCTGTATGGAGAAAGAGAGTGTGTGTAGATAGGTAGGTAGAGGGATAAAGAGAGAGAAATAGAAAGAGAAATACAGTAGGTAGGTAGGGGGAGAGAGTGTGTGCGTGTAGCTAGGTAGGTAGATAAAGGAATAGAGAGAGAGAATAGAGAGAGAAATAGAGTAGATAGGGAGAGTGTGTATGTGTGTGTAGGTAGATAGGTAGAAGGATAGAGAGAGAGAAATACAGTAGATAGGTAGGGAGAGGGTAGGTAGATAAAGGAATAGAGAGAGAAATACAGTAGGTAGGTAGGGAGAGAGTGTGTGTAGGTAGGTAGGTAGGTAGAAGGATAGAGAAATAGAAAGAGAGAAATACAGTAGGTAGGTAGAGAGAGAGAGAGTGTGTGTGTGTAGGTAGGTAGATAAAGGAGAGAGAGAATAGAGAGAGAGAAATACAGTAGATAGGTAGGGAAAGAGAGGGTAGGTAGGTAGATAAAGGAATAGAGAGAGAAATAGAGAGTGAGAGACAGAAATACAGTAGGGAGGGAGGGAGGGAGGGGGAGGGAGAAGGAGAGAGAGAGAGAGAGAGAGAGAGAGAAGGTAGGTAGATGTTTCCAGGGGTATTTATCCATCTCCTGGAGAAGGAAATCGCTGACAAACTTTAAGACTTTGTTTCTGCTGGCACAGAAACAGTTAAAGAGCCTTCCGAAAAGGGGGGGGAGCCTTTGCACTCTGCAAACCTCCCCAAAACTGCTTGTTTCTCCGCGAAAATGGGGCCGTTTTTTTTTTCAAATAAAAAGCATGAATGGCCTTGGGGGGGGCTTGCAGAATGCTCCGGGGGGGGGGGGTCAAAAATGAGCAAAAAACCACCCAATTTATTGCAAAAACGGGCCATTTTTGTGTCAAATAAATTGCATGCATAGTCCTATGGAGGCTTATAGAGTGCTGCTGGGGGCTGGAGGGGAGGCAAAAAATGGCCCATTTTAGGCTAATTTCTGCTCTCCCCAGCCCCCAGGAGCTCTCTAAAAGCCTCCATATGGCTAGGCACAGCCAGTTTGGTGAAGGGGGCCGGGTTCCAGGAGGCAAAAAAATGCTGTATTCGATGTATAAGACGCACACAGATTTTCAGCCTCTTTTTGGAGAGAAAAAGGTGCATCTTATACTCTGAAAAATACAGTATCAGGGAGGGGATGGCTTCACCCTCTTTCTCACACACAAAGTATCTGAGTTGTCTATTATTCATTTTGAATATCCCCCTGCCCTGGGAATCCACCTCTTAACTACATTCCATTGCACAAATCATGATCACATGAGCATAGGGTGCTTGGCAATCTATATAAATAAAAATGTAACTATGAGTTTGTTCAAAACCGCTAATCTCAGAAAGTACTGCACCGATCGCCACCAAATTTTCACACAACGTTCCTTACAGGTGCAGCACCAATGATACGTACAGATTGTGTGGATGGCACACCGGTGCCAGGTATACGCCACACAAATGTAAAACTGCAGCTCTTCTGTGTGTTTCACTCACTCACCCCCCTCCCCTTCACGGCCCCTCCCACCCGGCCGCTTTTCAGCTCATGTCACTTGCACGAGCAGTGGAGCGGTCTGCGTCATAACTGCGACGGTCGCCTCCTCAGCAGCCTCTCTCTCCTCCTCCATCACCCTCCCGTCCGCCAACCCCCCGCTAAGGCCGCTGCCGAGTTAGCATCCTCTCTCTCCAGGTAGGTAGGTAGGTAAGTAGGTAGGTAAATAGTGGGATAGAGGGAGAAATACAGTAGGTAGGTAGCTAGAGGGATAGGGGGAGAGGGAGAAATACAGTAGGTAGGGAGGTAGAGGGATACAGAGGAAGAGGGAGAACTACAGTATGGAGGTAGGGGGCTAGAGACAGGGATAAATACAGTAGGTAGGGAGGGAGGGGGCTAGAGAGGGAGAGGGATAAATACAGTAGGTAAGTAGGTAGGTAGGTAGAGGGATAGAGGGAGAAATACAGTAGGTAGGTAGCAGTGGTGGGTTTCAAAATTTTTTAGAACCTATTCTGTAGGTGTGGCCTGTTTTGTGGGAGTGGCTCAGCGGTCATGTGACCAGGTGGGCGTGGCCAACTGGGAAAATGTGGTGAAACTCACTTAACAACGCTTTTGCTTAGCAACCCAAATTTTGGGCTCAATTGTGGTCATAAATTCTCTCTCTTTCTTTCATCTCTCCCTCTCTCTTTTTTTTTCTTTCTTCCTTTCTTTCTCTTTCTCTCTCCCTCTTTGTCATTCTCTGTGTCTGTCTCTGTGTCTGTCTCTGTATGTCTCTCCCTCCACCCTCCTCCATCTGTCAGTATGTATGTGTGTGTTTGAGTGTGTGCGTCTCTCACTCACTCACTCACTCACTCTGTGTGTGGGTCTCGCTGTGTGTGTGTCTCTGTCTGTCTGTCTGTCTCTCTCCCTCCCAACCCACGGATGGGTTCTGGACCAGCGGAGCCTCGTCCCTCTTTCCTAAGACATAAAAAAGAACCTTAATTGCAGGCTCAACAAAAGAAGCTGGAAAGAGATACTTCTGGACATCTATTGCAGAGGAGAGCACGAAGGTGCTTGGTGCTCTGGGAAGCCGCGAAAGCTGTGGCTGGAAGAGGCGCGCAGCTTGGTTTAGCCTCCCTGCATGTCGCAGCAGCCCCAAGCGCGCTGATCTCAGCATTTTTCGCATCGGGGCGTGCTGCAAGAGGGAGGGAATGAAGACCTTTTCTGGCCGGCACAAAGGACTTTTCTGGACTTGCTTTGCTGAGCAAGGGGAGACGGGTCCACACCTCCACCACCAGCAATCCGGAAAAGGTCTTCACTCACTCCCTCTTGCAACACACCCAGATGTGAAAAAGGTAGGTAGGTAGAGTAAGAGAGGGAGGGGACGGAGAGGGAGGGGAAACCGAGGCAGAGAAGGAAGGGGGTCGTTGAGAGGGTCTATGAGGAGAAACTTTCATTTAACCAAGCTTGGCCACAGCAAATCGTGGCGAGTACAGCTAGTCTATATAAATAAAAATGTAACTATGAGTTTGTTCAAAACCACTAATCTCCAAAACTACTGCACCAATCGCCACCAAATTTTCACACAACGTTCCTTACAAGTGCAGCACCAATGATACGTACAGATTGTGTGGATGGCACACCGGTGCCAGGTACACGCCACACATATGTTAAACTGCAGCTCTTCTGCGTGTTTCCCTCACTCGCCCCCCTCCCCTTCACGGCCCCTCCCAGCCAGCCGCTTTTCAGCTCACGTCACTTGCACGAGCGGTGGAGCGGTCTGCGTCATATCAGCGACGGTTGCCTCCTCAGCGGCCTCTCTATCCTCCGCTGCCGCCGCCTGCACCAACTCCCCCCCTGCCAAGGCTGCTGCTGAGTCAGCGGCCTCCCTCTCCTCCGCTGCCACCATCCACGCCGCCAATTCCCCCCCCGCCAAGGCCGCTGCTAAGTCAGCGGCCTCTCTCTCCTCTCTCTCTAGGTAGGTAGGTAGGTAGAGGGATTGAGAGAGAGAGGGAGAAATACAGTAGGGAGGTAGGTAGGTAGGTAGGTAGAGGGATAGAGTGAGAAATACAGTAGGTAGGTAGGTTTAATCAAGACTGGGCCACAGCAACGCGTGGCTGGGATAGCTAGTCTGTTATAAGCATGAACAGGTTGCCAATCATTCAGACTGCGACCATATGACCATATGTGTTTTCTTTAATATTTTGCAACAGTCAGAAATGCTTTACATAAGCCCACTGTTAATTTGAAACGTTGTTAAGTATGGACCTAGGTTGAGGACTACCCCTAAATATCTTCTGTACAACACTGGCTTTTTGGATACACATAGGTAAGTGATTCAGAAATTGAGGACATTTAAAAAAATGAAAAAAATGAATTTACTTACCATGATCAAGTTTGTTGGCTTTGACGATTTTGACAGCGTAATCAGAGATACTGGAGCATTCAATCTATTAGTTGTGGAAATATCCAAAGTGGGGAATGGGGGTGGGTGCAACGGGGTGGTGGTGGAGTAATAGAGATGTTTCATAAGATAGCACATTATATTTTTTATTCCTAAATTAGTAAGAAACCTCCTTGGAAATACATGTGATGAAATGTCACTAAAGAATGCCAAGTGTTAGTATAACAGCAAATGGTCTCTCTCTCTTATGCCTGCCATTCCAAATCTTCATAGAAATAACTAAGGTAGAATTATATTTTACCAATTTTACCAATACTAATTTTAATACAGAACTCTTAATCTCTGCTTATCAGACCATTTAGCATTCCATCAAATCCTCTCATCCATTTTGCATCCAACAGACTCCATCACAAAACAGAGGCCAATAGCATATGAGCATCGCACTTACCCCAATGACCCGCTTGGCACCAGCCTTGGCTGCAAACATGCAAAGTATTCCTGTGCCACTGCCAACATCCAGGACCACTTTGTCCTTGAAGAGGTGCCGATTGTGAAACATGGAATTTCTGTAGGTCAGTGTCCGGACCTCATCTTTCAGCATTTCCTAAGATGCAGAAAAGGGGCACATCAGGGAACTCCCTCAAAATCTATGTACACCCCCCCCCCAAAAAATGAACAAGACTGGGTCTCATTTTTATATCCTGAGGCGAGATGAGTGGCAAACAAATTTAATTTAATCTACATAAATAAAAATGTAACTATGAGTTTGTTCAAAACCGCTAATCTCCGAAACTACTGCACCAATTGCCACCAAATTTTCACACAACGTTCCTTTCACACAACTGCAGCCACTTTTCAGCTAACGTCACCTGCACGAGCGGTGGAGCGGTCTGCGTCATATCCGTGATGGTCGCCTCCTCAGTGGCCTCTCCTCCTCCACAGCCGCCACCGCCACCGCCCCCCTCCGCCAACTCCCCCCAAGGCCGCTGATGAGTCAGCGGCCTCTCTCGCCGCCCCCGCTGCCAACTCCCACCCCCACAAGACTCGTCAGCGGCCTCTCTCTACTCTCTCTCTAAGTAGGTAAGTAGGTAGAGGGATAGAGGGAGAAATACAGTAGGTAGGTAGAGGGAGAGAGAGAGAGAGGGAGAAATACATTAGGTAGGTAGGTAGAGAGATAGAGAGTGAGAGGGTAAATACACTAGGTAGGTAGGTAGGGGGATAGAGTGAAAGAGGGAGAAATACAGTAGGTAGGTAGGTAGGTAGGTAGAGAGAGAGAGGGAAAATACACTAGGTAGGTAGGTAGGTAGGTAGGTGGATAGAGAGGGAGAGGGAGAAATACAGTAGGTAGGTAGGTGGGTAGGTAGGTAGAGGGATAGAGAGAGAGAGAGAGAGAAATACAGTAGGTAGGTAGAGGGATAGAGAGAGAGAGGGAAAATACAGTAGGTAGGTAGATAGGTAGAGAGAGCGGGTTATAAATTAAATTATTATTATTATTATTATTAGAGAGAGAGGGGGAGAAATACAGTAGGTAGGTAGGTAAGGTAAGAGAGGTCGGGGAGGGAGAGGGAGGAGAAACCGAGGCAGAGAAGGAAGGGGGTCGCTGAGAGGGTCTATGAGGGGAAACTTTTTCATTTAACCAAACTTGGCCACAGCATCCCGTGGTGGGTACAGCTAGGCTATATAAATAAAAATGTAACTATGAGTTTTTTCAAAACCGCTAATCTCAGAAAATACTGCACCAATCGCCACCAAATTTTCACACAACTTTCCTTACAAGTGCAGCACCAATGATACGTACAGATTGTGTGGATGTCACACCAGTGCCAGATACATGCCACAGAAATGTAAAACTGCAGTTCTTTTTTAAAAAAAAAACATTTATCTATTTTTTAATAAAACAAAAATAGAAAAAGGAAAAATCATCATTCTACATTGTATCCTTTGGAAAGTATGTTGACTGGTTACACATAACTCTTGTGCATTTCTAGGACCATTATTACTCATGAATAATCTCGTTTTATAGACTTTAAATCAAAAGATTCATTGTATATCTTCATATCATTACACCAGAATTCTCCTCTAATATTCCATATTTGGTCTATCTTCTTCAAACAAGTCTTACTTAAACATAAACACATAATGGCATCCATTGTCTGTTCCAAACATACATACATACATACATACATACATACATACATACATACATACATACATACATACATACATACACCTATATATATATATATCATCTATAATTTTTCTGTTGCTCTTATTATAACTCATTGTTTATTAACTGGTAGTTCTTCAATAACAATCTAAAACATTTTATTAAACTACGTTCATCAACATTCCTACATGATTAAATTGTTTATGTCCAACCTCATACTCATGTATTCCTACATGTACATAGATACATAAATATATATCATTAAACTAGAACATTATTACTCTTATTTGTAGGTAATTATTTAATAACTAACAATCCTTCAATGATAATCTAAAACAATCTATCTACTTATTAATCATCAAAGGTTAGCAACTTTCATTATCAGCCAGTGTCTTTCCAGTAGCGAGTTGGACTTATCTCTGTTGCCATTTGCGGCCCCAGTCTCTTTTTATTCTTCTTTCCAGGTTTCTTATAAACTTATTTTCGCACTTTATTGTCCAGTATGTCTCTCAAATAAAACCGCTGCCCAGTTTCTGTCTTTACACGTTGTTTGTCTTTGAATATCAGATGCATTTCTGGAGAGATTTCTCCTCTTACATCCATCTTCAATTCTTTTTTCCCCCTTCTTTTCCTTGAAGACCAAAATGAGGCTCACATTCCTCTAGAATTTCCTTCTTTTTATTTTCTCCCACATTGGATCCATTGGTGAAGTGCTCTGTTATCATATCTTTATCTTCAACTAAAATGAACATCTCTTTATCTTCAACATTTTCTTCTCTCTCTTTAGTTGTTGGAGCCTCCAACTGCTCATGGTTTGACGTGACAAATAAAGGTTTATCCAATTTTTTTATCAATCCTTCTTCCATGTTGTTTCAGAAAATTTAAAATTCCAGCCAAAGCCTTCTGATTTTCTAAAGTATCCTCTTCTATATATGTAACCATGTTAACAAATCCAAAGAGTAATTAAATTTGGTTCTCACTGCCACCCTGCTCTCCGGCCTGTTTTATCTTTTGATTGGCTTACTTTGATCCTGTTGTGTTATATCTTCCAAAAAAAAATATTATTGTCAGTTATCCAAGAGCACCTGTTAAAAACAATTCATGCTCTGAAAGTTTCCATAAACAATTTCACCGCCTTCAAGCAGTTGCTTCAAATAAGAAAAAAATAGGTTGTTTCATAAAGACCAGCCTCTGACCTCCCAGTGGCAGTGTTGCAGATTTTCACTTTTTAATATATCCTTCTTCGTTAATGTTAAAAAAGTAAAAAGTATAATTCTTATTGGATTTTAAAAATAAGCAGTAAGTCATAGGAAGAATTTTAAAAATAATCCCAAATTCAAGATTTTAAGTAACAAAAAATAAAAGGAAAAGAAATAGTCCAATCACTTTCAAAGGAAAAAAAAACCTTGTTACTAAACTGCAGCTCTTCTGTGTGTTTCCCTCATTCGCTCACTCGCCTCCCTCCCCTTCGCGGCCCCTCCCACCCGGCTGCTTTTCAGCTCACGTCACTTGGACGTGAGGTCTGCGTCATATCAGTGACGGTCGCCTCCTCAGCAGCCTCTCTGTCCTCCGCTGCCGCCCCCCTCCGCCAATTCCCCCCCCCACAAGGCCACTGCTGAGTCAGCGGCCTCTCTTGCCGCCCGCACCGCCAACTCCCCCCCACAAGGCCGCTGCCGAGTCAGCGGCCTCTCTTCCGCTGCCCCCCCCTCTGCCAACTCCCCCCCAAGACCGCTGCCAAGTCAGCAGCCTCTCCTCCGCTGCCGCCTCCCCCCCCAGGCCACTGCCGAGTCAGCGGCCTCTCTCTCCTCTCTCTCTAGGTAGGTAGGTAGGTAAGTAGGTAGGTAGAGGGAGAGAGAGAGAGAGGGAGAAATACAGTAGGTAAGTAGGTAGGTAGAGGGATGGAGAGGGAGAAATACAGTAGGTAAGTAGAGGGATAGAGAGGGAGAGAGAGAGAGGGAAAATACACTAGGTAGGTAGGTAGGTAGGTAGGTCGGTAGAGGGATAGAGAGTGAGAAATACAGTAGGTAGGTAGGTAGAGGGATAGAGAGAGAGAGAGAGAGAGAAAAAAAGTAGGTATGTAGGTAGAGGGAGAGAGCAAGAAATACAGTAGGTAGGTAGGTTGGGCGCTGGTTCATCTGCGGCCCTGCTGTTCCTTCTATCATCAGCGGCCGCCATTTCTGTTATTTCTTCTATCAATGCCGCTGCCATTCCATCTGCAGCAGTGGCCGACGTCCTTACAGCAGCAGGCTTGTTACGATCTCCTGCTTGGGCAACTGAAATGGGCGTTTGCTGTCCTCAATGGGTGAAGAGGACACTGGAGGTCTTTAGAGGCACAATCAGGCCGTTCTTCGCTGGCCTTCATGATTTGCCATCATCTCCACCTTTTTATTTATTACTACATTGCCTGCGTACTCTATTAAAGACCTTAGTGACTAGACTTGGCCTATCAGGTCAAGGCCTCGCAGGCCCGGTTGGAGCTTGTATGGCTCATTGGTACCCCCGGTTTATGGGCTTTTATGACATCTTACACCCAGATAACACCCCCCCCTATGTTAATTTATTTGGACAGATGCTTAGGTATTCTCCAGCTGACCTTCATGCCCTGCGAGAGTCCCCTCTCTCGCAGGTGTGGCCCTCAGTGTTAACGAGGGCCCACCTCAATGACGGACTGGTGAATCCCGAGAGGTGGAGGAAGCGGAAGCTCAGAGAGTTTATATCTAAATTTTTAATTTGGATTTTAAGGGGTTCCAGGGTGGGGGGAGGGTCTACTCAGCTAGGTGTGGGTCAGGGTACAGGGCCGGCCGGCGGAATCAGGGAGTCGGATAGAGATGGCAGGGAGAGGGGAGGGGGAGTCGATCCTATGGAGGGTCATCCCATCAGTTCGGTCCTGGGGAGGGGCAGGGGTGGCGGGAGACAGGGTGTCCATCATCCGTTGGAGGCACGTGGCCGCTGGTTACAAGCGGTCACTCGCTCCAATCCCCTGAGCTCCCATCGCAGGCTAGGTGGTCAAGGTTTACAGAGCCGGGGCCCTAGACTGATGTTGTGCAACGCCAGGTCCGTGGTGAACAAAGCCCCCCTCATAAATGACCTAGTGTCAGAGGGGGACCCGGACCTGGTGGGGATTACGGAGATCTGGTTGGGCCTCGAGGGGGGTCTACCCCTTGTGGAAATGTGCCACCGGGCTACCGCGCATTTCATCAGCCACGGGCCCTGGGAAGGGGTGGGGGGTGGCGATTATTGTTAAGGAAAGTCTCGAGCCAAGGGAGACCACTGTGCCACAGATCTCCGGCTGTGAGTACCTCTACGCGAAGTGGGGCCTAGGGAGGCAGTTAGGCGTGCTGATTGTATACCTGGCTCCCCGCTATGTAACAGCAGCCCTGCCCAAGCTCCTTGAGGTGATCGCCGAGATGGCAGTTGAGACCCCTAGACTATTAGTCATGGGGGACTTTAACTTGCCATCGGTAGGTGAGACATCCGAGGCAGCTCGGGAGTTCATGGCCTCCATGACAGCCATGGACCTGACCCAAGTAGTTCAGGGCCCCACTCACGATGGAGGACACACGCTGGACCTTATTTTTGTCTCTGGCCAGTGGAGGAGTGATCTAGGAATTGGGGATTTAGTCATCTTACCCTTGTCATGGACACATCACTCTCTCCTCGGGCTGGACTTTCCAATCGCCTCACCCCACCGCGGGGAGGCGGAACCCGAGATGCCAAGATGGTTCCGCCCCAGGCGCCTGATGGATCCCGAAAGGTTCCAGAGGGAGCTTGGGCCATTACCTGTATCCTTGACCTGCGACTCGACCGAGACCTAGTGGCCGCATGGTACAGTGCGGCTAGGGGGGCCTTGGACCGGGTCGCCCCCTTGCGGCCTCTCACGCGGCATCGACTCACCCAGGCTCCTTGGTTCTCTGAGGAGCTGAAGGAGATGAAACGCCGCAAGAGACACCTAAAGAGTAGGTGGAGATCTTCCCGGTCCAAATCCGTCCGAACACTAGTAAGAGCCCACTTCAGGACTTATCTAGTGGCGATAAGAGTGGCCAAACGTAATTATTGTGCCACTCTTATCGCATCCGCAGATAACCGCCCTGTGGCCCTGTTTGGGGTGACCCGCTCCCTCCTTCAACAGAGGCCGCGGGAAGCCCCTCTACAGGGCAGAGCAGAGGAATTTGGAGAGTATCTGCAGGATAAAATCACACAGATTCAGAGCGAGTTGCCCACCACAGATAGTAGTCCAGAGGGATCATCCGATGCAGGCCTTGAGACTATTTTATGGGAGGACTTTGACTTTGTCACTGCCGAAGATATGGACAGGTTGTCGAAAAAGCTAAAGGCCACCACATTTTATTATTATTATTTTATTAGATTTCTAGACCGCCCCCTCTCCCCGAAGGGACTCGGGGCGGTGTACAGGTAAAAAATTAAAATTATAACATCAACATTACATATAAACTAAAATCGAATTAAATAATCCCCTGTACAAATTTATAAAAATTAAAAACTTAACCTTAAAACCTAATCACATAATTTAAAATTACAAACTGAGGCGGGAAGCATGGAATTAGCCCAGGTCAGCTAGTTGAAACAGGTGGGTTTTGAGTTTCTGGCGGAAGGAGCGGAGGTCCGTGGTCGTTCTAATGTCAGGGGGAAGGTCATTCCAGAGGGTCGGGCCCATCACAGAGAAGGCCCTTCCCCTGGGCGTCGCCCGCTGGCATTGCCTAGTGGACGGCACCCGGAGAAGTCCCTCTCTGTGAGAGCGAATCGGCCGAAGGGATGTATGGGGCAGGATACGATCCCGCAAATAACTAGGTCCTGTGCCATGGAGCGCTTTGAAGATAATAACCAACACCTTGAAACGCACCCGAAAGGCCACAGGCAGCCAGTGTAGCCCGCGCAGGAGTGGTGTTACGTGGGGGGGGCGTGGTTATGGCCGGATGAGGTGAGGACGTTTTCTCCACCTCGTAGGGTTTTTTTTTACCAACAAATGTGGATTAAAGTGATTAAATCGCGCCGTTGAGAGCTGGAAATGTTTATAGATGTTTTGGAAGGTCGGTGTGACTTGTAAATTGCTTTTCAAAGTGATCGGACAACTCGAACTGCTTGAATTTCAAAGTTTTGTTTCTCCGTGGAGCAGAGAGTTGGGCGAGCGGCCGAGGTAAGGGGGGCTACCCTTTGTCTCTGGCAAAGATCATTTGCATGCCTTTTGTCTCGCTACAAGGCTGTAAATACAAGCTGAAGTTTAAGAAAGAAGGAAGTTGATGATGGCATGTGGATTATAACTCCTTTGAACTTTAAATTCTTTTAAAGTGGATTGTGTGAGCTGAATGTAGCGGACAAGCTTTTTCGATTACACTTAAAATGGAGGCTTAAAAGTTAAATAAACTGGGGAAGCTCTCCTAGGCTTTTTCTCTTTTTGGCTCTCTTGGTGCATTTTAAGCCGGCTTAGCCTTATCTGATTTGGAACACTGTTTGCCCTTTATTCTTATAAGAGACCCTCTTGGCAAAGAAGTATAAATATAAAGTTTGTTTTTGAACTGAAATGTCGACTCAACAGCCTTCAGAGCTGGAAAGGATCTTCGGAGCTTTGAATACAATTGGCGAAAAGTTAACCGGGTTAACGGATCATGTGGCTAATTTAACATTGGAAGTTCAAAAAGCTAAAGAACAGATAAGTGAATTAAATGTTAGTTTTGTAAAGCAAAACGCGGAGGTGAAATTTATTAAAGATGAAATTGAACAAATTCATGCACACGACGCACAAATTGATCGTAAGATGGAAGGAATTTTTTATAAAAATCAGCAGCAAGATAAGAGAATTAGTCTTTTGGAGGAAGAAGCTAGAAAATTCAATATTGTTATACGTAATATTCCAGAAAATAGATCGGATGATTTGAAGCAGAGGGTGCTAAAATGGTTGAATGATTTTGGATTTGAATATACAGCAGCAAATTTAGTAAGTGTTTTTAGAATCGGTTATAAGAGGCAAGGTGGAGCGGTTAGAAATGTTTTAGTAAGATTTGCAAACCTTGGAGATAAATTGGAGGTTATGGCAAAAATAAGAGAACTGGAAGGTGTTCCTAAGTTTGAGGAGAAAGAGATTCAAGTTTTTCCGGATATTTCCAGGGAAGACAGAGCTTGGAGATATCATTTGAAACCAGTTACAAAGCTCTTGAGAGACAATGATATTAAGTACAATTGGAGGCCACTACAGCAACTTAAGTTTTTTTATAAAGGAAGGATGCATACTATTACTTCAGAAACAGATGTATTAAGATTAATTCGGGGGCTTGGGCTGATTGAGAAAGAGGAAGATTTGGAAGAAATTAAAGATTATATGCTTAAGACGGGTGGAGTACAAGAGGAATCCCCAATTTTGGAAGAAAGAGGTGCAACTGGCGGCCAGGATCCCAAGAGTTTAAAGAGAAAAGAAATTTCCCCGGCAGTCTCTGAGTATAAGAAAATTCGTGAAGATACTGAACGAACGCCAGACAAGATGGAGGATCTTAGTAAAAAGCAGGAAGCTGAGTCCGGGGTGAAGCCAGCTTTGTCTTCTTTTTTTGAAAGTGGAATTTAAAGAACAGCCCGAAGAGGTGATCCGACCATCGGCACGTCCCACTCCCCCACACTCTTTATATAGAGGCGATATCTGATTGAGGATGTGGGGGATGAAGATTGCTTGTTATTTGTTGTGGTTGCTGCGTTTGATATTTGAGTTTTTTGTCTATGTTGTTTGTTATATATTGTTTGTGGAGTTTTATGTTTTTGTATGTCTTTTTTGTTTGGTGTTTGGTGTGCACATAAAGGAAGAGGAGGGGTCAGGCTTAAAAAAGTTACCGCTTAAATGCGGTTTATAAAAATAATGACATGGAACGTGAAAGGTACAGGCAATCATATAAAAAGGAAAAGATTGGAACTTAAATTTAAAAGGGATTCTCCAGATATATTATTTTTGCAGGAAACTCATCAAAAATCTGAGGATTTTAATAGAATGAATATTAAAGGTATGCAAATTTATGAAAAATCTTTTGGGTCTTCCAAAGCTAGAGGAGTTGCAATATTGATATCAAATAGGGTACACTTTGAGAAAAAACAAGTAATTAGAGATGAGGAAGGCAGATATTTAATAATTACAGGGAATATTAACGAGCAAAAAGTGACATTGGTTAATTTATATTTACCGAATGAAAAACAAAAGGGATTTTTGGATAAAATTACTAAGATTTTGGAAACAGAAAGTGAAGGGAAAGTAATTGTGGCGGGAGATTTCAACCTAATTAGGGATAAAATTGATAGTAATAATCCTACCCGCTTTAGACAAACAAATAAAGGGGAAATTTTAAATAAATGGATGTTTCAAAACAGTGTGGCAGATGTTTGGAGAGAGTTGAAAGGCCCTGAAAGGGTGTATACATTTTGTTCTAAGGTACATAATACTTATTCAAGGATTGATTATATTTTTGTTTCTAAAGATTTGCTGAATAAAGTAGATAGAATAGATGTGGGAATTTTTAAGGATTCTGACCATGCAGAAGTCATGATGGAAATAGATTTTAATTTTGAGAAAAAGGAAAGAAGTTGGAGATATGATGAAAAATTGTATAAAAGGGAGGAGGATAAAATATGGATATTCAAAAAATGGAAGGAAAGTTGGGAATTGAATGATAATGAAGAGGTTAAATTTGAAATTGTTTGGGATACCATGAAAGCCATATTTAGAGGAGAAAGTATTAAATTGTCAAGCAGGAAATATAGAGAATACAAAGCAAAAATTGATCAGGATACAAGACAAATTAAGATATTGGAGAACCAATTCTCACTTACGAAAGATAAAAAATGTTTGGAGGAATTGACCTTATTAAAAACTAAATTGATAGAAGAAGATATTGAATTGGTTAAAAAAAATTTAAGATATTTGAATAGGGATTTTTTTGAATTTAGTAATAAAAATTCTAGGTTATTGGCAAAGACGGCGAAAAATAAAATTCAAAAGAGAGAAATTGGTTCTCTGATAGATGATAAAGGTATAAGGTGTCATAAGAGATTGGAGAAATGTGAAGTAGCTAGGAATTTTTTTCAAAAATTATACTTAAAGAAATCAATTGATTTAGAAAAATTGAAGAATCATCTTGGAAAATATGGTATGAAGATAGAGCAATCATACAAAGACTTGATGGAAAGAGATATTACACAGGAGGAAATTAATGAAATAATACAAGAGTTAAAATTAGGGAAGACCCCAGGAGAAGATGGATTACCTGCTGAATTTTATAAAGATTTCAAGGAACTAATAGTACCAAAACTACAAAAATTATTCAATGGAATTTTACATGGTGGAGAAGTCCCGATGTCATGGAATAAGACAGTAATATCTATAATTCCTAAACCGGATAAAGATCTTGAGAGGATCGAGTCCTATCGACCCATTTCTTTAATCAACCAAGATGCTAAAATATTTACAGCTATTATAAGTAATAGATTAAATAGTTTTATAGATAAATATATAAGTTATAACCAAGTAGGGTTTGTTAAAGGTAGATATATGAGTGATATAATTAGAAGAGTATTGAATATTATAGATGTAGCAGAGAATAATGGAGATGGATTAGGTATAATATCGTTAGATATTTTTAAAGCTTTTGATTCTGTACAATGGGATACTATAAAAGTAATTATCGAGGCATTAGGCTTTGGTAATAAATTTATACATGTTATTTCAAAACTGTATCAAAAAAGCAGTGCAAAGATAAAGGTGAATGGAATAATGACGGAAGAGATTAAATTGGAAGCAGGCACGAGACAAGGATGTCCCTTGTCCCCAACATTATTTTTGTTAGTTATGGAAATTTTGATTAAATTGATAGAAGCAGATGAAGAGTTGGAAGGTTATAAGGGATATAAGATAAATTTGTATGCGGATGACACTTTGATTATTTTGAAAGATATAGAGAGAGATTTAAAGAGGATAAACAAACATTTGATAGAATTTGAAGAAATGACAGGTTTAAAGGTAAATTGGTCAAAATCTGAATTACTAATGAATAAAGATGGTAAGGAGTGGGAGAGTATGCAAGAACAATTTGGGATAAGAGCTAAGAATACATTGAAATACTTGGGGATAACACTTTCACTTAAAGTTAGAGATTTAAAAAAAATTAATTATGAGGTGATGCTGAAGGAAGTAGAGAAAAAGATAGATAAATATAAAGAGATAAAGTTGTCTTGGTTTGGTAGAATTGCAATGTGTAAAATGATGTTATTACCAAAGTTTAACTTTTTATTTGAGATGCTACCATTAAATTTGACAGAGAAAGATATAGAAGAATATCAGAAGAAATTAGATAAATTTTGTAATGGTGGGAAAAGACCAAGATTAATGAAGAAATTGTGGTATCAAAATCAAAAAGAGGGTGGATTGGGAATTCCCAATCTACTTAATTATTATCGGGCATATAATATTAGAACTGTGATAAAAATACTTAAAGGTGGAGATGGTCATTGGGGAGATCTGGAGTTAAAAGATATTAAGAGATTTGGGTCTATATGGTTTTTAGATAAAGCAAAAATAAAAAAGACAATTAATAGTTATTGGTTAAAAGGGTTGAGTAAAACTTGGAATAAATTTGTTAAGAAATTGATTCCGGATATAACGTTTTTGGGAAAGACAACTGAAAGTTGGCCGATTAAAACCAATATAAGTCGGAACAAAGTAATTGAAGATGAAAATATAGGAAATATAGTAGATTGGTTAAGAGCCTTAGGAACTGAAAGTAGGAAGAAAAAAGTAATTCAAAAATTGGAGTTAAATTGGTTTGAAAAAATACAGGTAGAAAAATGGAATATGAAAGTAAGGGGAATATGTAATATAGATAGAAGTAAAACTAAGTTTGAAAGTTTAGTATCTCAAATTATTAAAGATGAAACCGGGTTAAAAGGACTCGTCAGTAAGATATATAGGATTATAAACTTTGATAGAAATCCACAAATGGTAATGAAAAAGAATTGGGAGGAAGATCTAAAGATTAAAATATTGGATTTGGATTGGAATGAGAATTGGAAGAGTCGGATTATGAGGACTTTATCTATAAGGATT
The DNA here is from genome assembly GCA_039707465.1 of Rhabdophis nuchalis. NCBI lineage: Eukaryota > Metazoa > Chordata > Lepidosauria > Squamata > Natricidae > Rhabdophis > Rhabdophis nuchalis. The sequence goes on from CM077650.1 coordinate 37,768,408, forward strand.
AAAGAACATAATTTTAAGGTTGTTTGGAAATGGTACTGGACCCCACTAAGATTATCACTGATAGATAAAAAAATGAATGATAAATGTTGGAGATGTAATACGGAATTGGGAACTTATGAGCATATGTGGTATAAATGTGTGAAAATTAAAAAGTTTTGGCAGCAATTAGAAGGAACAATGTGTGAAATGATGAAAAGAATAATAATATTGAGACCAGAAACTATATTGTTATTGATAATTAATGAACCAGAGTTGACAAAACATGAGAAAGAACTGATTAGAATTATGATTATAATGGGTAGAATTGTAATAGCAAGATATTGGAAAATAGAGGTAAATATTAAAATAGACGAATGGTATTGTGAAATGTGGAAATTAGCCTTAAATGATAAAATGACGTGTGATATTAAATTTAGAGAGGGGGTTTATAAAAATGATATTTTTTGGAAGACTTGGAAGCCATTTGTGGACTATGCACTTGGAACTTTGGACGTTTCGACGCCTGTACCGAGGGAACGTGGATTTTGGAGATCCTAAAGATAATAGACGACACTTGAAACCAACTCTTCCTTTTGTTTTGTACAGCACTGGGTGATATATTGTAATAAAATCTTTAAAAAAAAATTAAAAAAAAAAAAAAAAAAAAAAAGGAGTGGTGTTACGTGGGAGTATCTAGTGACTCCCAGAACTGCCCGCGCGGCCGCATTCTGGACCAGCTGCAGCCTTCGGGTGCATCTCAAGGGGAGCCCCATGTAGAGAGCGTTACAGTAGTCTAGACGGGACGTCACAAGCGCATGAGTGACTGTGCGAAGGGCGTCCCGGTCCAATTTGTATTGGCAGGGGGGCAGAGGTCGACCCCTCACTTGTGGGGTGCCGCAGGGGTCGGTCCTCTCGCCTCTCCTGTTCAATGCATATATGAAGCCGCTGGGCGAGGTCATACGTGGGTTTGGGGTAGATTACCATCTGTACGCAGATGACACCCAGCTGTACATCTCTACCCCAAACCACCCCAACGATGCCGTCGAAGTGATGTCCCGGTGTCTGGAAGCCGTGCGGATCTGGATGGGAAGTAACAGACTCAAGCTCAACCCGTCCAAGACTTGAGTGGCTGTGGCTACCGGCGCCCCGGTTCAACCAGCTGATTCCATCACTGGCCATTGGGGGCGAACATCTGGCCCCCGTGGATCGGGCACGCAACTTGGGCGTCCTCCTAGATGCCCGGCTGTCATTGGATGACCATGTGACAGCCGTGACAAGGGGGGCATTTCACCAGGTTCGCCTGGTGCGCCAGTTCGTTAATGAGGGGGGCTTTGTTGACAACGGACCTGGCATTGCATAACATCAGTCTCAGGCCCTGGCTCTGTAAGCCCTGACCATCTAGATTGCGGGGGTTGGGACATATGACCGACCGAACCCAACGGCCACGGTCTCCCAACCGGTGATGAGATCTCTGTCTACCCTCGCACCTACCCCTCCCCACAACCGTTTGAATGGAAAGACCCTCTTCTGGAACATCCCTACTCCCCCTCCCCTTAACGGCCCCACTCACTTCCTTGTTAACTCCGCTCGCCGGCCTGGCACTGGTCCCTCCCTCAGCCTAACTAGCCCCTCCCCCCACCCTAGAACCCCCTAAAATCTGAATCAAAAATTTAAATAAAAACCCCCTAAGACCGCGCCTCGCCCACCTCTCTGGATTAATATATCCCTCATCAAGGTGGGCCCTCGTAAGAGCCGAGGGCCAAACCTGCGAGAGGGGGGACTCCCGCAGTAGGATTAGGTCTGCCCTTGAGTACATAACAGGTCACATTAATAGCAGGGCATCAATTGGTTTTAGGGATGATTACAGATGTTAAAATAGATATTCAATAAATATTAAAGATGTTAAGATAAATATTCAATAAATATTAAATAGATGTTAAAATTAATTCCAGCAAGCATATAGTCCAGTACAGAAAAGTTAAAATCTGGGGTCATAGAATAGTCAATAAATAGTCCATAAATAATCAGATAGGTGCAATGTCTCAGGCTTGGCCTTCAAAAGTCCAGTCCCGCTCTTCAAAAGCCTCAGGCCTCGGCCAAAGATGGTAAATGGTCGGGCCCTTTCCTGGATCTCCCGGCCCCCTCATGGGTCTTGGCTTGGGTGGATTGGATCAGGGCGGTAGGGAGCAGGCCTCAGCCTGGATCTCCTCAGGCCTTGGCCCTGCTGTTATGAGGCCTCCCGGCTCCCGAGGCCTCCGATGGTTCCACTCACCCAGGCGATCTCTAATGGAATCCTCCAACTAAGGGGTCCAGTCTGGGTCATCTCAGGCCGCGGCCCTGCTGTTATCGGGCCTGGGTCGTCCTAGCCCCGGACCAGTTCTTCTTGGCCCTCCCGGCCTGGCGTCTCGACCTCCAGCGCCCCGGCCTCCCATGGCCTTTCATGCCCGGCAAACTTCCTGGCCGGCCTCCTGCCTGACCTCCTGCCCGGTCTCCAGCGCCCGGCAACCTCCTGCCTGGCCTCCGGCGCTCCGCTTGCCTGCCAGGCCTCCGAGACTCCACTTGCCTGCCAGGCCTCCGAAGCCCCGAAGCTCCGCCTGCTCCCCGCGATCTTCAAAGCCGCCCAACATCAGGCCGGCGCCCAGCACCTCCAGCTGGCCGGCTCCTTCCGGCCGGCAAAGCCCCCGTTCTGGGCCGTCCGCCCACCCTGGGAGGCCGTTCAGGCCTCGATGGTACGCCAGGGTGGGTACTTACTGGGCCCGACCCTCAGAGATGGTAAAGAGGGTCGGGCAACATCCCCTTTTTGCCAAAGAGCCCCGCGGCTCTGTTCTGTTAGACCTCTCAGCGGCTTTTGATACCATCGACCATGGTATCGTATTGCATCGGCTGGAGGGGTTGGGGGCGAGGGGCACCGTGTTACGGTGGTTCTCCTCCTACCTCTCCAGTCGATCGCAATTTGTGTTGGCAGGAGGGCAGAGGTCGACCTCGAGACCCCTCACTTGTGGGGTGCCTCAGGGGTCGGTCCTCTCGCCACTCCTGTTCAACGCATATATGAAGCCGCTGGGTGAGATCATCCGTGGTTTCGGGGTAGAGTACCACCTCTACGCTGATGATACGCAGCTGTATATATCTACCCCAAACCACCCCAACGATGCCGTAGAGGTGATGTGCCAGTGCCTGGAAGCCGTGCGGGCCTGGATGGGAAGGAACAGACTCAGACTCAACCCGTCCAAGACCGAGTGGCTGTGGTTTCCGGCGTCCCGGTACAACCAGTTGACTCCATCACTGGCCATAGGGGATGAACATCTAACCCCTGTGGATGGGGCACGCAACTTGGGCGTCCTCGATACACGGCTGTCCATGGAAGATCAAGTGACAGCCGTGGCCAGGAGGGCATTTTACCAGGTTCGCCTGGTCCGCCAGTTGCATCCCCTATTGGATCGGGGTGCCCTCTGCACAGTCACTCATGCCCTCGTGACATCCCGACTGGACTACTGCAATGCTCTCTACATGGGGCTCCCCTTGAGGTGCACCTGAGGGCTTCAGCTTGTCCAGAATGCAGCCGCGCGGGCAGTTATGGGAACCTCTAGGTTTTCCCACGTAACACCACTCCTGCGCGAGCTGCATTGGCTGCCTGTCGTCTTTCAGGTGCGCTTCAAGGTGTTGGTTATCATCTTCAAAGCGCTCCATGGCACGGGACCTAGCTATCTGCGGGATTGCATCCTGCCCCATACATCCCTGCGGCCGATTCGCTCCCACAGAGAGGGACTTCTCCGGGTGCCGTCCACTAGGCTATGCCAGCAGGCGACGCCCAGGGGAAGGGCCTTCTCTGTGGCGGGCCCAACCCTCTGGAACGACCTTCCCCCTGAAATTAGAACAACCACGGACCTCCGCTCCTTCCGGCAAAAATTAAAAATACACTTCTTCTGCTTGGCCGGCCTAGGGTAATTAAACTGTTTTTAGGGTTTAGTTTTAGTTTTATATGGGCTTTTAGCGCAGGGTTAGTTTAATTCGTTTTAACATTGTACTTTGTTTGTGGTTTTTAATTGTATTTTTAATTCCCTGTGCCCCGCCTCGAGTCCCTTCGGGGAGAGAGAGCGGGTTATAAATTAAAAATTATTATTATTATTATTATAAATAAAATACAGTGGTCGTGTGTACACAGGTTGCTTGGCCATTTAACCAGACTGGGCCACAGCAACGTGTGGCCAGGTACAGCTAGTAAATTAATAAATAACCACATCCCCACCAATTCTCTCACCTCATGGATTCCAAAGTGAGCGTAGGAATCAAAGTAATAATCCTTGGAAGTCATCTCTTCTGCTGTTGGTTTGCTGCTGTTTTCCAGCTGGGTGCACGAGACCTGGTGAAAACACAGAAAGGCTCAAGTTATCCCAGGGCCCCTGAATATAATGTACAATTTCCCTAAATTCCATATTTTTTAAGGAAACATCTACATTTGTATTGCTCAAATAATAATTTAAGACCTCTCCGATCTGCTGGAAATGTAAGGTAGCTCTGGGAACTTATTTCCATACTTGGTGGACTTGCCCTCGAGCAGGAATATATTGGACTAGAATCCAAAATTGGGGTTTTTGAAATTACAGGATGTAGGATTAAGTTGATTCCGGAAACGTTCTTATTAGGCATGAAGCCAGATAATTTAAACAAAACTAATTGGTACTTAATTCTCCACATCATCATTGCAGCTAGAATTTCTTTTGCCCAAAAATGGAAAACCAGCAACATTCCATCAGAGACAATGTTAATCGCTAAGATTATGGACTGCGCAGAAGCAGACAAGCTTACCAGCCTATTGAGAGACAAACAAGAATCGGTATTCTATACGTGCTGGGATCGCTGGTACGCTTGGCTACAAAGGAACTCAAAGAAGCAGAATTAGCATCGCTGACTTAGAATCTCTATATGCTTCGATAACACCTCTTCACTTTGTTCTGTTTTCTTTCACTTTTTTGCTTTTCTTATTGGAGATATGCACTATATAAATAAGTGGTAAACTCTAGTTATATTGTATTACTCTCTGCAATCACTTTGTATCATTTAATGCTTCATTTTGTGCACTTTTTCTTTCTAATGATTCAATAAAATAAAATAAATAATAATAATAATTTCATATCAAGATGGTCTATATCAGGGGTGTCAAACTTGGGATTTCTTCGAGGGCCGGGGGGGACAGGACGGGATGGATGCCTCCTGCAGCACTCTGCTCCCTGCCCCATTTTTGGCCTCAACAGCCTGCCCCTTCTGCCCTGGAGGCCTCACAGGCCCAGTTTTTGGCTGACAGAGTGCTGGAGGCCATGGGAGGCTGAAAATGGACGGGGGGGGGGGGGGGCAGGGGGCACACACAGCCCATTTTGGTCAGCAGAAGCACCGTGGGCTGGTACTTTGATATTTCCAGGCCAGCCCTGTTGGCTAGATTTAAGCACTCCACAGGCCGGATTTGGCCCACGGGGCTTGAGTTTGACACCCTTGGTCTATATGATGCCTGATTAAATGGATTTTAAAAACACTGGGACAACAATGTGCTTTCTTAACAATGTTGGGGGTGCAAGAGGCAAAACACAACAAACGTTTTTTCAGAGATGTCAATGTACATAATAATAATAATAAATTTAATTTATAGACCGCTTCCTCTCCCCTAGGGGACTCGGAGCGGTGCACAGGGAAGTTAAAAATACAATAAATATACATAAATAATTAGATAAAAGGCAAATTAAACAATTATCCCTGCGCTAAAATCCCCCAATTAAATTACTAAAATCCCCTAAACCATAAAAAGAGACTACCCTAGGCCGGCCAAGCAGAAAAGATGTGTTTTTAATTTTAGACGGAAGGAGCGGAGGTCCGTGGTTGTTCTAATGTCGGGGGGAAGGTCGTTCCAGAGGGCTGGGCCCGCCACAGAGAAGGCCCTTCCCCTGGGCGTCGCCCGCTGACAAAGTCTAGTGGACGGCACCCGGAGAAGTCCCTCTCTGTGGGAGCGAATCGGCCGTGAGGATGTATGGGGCAGGATCCGATCCCGCAGATAGCTAGGTCCCGAGCCATGGAGCGCTTTGAAGATGACAACTAGCACCTTGAAGCGCACCCGAAAGACGACAGGCAGCCAGTGCAGCTCGCGCAAGAGCGGTGTTACGTGGGTAAACCTTGAGGTTCCCATTATTGCTCGCGCGGCTGCATTCTGGACCAGCTGAAGTCTCCGGGTGCACCTCAAGGGGAGCCCCATGTAGAGAGAGTTACAATAGTCCAGTCGGGATGTCACGAGCGCATGAGTGACTGTGCGAAGGGCATCCCGATCCAATAGGGGGCGCAACTGGCGTACCAGGTGAACCTGGTAAAACGCCCTCCTGGCCACGGCTGTCACTTGATCTTCCATGGACAGCCGAGTATCCAGGAGGACACCCAAGTTGCGCGCCCCATCCACAGGGGCAAGATGTTCGCCCCCTATGGCCAGCGATGGAATCAGCTGGTTGAATCGGGCAGCCGGAAACCACAGCCACTCGGTCTTGGTCGGGTTGAGCCTGAGTCCGTTACTTCCCATCCAGATCCGCACGGCTTCCAGGCACTGGCACATCATCGCTACGGCATCGTTGGGGTGGTTTGGGGTAGATATATACAGCTGTGTATCATCAGCGTAGAGGTGATACTCTACCCCAAAACCACGGATGATCTCGCCCAGCGGCTTCATATATGTGTTGAACAGGAGAGGCGAGAGGACCGACCCCTGAGGCACCCCACATGTGAGGGGTCTCGAGGTCGACCTCTGCTCTCCTGTCAACACAAATTGCGATCGGCCAGAGAGGTAGGAGAACCACCGTAAAACGGTGCCTCCCACCCCCTCAGCCGATGCAATAGGATACCATGGTCGATGGTATCGAAAGCCGCCGAGAGGTCTAATAGGACCAGGATGGAGGAACAACCCCCATCTCTGGCCCTCCAGAGATCATCTACCAACGCGACCAATGCTGTCTCGGTGCTATGCCCGGGCCGAAAGCCGGACTGGCGCGGGTCTAGATAATCAACTTCCTCCAGGTGATGGGGAAACTGTTGTGCCACCACACTCTCAACAACCTTCGCCAAAAAGGGAAGTTTGGAGACGGGACGATAGTTGGTTAATAAAGCTGGGTCCAAAGAGGGCTTCTTCAGGAGGGGCCTCACCATGGCTTCTTTAAGGGAGGCAGGCAAGGAACCTTCACTTAAGGAAGCGTTGACAACCTCTTGGAGCCAGCCTCGTATCACCTCCCAGGATGCCAGTACAAGCCAGGAGGGACACGGGTCCAATAAACATGTGGTGGCTCGCAGTCGCCCACGTAACCTGTCCATATCGTCGGAAGTAACGGAGTCAAACTCCTCCCAAACAAGATCCGCCTTGTGCAATCCCACTGGGCCATCAATGGGGGCTAACTCGTTCTGTATCTGAGCGATTTTCTCCTATAACATAAACTTTATACAAACAAGTATGCCGCTTCTTTTAGAATTAGTTTTTTACTCCTAGCAAATTCATGCAACTATTAATTAAACGATGGCCATAAAGAAAAAAGGAGTATTATTAGTGCCTTAACTTGTAGAAATTCACACTGTATCACCCTCTGCCGCTGCCAAGTTAGCAGCCTCTCTCTCCAGGCAGGTAGGTAGGCAAGTAGGTAGATAAATAGAGGGATAGAGGGAGAAATACAGTTGGTAGTTAGGTATGTAGTTAGAGTGATAGAGAGAGGGAGAAATACAGTAGGTAGGGAGGTAGGGAGGGAGAGGTAGAGGGAGAAATACAGTAGGGAGGTAGAGAGGGAGAATTACAGTAGGTAGGTAGGTAGGCAGGTAGGTAGAGGGATACAGAGGAAGAAATACAGCAAGTAGGTAGGGAGGGGGATAGAGAGGGAGAAATACAGTAGGTAAGAAGGTAGGGGGATAGAGAGAGGGAGAAATACAGAAGGTAGGGAGATAGAGCGATAGAGGGAGAAATAGAGTAGGTAGGTAGGTATAGGGATAGAGAGAGAGAGGGAGAAATACAGTAAGTAGGTAGGTAGGTAGGGGGAGAGAGAGAGAGAAGGAAAAATATAGTAGGTAGGTAGGTAACTATCCCTCTACCTCCCTAACCTATTACTCCCTCTCCATCCCTCTACCTCCCTCCCTCCCGTATTTCTCCCTCTCCGTACCTACCTACTGTATTTCTCCCTCTCTCTACCTACCTACTGTATTTTTCCCTCTCCTTCTCCCTCAACGTACCTACCTACTGTATTTCTCCCTCTCTATCTCTCTACCTACCTGCTGTGTTTCTCCCCTCTCTCTATTCCTCTAGCTACCTACCTACCTACTGTATTTCTCCCTCTATCCCTCTAATTTACCTACCTACTTACCCACCTACCTAGAGAGAGAGGAGAGAGAGGCTTGGGGGAGGGGGGTCGGCGACGGAGAGGTTGCTGACTCGGCCGCGGCCTTGGAGAGCCCACTGACTCGGCTGCAGCCTTGTGGGGGGGGGGAGTTGGCGGGGGTGGCGCAGGCAACGAGAGGCCGCTGACTCAGCAGCGGCCTTGGGGGGGGAGTTGGCGGGGGGGGGGCGGAGAGAGAGGCTGCTGAGGAGGCGACCATCGCGGATATGACGCAGACCACTCCACCGCTCATGCAAGTGATGTGAGCTGAAGTGGCCGGGTGGGAGGGGCCGTGAAGGGGAGGGGGGGCGAGTGAGGGAAACACACAGAAGAGCTGCGGTTTTACATTTGTGTGGCGTGTACCTGCCACCGGTGTGCCATCCACACAATCTTTACGTATCATTGGTGCTGCACTTGTAAGGAACGTTGTGTGAAAAATTGGTGGCGATTGGTGCAGTATTTTCTGAGATTAGCAGTTTTGAACAAACTCATAGTTAACTTTTTATTTATATAGATTGCCAAGCACCCCATGCTCATGTGATCATGATTTGTGCAATGGAATGTAGTTAAGAGGTGGATTCCCAGGGCAGGGGGGTATTCAAAATGAATAAGAGACAACTCAGATACTTTGTGTGAGAAAGAGGGTGAACCCATCCCCTCCCTGATAGATGAAGTTGAAAAATGGGGGGGGGGGGGGGGGGGCAGATGCGACTGGGCGAATGGGGTTGGTCTGTGGGTTGATGCTGCATTTCCACGTGGAAAGGATTCTGCAATCCGTAATAGCCCATATTACGAGAACCAGCAAGGGTTGCCCAAAGAAGGAAACGCAAAGGCGCCAAGGAGGCAGCGGGACAGCCCGTCGAAAAAGCCGGAGCGTCGGCGAACAGAGTTCATTATCTGCGGCAGCTTCGGGGTCTTTTCCAGCAGAGGGGGGTGCAACCGGGGGGGGGGGGGGCGGTGCTACAACTAAGAGTCTATGGACCGCGGGAAAAGCTAAACCATCCGGGGAGCAGGAACCCCACGTGGCCATGATTAAGGAGGACCCACGGCGGGGGCAAAGCTCAATGGGGCAAGCCTGCCATGCGGCTCCCACGAGGAAAGAACCGCGTTAAAAGGGGTGGGGAGCGTGCGGGGTGGGGTGGGGAGCGTGCGCGGTTTTCCGCGGAAAGGGGCGACGGCGAAAAAAATGGACCGCCATGGAAAACAAAAAGTCGGGAGTGGTATTTAAGGGGCCGCCAGAAGGGAGAAAGAGGTGAAAGGCAGCGAGGGGCATAAAGAGGGGCTCGGTCACTTAGGTGGCGGAGGGCAGACAATCCCCAGGAGGCCCGTCAAGCCTGGCTTCGGAGGGGTCTCGGGTTGAGCAAGTTCAGTTGCTATCGCGTTATGAGTTTCTGGAAGAGACTCGGTGGGTGAAGGCTTAGGGCCCCTCAGAGGGGACCAAGGGCAGCCTCCGGCTCCCCCCCTTGTTTCTCCCCCCGCTCCCGCTCACCTCCATGATGCAGTTTGCAGCCTCCGCCATCTTGCGAATGAGACAGAAAGAGAACAACTGGCCGAACTCCCCCAGCCTCGTTCAGTCAAGGGGAGGGAACTGGGCGTTCCATTGGGCGGCCTCGCCGGCAATCAAAAGGGAAGGGGAGGAGGGGGAAGAACAGTCCCGCCTCCCAGGTCTTCATTGGTCGGTGGGGTATCCATCAGCACTCGCGCTATTTCAAACCGCATTGGGCGCATTTAGAGCAGCGGCCCCCAACCTTTTGGGCATCAGGGACCGGTTCCGTGCGGAGTAGTCCTCGGCAAGTCCGAAAGAAAGTTCTCTAGACCGGCGGCGGGGGTGGCGGCCATCTTCAATGACTGCTCTGAAGTTGGGGCATCCTGACCAAATTTAGAGCAGGTGAAGGATCAGCTGATGGAATGTATGCACAGATGAGGTCCTGGGGGACCAGAGGAAGGGTCATATGTGGCGATAAGACCCAGGTGTGGATGGAATGGACATGAGAGTGAGGAATATGCATTCTGATAAAACGTTTTCTTTTGTCTTCATTTCTTTGCCTTGACAATGAAGAGCTTTGCTCCTTTCCTGTCTCTCACTGAAGAGTGGGGGGGGGGTTGTCGTGGGGGTGCTGCCTCAGATAAAATTGTTTGGTCTTTTATTTTGCTCTGCAATAGGAAGGGAGGCTGCACATTAACAGCGAGGCAAAAGTTAGCAGCTTAAAACCACCAGCCAGGATGTTAGGAACAAGAATAGCTCGCTTATACGAATAACCCCCAAACCCACATAGAGAGGCACATTTTGAAAGATACCCATGACCTGGGGTGAAAAACAAGTGACGTGAAATCCAAATAACCAATCAATATTATCTGTTAGGCATGCATTATTAGGGGAAGGGCAAAGGGTTGAAGGCGACCATCCCTTGACTATAAAAACTGCTGTAAGATTCTACTCTTGGCCCTTGGTTAGCTTTTCAAACCGGGGTCCTTATATCTTGGTACCAAAATAAAAGTATGATTCTATATCACACCTTGTGTCCAGTGACTTATTGGCTTCGAAACCAAGCAAGAGCCCAGTTTTGGGGACAACACAGGAGTGGTGATCGGATGGAGTGTGGAGACCAGAAAGAAGGCTGGCCGACCCAAGGGTAAAGAAAAATCTTTTAATTTGGAACTTAAAATTTTGGAGTGATTTAAAGTGCAGCTAAGTACAGAAAAGATACTGTAAGTGGAAAAGCTCTAAGGAGTATACAGCTTGTCTTGGTTGTTTTGACTTTGTTTTGCAACAACTGAGAAAGAAAATTAAAAGTTTTGAAATACACTGATCTACCCTGGGATTGGATACTACAGTTGGAAAATTTGGAAATAAGAGACTCAATTAAATGTGGTAAAATATAAAATATTAGAAACCTGTTAAACTTGTTAAATTTGAACATTGAATGTGAGATGTTTGAAGAAATACTTGAAATGTTGAAAGATGCACGCTCAACACTAAAAGGTACTAAAGAACCAGAAAAAGCATTGAAATATATAGAACAGGAGGTTGGAGAAGAACTGATAAAGGGAAATACGAAAGAGAGGCAAAAGACTAATAGGATGGGGAAAAAATCTGAAAATAAAGTCAGCTAGGCAATCATACTGAGATTTATACAGATACAAAAAGAGCAGATACAGAAAAAGGAAAATACTATCCAAGAAAAGAACAACCTAAAAGTAAAGAGAAATAGTGGGAAGCAAAAAAGTGGTTACTCAAATAAATCACAGAAGAATGATAGGGAAAAGCCAGAAGATAAACAAAAAGGAAAAAAAGAAGAAAAAAGGGAAACTAAGAGTAGGAGAAAGAAGGAGAAAAAGAAAGCTGAAGAAAAACATTAAAGAGAGCAAGAGATGAGTTGAGAGAAAATGGTTAGGAAAGGAGAAAGATAAAGAGATATTGGTAGAAAATGAAATATGTGGATATTGTTGATGATACATCTTATATAAATAAAAAGTTAACTATGAGTTTGTTCAAAACCGCTAATCTCCGAAACTACTGCACCAATCGCCACCAAATTTTCACACAACGTTCCTTACAAGTGCAGCACCAATGATACATACAGATTGTGTGGATGGCACACTGGTGCCAGGTACACGCCACACAAATGTACAACTGCAGCTCTTCTATCTGTTTCCCTCACTCGCTCACTCATCCCCCCGCCTCTTTCCGCCCCTCCCACCTCGCCGCTGCCAACTCCGGCACCACCACACCCTCTGGCTCCTTCCACCCCTCCCACCTTGCCGCTGCCAACAATGGCACCTCCATGCCCTCCGGCTCCTTCTGCCCCTCCCACCTCTCCGACGCTAGCGCCACCTCGCCCTCCGGGTCCTTCCAGCCCTCCTACCTTGCCACTTCCACTGCCTTCTGATCAACATTCCCCCCACCCCTGCTGCTGCAGCTGCTCTCTTCCCCCCACCCCCAAAGATCTACTGTTAATTTAAAGGTATTTATACGGATATAGGTATTTCATTAGATAGATAGGTACTTAGGTACAGGGACACATACAAAGGGAGTAGTTAGGTAGGTAGAGGGATATAGACAGATAGAAATATAGTAGGTAGGTAATTACAGGAATTCAAAGACATAGAGGGTGGAGTGCATTAGGTAGGAAGGTAGGTAGAGGGAGCGAGAGGGAGGGGAGAAATACAGTAGGTAGGTAGAGGGATAGAGAGAGAGGGAGAAATACAGTAGTTAGGTAGAGGGAGAAAGAGAAATAGGGAGAAATACAGTAGGTAGGTAGGTAGAGAGAGGGAGAGACAGGGAGAAATATAGTAGGTAGGTAGGTAGAGGGATAGAGTGTGTCAGGCCTGCTGCCTCCATTAATCAAGAAAGACCACGCTCAAACTCATTTTTGAAAGTTTAAGGTTACTTTTACTGATTATGAAAAGACAGCAGCGAAAGTCAAGCAAGGAATGAGATAATTGGGCGTGAAGCGTACATATCAAAGCATTACCCATCCCATATAACCCATGACCCCATGGATATGTCCAATGCAGAATCACCCACGATGTCAGGTGGGCAGCACGACCAGGAACATCATCAGAATGGAATGCGAGACCGTTGGCCTTGGTGATAACCAGTCCTGGCTTCAAACACCTCCAGCACACATAATGTCCAATGCCCACAGCCTCTCCCTCCCCGTTTCAATGGCAGCCGAAGCAAGCAGTAAAGCGGAGGCTGACATCCGGCCCTCCTCCAGAAAGGTGGACTCAGTCCTGTAAAACAGACAAAAAAAAAAAAAGACAGGGACATACAACAAAAGAAAAACAACGTGTAGCAATAGCGGTTAAGGGTTGTCAGGATATTTAGCATAAAACTTCTTCAATAGTTTAGGGGCTCTAATGTGACGTTTGTCCACCCATTCAGTGTGGGACGGCGGGAAATCTTTCCAAGCAACAAGGTACTGCACCCTGTTTCTTCGCATTCTGGAGTCCAAAATATCCCGAACTTCGTAGTGCGTTTCACCATCAACCATGATTGGTGCAGGGGGCGTAGATTGTGGTTGGCGAAGGTGGGATGAACGTTCTGGTTTCCACAAGTGGACATGGAAAATCGGGTAAAGCCGCCGATAGGTTTTAGGTAAGTCTAATTTAACCGAAACCGAACTGATAATTTTTACAATTGGAAAAGGGCCAACAAACTTTCGACCCAGCTTCTTGCATTTCTGAGGACTTTCCAAAAATCTAGTAGAAATGTACAACCGATCACCAAATTTGTATTGTGGAGGTGCGGCCCGTTTCTTATCAGCATACATTTTATGAGACTGGTGAGCATCATCTAATGTTTTCCGTGCAATGAGCCAAAATGTTGTCAGCTTAGTACTCCATTCAGATAGAGATAAGATAGTGGGAGTCTCATGAGGGAGCTCGGGAATCGGTACAAAGTCCTGACAGAGCCGGCCGGTGGAATTAGGAAAAAGGTTAGGTCCATTAAGGAGGGGGGAGGGGAGGTCGCTCCTACAGGGGGCTTTTCCATCCGATTGGTCCTGGGGAGGGGCAGGGGCGGTGGGAGACAGGGAGCCCACCATTTGTTGGGGTTACAAGCGGTCACCAGCCCCAAACCCCTGTGCTCCCTTCGGAGGCTAGGAGGTCAAGGATCACAGAGCCGGGGCCCCAGGCTGATGTTCTGCAACGCCAGGTCCGTGGTGAACAAAGCCCCCCTCATAAATGACTTAGTCTCAGAGGGGGACCCGGAGCTGGTAGGAATTACGGAGACCTGGTTGGGCCTCGAGGGAGGATTACCCCTCGTGGAAATGTGCCCACCAGGCTACCGTGCATTTCATCAGCCACGGGCCCTAGGCAGGGGTGGGGGGGTGGCGATTATTGTTAAGGAAGGGACTTTATGTGAAGTGGGGCCTAGGGAGGCAGCTGGGCTTGCTGATTGTATACCTGGCTCCCCGCTATGTAACAGCAGCCCTGCCCAAGCTCCTTGAGGTGATCGCCGAGATGGCGGTTGAGACCCCCAGACTATTAGTCATGGGGGACTTTAACTTGCCATCAGTGGGCGAAACATCCGACGTAGCTCGGGAGTTCATGGCTTCCATGACGGCCATGGACCTGACCCAATTAGTTCAGGGCCCCACTCACGATAGAGGACACACGCTGGATCTCATCTTTGTCTCTGGCCAGTGGAGAAGGGATCTTGGAACCGGGGATTTAGTCATCTCACCCTTGTCATGGTCAGATCACTGTCTCCTTCGCCTGGACTTTCCAATCGCCTCACCCCACCGCGGGGAGGCTGAACCCGAGATTCCCAGATGGTTCCGCCCCAGGCGCCTGATGGATCCCGAAAGGTTCCAGTTGGAGCTTGGGCCAGTACCTGTATCCTTGACCCGCGACTCGACTGAGGACTTAGTGGCCGCATGGTACAATGCGGCTAGGGGGGCCTTGGACCGGGCCGCGCCCTTGCGGCCTCTCACGCGGCGTAGACTCACCCAGGCTCCTTGGTTCTCCGAGGAGCTGAGGGAGATGAAACGCCGCAAGAGACGCCTAGAGAGTAGGTGGAGATCCTCTCGGTCTGAATCTGACCGAGCACTGGTAAGAGCCCACTTGAGGACTTACCTAGTGGCGATGAGGGTGGCCAAACGTGAGTATTGTGCCACCCTCATCACATCCGCAGATAACCTCCCTGCGGCCCTGTTTGGGGTAACCTGCTCCCTCCTTCAACAGAGGCCGCGGGAAGCCCCTTTACAGGGCAGAGCAGAGGAGTTTGGAGAGTATCTGCAGGATAAAATCGCTCAGATCCGGAGCGAGCTGCCCTCCACAGATAGTAGTCTAGAGGGATCACCTGATGCAGGTCTTGAGACAATTTTATGGGAGGATACGAGGAGACTAAAGGCCACCACATGTTTATTGGTCCCGTGTCCCTCCTGGCTTGTACTGGCATCCTGGGAGGTTACACGAGGCTGGCTCCAGGATATAGTGAATGCTTCCTTGAGTGAGGGGTCCTTGCCTTCCGCCTTGAAAAAGGCGGTGGTGAGACCCCTCCTCAAGAAGCCTTCCCTGGACCCAGCATTATTGGTAAATTACCGTCCGGTCTCCAACCTCCACTTTTTAGCGAAGGTTGTAGAGAGTGTGGTGGCACAGCAGTTTCCCCGCCACCTGGAGGAAATTGATTATCTAGACCCGCGCCAGTCTGGCTTTCGACCCGGTCACAGCACCGAGACGGCATTGGTCGCATTGGTGGATGATCTCTGGAGGGCGTGGGATAGAGGTTTTTCCTCTATCCTAGTCCTGTTAGATCTCTCAGCGACTTTTGATACCATCGACCATGGTATCCTATTGCACCGACTGGGGGGGTTGGGGGTGGGAGGCACCGTTTTACGGTGGTTCTCGTCCTACCTCTCTGGTTGGTCGCAATTCGTGTTGACAGGAGGGCAGAGGTCGACTTCTAGGCCCCTCACTTGTGGGGTGCCGCAGGGGTCGGTCCTCTCGCCACTCCTGTTCAACACGTATATGAAGCCGCTGGGCGAGATCATCCGTGGTTTTGGGGTAGAGTACCATCTGTACGCTGACGACACTCAGCTGTACATCTCTACCCCAAACCACCCCAACGATGCCGTCGAGGTGATGTCCTGGTGTTTGGAAACCGTGCGGATCTGGATGGGCAGTAACAGACTCAAACTCAACCCGTCCAAGACCGAGTGGCTGTGCCTTCTGGCGCCCCGGTTTAGCCAGGTGACTCCATCGCTGGCCATGGGGGGCAAATTATTGGCCCCCGTGGAGAGGGCGCGCAATTTAGGAGTCCTCCTGGATTCCCGGCTGTCCCTGGAGGACCATGTGACAGCCGTGGCCAGGGGGGCGTTTTACCAGGTTCGCCTGGTCCGCCAATTGCGCCCCTTACTAGACCGGGACGCCCTTCGCACAGTCACTCAATCACTCGTGACTTCCCGTCTGGACTACTGTAACGCTCTCTACATGGGGCTCCCCTTGAGATGCACTCGAAGGTTGTAGTTAGTCCAGAACGCGGCCGTGCGGGTAATCATGGGAGCCTCTCGGCAATCCCATATAACACCTCTCCTGCGCGAGCTGCACTGGCTACCTGTGACCTTTCGGGTGCGTTACAAGGTTTTGATGACCATCTTCAAGGTGCTCCATGGCACGGGGCCTAGTTACCTGCGAGACCGTCTGCTGCCCCATACGTCCGTACGTCCGATTCGCTCCCACAGAGAGGGCCTTCTCCGGGTGCCGTCGGCTGGGCAATGCCGGTTGGCGACACCCAGGGGAAGGGCCTTCTCTGTGGCGGGCCCAGCCCTCTGGAACGACCTACCTCCCGAACTCCGTGTCATCTCCGACCTCCGCCTGTTCCGCCAGCGCTTAAAAACGCACTTTTTTCATCTAGCCGGCCTGGCACGAACTACCCGACACCGAACTGGCTTTTAGTTGAGCAAAGTTTTAATTTGGGGTTTTTAAATTATGTTTTAGCGCAGGGTTGGGTTTAATATAGTTTTAATGAGTCTTTGTATTTTGTATATTTGTATTTTTGTATTTTTAATCTTCCTGTGCGCCGCCCCGGGTCCCTTTGTGGGAGATGGGCGCAGGATATAAATTTGAAAAAATAAAAAATAAAAATAAAAATTAATCACTTTGAAAGGTGTCACGCCAGTACTGCTATGAACTGAATTGTTGTACGCTACTTCAGCATGAATCAAGAGGTCAGCCCAGTCATCTTGTTGGTAATTTATAAAACAATGTACATACTGTTCTAGAACAGAATTGGCCCTTTCACAAGCCCCATTAGTCTGCGGGTGGTGGGAGGAGCTTAAGCCCTGGGAGGAGCCAATCAATTTCAAAAATTCCTTCCAGAAACTCGAAGTGAATTGAACCCCCCTGTCCGAAATGATACGTTTAGGAACACCGTGCAGACGATAAATGTGAGTTAGAAACAGTTTCGCCAAGGTTTTGGCCGACGGGATCTTCGTGCATGGTACAAAGTGAACTTGTTTTGAAAACAGATCAGTAACCACCCATATGACAGTAAAACCCTGGCTACTTGGAAGATCAACAATGAAGTCCATAGATATTTCTTTCCAAGGAGCCTCCGGCCGCGCCACAGACTGGAGGAGACCCTGAGGTTTTCCAGGGGAGCGTTTCGAAGCAGCACAAACTGGGCAACTTGCAATGTAGGATTCAATGTCTTTTTTCAATGACGGCCACCAAAACTGGCGTTTAACTAAATGCATAGTCTTCACGAATCCAAAGTGTCCAGCTAATCTGGAGTCATGCGCTCTTTGAAGTACGAAAGGATGGAGTGTCGCAGGGACATAAAGCTTAGAACCCACCCAAGGTAAATCATCTCTCAAAGTACAATCTCCACAATGCGCCGCAAACCATTCATCAGTTTGAAGCTCTTCCTTAATCCTAGACATCAATTTGGGTGGGGTTTCAGCTTGCAGTACCGAATGGCTCCTAGTCACGACGGGAGCAGCGATGGTACACACCGGAACCACGGGCTGGACGATAGTGAGCTTTGAGCTATTATATTGGGGAAGCCGCGATAAAGAATCAGCCATAAAATTATTTCCTCCGGGAATGTACTTGAGGGTAAAATTAAACCGACTGAAATATTGAGACCAACGGACCTGTTTCGGAGAAAGCTTGCGGGGCATTCGCAAGGATTCCAAATTCTTATGATCAGTCCATACTTCAAATGGGTGAGCCGCACCCTCCAAAAAATGACACCAGGTCAAAAGCGCCCAATGCACGGCAAATGCTTCCTTTTCCCAAATAGCCCATCTTCTTTCAGTATCGGAGAGTTTATGAGAGGTGTAAGCGCAAGGCTGCAAATCCCCATTGGAGTTGTATTGCAATAAGACCGCGCCCACAGCTACATCACTGGCATCAGCCTGGACGATGAAAGGTGTTTCTATGTCAAGGTGCTTTAGAATTGGCTGTGCCGCAAACAGACCTTTAAGTTTCTCGAAAGCTGCCTGGCATTCCATAGTCCAATTCAAAGGTTTACTTGGCCGCGGCTTGTCATCACCCTTCGTCTTCAGTAGGTTCGTAATAGGCAGAGCAATACTTGCAAATGACGGGATAAACTGGCGGTAAAAATTGGCGAATCCCAAAAAGCTTTGCAATTGTTTACGGGTGCGAGGCAGGGCCCATTCGGTTACGGCTTTAACTTTTTAAGGATCCATCTCAATGCCCTCTGCGGAGATGCGATAACCTAGATAGTCAATCTTATTTTGATGAAATTCACATTTTGAAAGTTTAGCATAAAGTTCCACGGACCTTAATTTGCGCAAAACGGAGCGGACCAACTTCACATGCTCTTCACGTGTTTCCGTGTAAATAAGGATATCGTCGAGATAGACGATGACGCCCTTGTACAGGTGTTGATGCAACACTTTATTTATCAAATGCATGAAAACCGCTGGCGCCCCCTGTAGACCAAACGGTAAAACCTTGAATTGAAAACACCCTAAAGGGCAGTTGAATGCCGTTTTCCATTCATCCCCTTCTTTAATTCTGATTCTATAATAAGCCTCTCTGAGATCCAAATTTGTAAAAATTTTACCCTTCGCCAAATGGGACATGTCCTTCATGAGGGGGAGGGGGTAGACATTTTCTGCGCAAATGGTGTTAAGGTTTCTGTAGTCCACAACGAGATGAAGTTGGCCATCTTTCTTCTCTCTGAACATAACAGGAGCCGCTACCCGAGGTCTAGCAGGCTCAATAAAACCCGTCACGGACTTCATTTCCTGTTTCCAGAGGCGACGGATGCGTTTGCCAACGCGTCCGCCTCTTGCTTTCTCTGGTGAGCCCCTTCGGGGGCTTTGAGGATCCTGGAGGGACTCTCTTCACCGTAGGGACGGCTGCGGGGGCATCCCCACACAGACGGCGGTCAGTGGGGAGCCTTTTCCGCTTCGACCTAGGAGCTGGAGAGCTGATAGCGGGGGGGGAAACCTCTCGCCAACGGATGCTGGAATAATTGGAAAATTCCTATCTGGACGGAAATGTCGGGGACGGAGGATTGCACCGGGTCTCCTGCATTTAAAAAGTGACTGTGAGTTATTTAATTCATTCAATCTGTCTGCAAAGAAGAATAGAGGGGGGAGTTTTGTTTGCAGAAACCCCCCCTCGTAAAAGCGGCATTTTGAAATGTTCTCCGTAAAGGAGAAGGAAAAAGATTTATTGACATCCGAATGAATACTATTTCAAACTGGAAACTTTGTTATTTAAATGGCTATAGTGGCAATATTGTAATGAGCTCTTTGCAACAAATAGAACTTTCCTTTTCACTTTCTTTGCAACAATGAAGCGGAAAATGGCTTCCCTTTGTTCTTAATTGGAACTTCCCCTGACTCAGTGAAAGCAGTCTCACGGTGCTGTTAACAACTCAATGAACAATTTATTTTACACCTCTTCCCCAAGAAGCCTTTGGTGACTCTCCCAAAGTGGATGCTTCCTTTTTCAATTAGAGGATTAATATTCTTCTCTGGTCTTTACTACAAATTTGGATTTGAATCTTCAATTGAACTTTTCTCCGGCTCTTTGGACTTCTCTGACTGCTCACTTTTCTGACGCCATTTTTATTATATAATTAAATTAGAACAATAGCACATAGAAAACCTCCCGCTGGAAAATCACTTTCTGCCCCATCATCTGCTAGATCCAGTCCGATCCAACAACAAACCAAAATCACTGAGATGTTACAGAAAGAAGTGACTGGAGAGAGCTCTCAAGAACCAACCACTAAGGAGATGCTGCAGGACATAATGACAGAAATACGTGAAATTAGAAAGGACTTGGCAGATTTAAAGTTAGAAATGCGAGAGACAAAAGGAAATACATTAGAAAATAAACAAAAAATTGAAGTTTTAGAGAAAGGAGCAGAGACGAAAGAGGAGTTAGGAGAAATACGGAAAGAAACGGGAGAAATTAATATGCAGATGTCAAAGATTGAGTTTGAAAGAATGTCTTTTTTCCTCAGATTTCAGAACGTTCCTGAAGAGGAAGGGGAGGACCTTAGGGATTTAATGAGTACAATTTTACCAGATCTTACAAAGAAAAATAAAGAATTTTTCTGGGGGGATATAGACATGATTTATAGAATTAATTCTACATGAGATACTGAGGGCTCAATGGGGTGGACCATTAAAATTTCAAGACAAAGAAATTACTATATTGAAGCAGATTCCCAAAAAAATTCGTGTGATCAGGAGGAAATATTCCTTCCTATCCAAAAAATTATTTAAAAAAGGAATCTGGTTTAAGTGGTTGATGCTGGAGGGATTGCTGGTATACTGGGAAGGGGGTAGAGTTAGAATCAAAACAGTAGGAGAGGCGGAGGCTTTTCTTAAAAAGCACTCCCCACTCCTAGAAGAAAAAGGGGACAGGGGGGGCAGCGGCTCCGCCCATTGAAAAGAAGGAGGAAGAAGAAACTATTGCTAAGAGACTTAGATCTCAAAAATAATTATGTTTTGAAATTCACTATAACCAAGATGGATGTTAAAAAAAAAAAGTATGATTGAATGTATGAAATGTAATATGACATGTTTATTTCTCACCACTATATATATACCACTATATATTTGTATGAAGCCTCGGAGGCGAACACCGACCCCGGCATGGAAGTCCTAAAATGTAATCATTATACCTTACCACTTCCCCTTTTCCTATAAAATTGTAACAACCAATAAAAAATTGTTTAAAAAAAAAAACCCTCGCCAAATTCTTGTCTATGAACTTCCATAATTCAATCATTTCTCCTGGAGTCATAGAATAAATACGGGGTTTTGGGAATTGCACCCCCGGGAGGAAATCAATGGTACAGTCTGTAGTACGGTGGGGGGGTAGTTTGTCGAAAGATTTTTCGCTAAAAACATCTTTAAGTTCCCAATATTCTTTAGGAATTTTTTCCTCTCCCGGTATATGCTCCAAAATGGCCGCCCCCTGTCCAGTCTTTACGGCATCTTGGGGTGGGGAGAGTGGTGGAGCTTGGTTGTCCATAGGGGGGGGTGTAGGTGAAGGAATGCGTACCCAACCTTCTTTCCAGTTAATAATAGCGTTCCACTTTCGCAGCCATGGCAAGCCTAAAATAATTGGGTTATCTGCAATCGGGGCTACAATAAAATTTAAGGACTCCTGGTGGTTGTCGCCAATGAACACTTCAATTGGTTCTGTTACAAACCGTGCTGGAGCACCTCCAGCAACCGATCCATCCATCTGGCCGAATGCAATCGGAACTCTTAAAGTCTTTAGGTGAAGCCCAAGCTGCTCTACTAAGTCCTGACTGATAAGGCAGCGTGTGCAGCCAGAATCCAAAAGGGCTAGTAATTCGGAGTGGCGACCACTAGATGGAGCTCTAAGCTTAAGAGGGATGGTCATGGGGCCTGACCGGGAACTCACCCAAGGTCCGTAGCTCTCATTGCCAGATTCCGTTTCCCTTTTCCAGTCATCAGGCTCCTCCCCTGGCTGGTGACGGTAGCTGGTAAGATCCAGTGACTGCTGTACTTGCAAAAAGGTCCTGCCCCAGACAGCATCCTGTTTGCTGGGTTGCTCCCACGATCTTTTCCCAGCAACTTCCCCATTTATCTCCTTGCTAGCCACAAATAGCCTCTGAATGCATATATCTTGTCGACCTAAGCAAACTGTGTCAACCGGTAGGTTTTCGAGTCCCCCAACTCCATATTTGGGCAGATGTAGGAGAACGGGAATGTCTACGTCACCGAGGGTATAAGAGAGAATCCTTGTCAATATTTGGGGGTTCAGACATTTTGTATGGGCTACGAGCCCATCTCTGAATCTGTGCACAATAAACTCTTTGCTGCTTTGAAGAGCTTGTCTGTGTGTCTTGGCTTTCCTACAACACCTTCATGGCCTGTTTAGTGCGCAGGTCTGGATTCCTGGCGCTTTTCCTCATCTCGGATGATGATTGGGGCCAGGGCTTTGGTTTCATTCTGCAGTTATTAGCCCAATGCCCCTCCCTCCCGCAACGGAAACAAGCGTTAGTGCGAGGTTTGCTAGCAGCCCCTCCCTTTCCTCCTCTTGGGACATCACACCATGGAGTGGGAGGGGGGGAGAATTTCCGTTCTCTTTCTCTTTCAATCTCATGAAGGTCTTTATTTCTTGCCAGATCAATCTCCATGTCAGCTGACAATTCGTACCAATCTTGGAGGGTTTGGGGACTGCGTCTGTTAATACAGCTTTGGTATATAGTTGGATGTAAGCCCTCAGTATAATTATCGATAAGAGCCTCTTCGCTCCAGCCTCTCATGTAAATAGCCAGCTTACGGAAACGTTGTGTGTATTCCTGAACCGGCTTGTTCCCTTGTCGAAGGGTTTTCATTTCAAGCCGTGCCTTTCTATGGAGGAGGGGGGTCATCAAAACGCCTTCTCAAAGCGGTCATAAATCTGTCAAAGTCTCTCATTAGGGGAGAGTTATCGTTATGCAGAGAAACAATCCAATCTGCCGCTTTGCCTTCAAGAGCGAGGGATACAACTCTTATTTTTGCTTCGTCATTTGGGAGATCGAAAGCAGCCTGCGTTACAAAATTGCTGACGTGCAGTAAAAAGAATCCCAATTCTTTAGGGTCCGCCCCGAATTTTAGTCCCAGGGGAGGGACTGTTGCCATTCTGCGTGCTGCAGGGCTTGCCTCTCTCCTTTGATCAGCCCCGGGAGCACCCGCCCTTGCTGCTTCTATGCGTGGCGGGGGTTCATCTCTCTGGGTAGCCCCACTTTCCATGGGGGGGGGTGTTTCTTCCTCCCTCTTTTGCAGCCTCCACTCCCGAGGGTCAGGGTCCCCCCCCCTTTACTTTCTCTGGCTCGTCGTTTCTCATCTGCCTCCCCAATTAGTACTTTTGCCTGTTCTCTCAAAAGGTTCTCTTCCTCTATTTTCTGCCAGAGGGGGGGGGGGGGGATTTGGCCCGCCTGTGTCTGGTGGTTGTAACTCCCAAGGGGATTTCTTCAAATGTTCCCTTCATGCCCACTCCCTCGGACCATCGATGGCGAACTGATTTTTCCTCAGGTTTGGCTCCCAAACTGATATCTGCCAAAAGTTCCATCACTGACTTGATTTCTTCCTTCTTTTACTTCTCTTCAATTTTCGGAACGGTCGGACCGAGCGCGGTAGCCCCCAGGGCCCCTTCTTCTCCAAGGTCCGACATTTGTGTGAGGATTGATGGTTTTATTACACTCCCTGCTGAAGTTGTTAGCTCAGAGCTGAGTGTGAAGTGATTCCTTGCTTTTTGTCAGGGCCTGCTTCCTCCATTAATCAAGAAAGACCACGCTCAAACTCATTTTTGAAAGTTTAAGGTTACTTTTACTGATTATGAAAAGACAGCAGCGAAAGTCAAGCAAGGAATGAGATAATTGGGCACGAAGCGTACATATCAAAGCATTACCCATCCCATATAACCCATGACCCTATGGATATGTCCAATGCAGAATCACCCACGATGTCAGGTGGGCAGCATGACCAGGAACATCATCAGAATGGAATGCGAGACCGTTGGCCTTGGTGATAACCAGTCCTGGCTTCAAACACCTCCAGCACACATAATGTCCAATGCCCACAGCCCCTCCCTTCCCGTTTCAATGGCAGCCGAAGCAAGCAGTAAAGCGGAGGCTGACAGAGAGGGAGAAATACAGTAGGTAGGTAGGTAGAGGGATAGAGAGAGAAAGAGGGAGAAATACAGTAGGTAGGTAGAGAGAGAGATAGGGAGAAATACAGTAGGTAGGTAAGTAGAGGGCTAGAGGGAGAGGGAGAAATAAAGTAGGTAAGTAGGTAGAGGGATAGAGAGAGAGGGAGGGAGAAATACAGTAGGTAGGTAGGTAGGTAGGTAGGTAGGTAGGTAGGTAGGTAGGTAGGTAGGTAGGTAGGTAGGTAGGTAGGTATAGGGATAGAGAGAGAGAGGGAGAAAAACAGTAGGTAGGTAGGTAGGTAGAGGGATTTTTTTTTTAGATTTATTTTTTAAATCATTATTAAATTTTAAATCAGAATGCCAGAGGGCTAGCACGAACTTGCCATATTCCAATCAACCTGGCCAAGGCAATTGTTTCATCTTGTGCCCAGTGTTCTGGGGCATTTCCCCCTGGGGACACAGAAGTTAATCCTCATTGTTTGGCCTCTAATCAACTATGGCAAATGGATTTCACTTAAGTCCCTCTCTGGTTTTTTAGAAGTATATTCATTTTTCTATTTTTACCTATTTAAAAGTATTTTTTGGCTACACCTTAACAAAGGTAAACAGCTCAGCATGTCATTTTTTACTTTTTTCAGCCATTACTGCCTTGCGCAAATCTTTTTTTTTTCTTTTGAAAAAGTTTTATTGAGTTTTACAAATTTTTATACAAATAGGATATGGGTAAATAAGGTGTTATAAAGACATTGTGAGAACCTCCATGTCAGAGTCGTTGGCCCCAGCCGGGGCTTCATAAAAAAAAATATAGATAATACAGTAAATTTTAATTTGTACTACAAAGTGGAAAGAAATACAAATATATCATTGTAAAATCTATGCTAACAATCATGTATAAACATCCAAATAAAAGTTGTACTATACAAAAATAAAGTCACTTTTGAGATCTAAGTCTTTTGGCAATTGTGTCTTCCTCTCCCTGACCTCCAGTGGGCAGGGCCACGGCACCCTCCACTCTCCCATTTTCATCCTCCAGGATTGAGGAGTGTTTTTTAAGAAAGGCTTCCGCCTCTGCAATTGTTTTAACAAATCTTTTTTTTTAAAGACTGATAATGCCCTAGCCTCTTTTTCATTGGCTTTTTGTACTTTTGTATGACTTGGCACGTTGTTTTGATTTTTGAGCTTTTTTACAATTCCTCAGGTCAAGTTATTGTGGAACATGCTACTTGGTCCTTTAAGGACTGTCTTCAAAAATAAATAAAAAAGGAGGGACTCCTCCCAGCCTACCTAGCAAACAGGAATGGCTTAATAAAGTGTTATTTACACTTAACCATCTAAATATTTCTTCAAAAATTTATCAACTGCAGTTGATAGACACTTTGAACATCATGATGCCTCCAGATCAAACAAAACAACCCCAACGAAGACTCAACCGGCTTGGGAGCAAGTTAAGAAGTTATCCACTCAGTCAATGAAGCTATTAGGAGAACAAAAGAAGCCAAAAACTCCAGAGAACTTCCTGATGGCAGCTTTTGCATGCTTAAATGCAAACTCTTTTTTCTTTCTGTGTGTCTGTCCTTTTGTTGTCTGTCCTGGGGTGGGAGGTTATGAATTACACCATGGTGTAGGGATACAGGAACAAGGGGCTTGGGACAAGACCATTATCATAACCAAACGTATGTCATGCCCGCTTAATAAAACATATAACCTTACTGAAGTTATTGAGACAGATGACCTCAACATAAGATCATATAGTAGATATCTATGTACATATCATTTGTATGGATGTAGTGAGATATCATTTACACCCAATGGCACCTGTGCTGATTCCTGTTCACTCTTTGATTCTCGTTGTGGTGCTGCTCCTGTTTGTCTTTTAATGTGTCTTATTGTTAGACAATTGAATGCAACGGACAATCATACCATGCCCTTTGGACAAAGCAATTTGTGGCTTCTATGTGGACGGAGAGCCTATCAACGCGCGCCCGCCTGGTGGTCTGGACGATGCACACTGGGATTCATTGCACCATCTACTTTCATTGGAAAGACCTTAATGTTTGGACGATTGAGAAACAAAAGAGGCATGGACTCTTCATCTAATCCACTGACTGACAGCGCTCTAACGCAAATTGCCCAAGGGATGATATCACCACTAGGTGTTGCTATGAACTATAGAGACTTACGGTTGCTTTCTAATTGGACTACAGCTATGTTCAATGAGACTATAACAGCTTTGAAAGTGGTAAATCAGGAACTGAGTAACATTAGAGAAGTTGTTTTACAGAACAGATATCCTTTAGATATTATGCTGGCAGCTAAAGGAGGAGTTTGTGCCTTAGTGCACAGCCATTGTTGTATGTACATCACAGACTATAAAACAAATATTTCTGCAACCATTGAACACATGGAACAGATGGTTGCTAGCAATCCCCTTAACTCTGGTATTCCTCAAACACCCTGGGAGTGGTTATGCTCCTGGCTTCCTGATTTTGGCTGGGTTAAGCAAATTATCCAAATCATAATACTTGGTTTTATTTTGGTAATTGGGAGCTGTTGCTGTGTGCAGTGTATCCCCTCCCTCTTCGCCATGTGTAGAACTGCACGGCCAACTAGACCCGAGGTTCTTTACACCTATAAACTTATAAATAAAATAAAAAAGGAGGAGATGTGGTGGAACTTTACTGACAGACCCCATATTGAACTCCTTGGGTCACATGTACACAACAGGAAACAGACTCAGTAACCAAGATGTAAATACCAAAGGAGACAGACCCCAATACACGTAAACAATGGCTCTGCACTGGAGGCTGCTCTACCTGGCACATACACAAGGGCAGCAGGAAGAAGATCATAAACCAAGTCCTTTGAACCTCCTTTAATCCTACCAGGATGGGTTTCTTTGTCTCTGCTGCACGAGGTGATCAATAAAAGCAAGCCCCCTGCTTTCAGGCAGGGGTGCCTATTCTCACCAAGCTCTTGGCTCCAGTCTCCTCCTTTCGGGCATCGCAACAGTATGTATGTATGTATGTATGTATGTATGTATGTATGTAGGTAGGTAGGTAGGTAGGTAGGTAGGTAGGTAGGTAGGTAGGTAGGTGGATAGAGAGGGAGAGGGAGAGAGAGAGGGAGAAATACAGTAGGTAGGTAGGTAGAGAGAGAGAGATAGAGAGAGAGGGAGAAATACAGTAGGTAGGTAGGTAGGTATGTAGAGGGATAGAGAGAGAGAAGGAAAAATACAGTCGGTAGGTAGGTAAGTAGGTAGGGAGAGGGAGAGGAAAAATACAGTAGGCAGGTAGATAGGTAGAGGGATAGAGAGAGAGAGGGAGAAATATGCATGGGGCCACAGCCCTTATAAATAAGCTATCTGTAGTGTGGTGAGGCCCCTCCTCAAAAAGCCCTCTCTGGACCCGGCTGTTTTGGCCAACCCATTTATTCCGTGTTGCCGGTCTGTCATAGTTTTTAAATTGATTTTAGCAGGGGGTTTTAATTGGCAGGCCAATCTATTTAATATATCTTAACATTTGTTTTTAGTTTTTGTATTACCTACTTTTACCGTTGGCTGTGCATCGCCCTGAGTCCCGAAAGGGAGAAGGTCGGTATACAAATTCAATAAATCTGAATCTGAAATCTGAATCCACATTTGTCCCCGTAGAAACTTGCCCTTTCAGTGGCTATTTTGAAACCTGTAAATTTTGCCTTTTGAATGAAGCTAGCATGTGTAGGTGAAAAATACACAGAATATAACTACTTCAGGCAAATTTTATAGTATCTTAATTACTTCTCATTCAGGGCCTTGGCATAAGTAGAGGTAAAATAGTACTTAAATACAGGTAGTTCTTTTTTTTTTTTATATTGAAAAAGTTTTATTGGTTTTACATTTTTTCTATAGGATAGGGTAAGGGATACAAAGAAATTTTGAGAGCATTCACATCGAAGTCGTCGGCTCTTCCGGGACCTCAAAATACATTAATAACAATTAAAAAAAAAACATTTTTCATCACACTACAAAATGAAAGCGTGTACATATATCTAAATTCTCATTTCTATACTGTCAGTCCTTTACAAAAAATCCAAATACAGATATTATGCAAAGTTGTTCAAAAGAAAAGTCAAGGCAAAGTTATTTTTTTGATCTAAGTCTCTTGGCAATTGAATCTTCTTTTTCTCCTTCCAGGCCCCCAGTAGGCGGGGCCATGGCCCCCTCCGTCCCCCCTGGATCTTCCCCCAGGATAGAGGAATGTTTTTTAAGAAAGGCTTCCGCCTCAGCAACTGTTTTAATCCTCACTCTTCCTCCATCCCAGAACACCAGCATCCCTTCGGGTGTCACCCACTTGAACCAAATCCCATGATCAAACAATGTTTTAGACAAGAAGGAAAATTTCCTTCTTGCATCTCTAATCTTTCTAGGGATCTGCTTCAAGATAGCAACCGTTTTTTGTTGGTAGATTAATGGACTTTCTCTCTGCAGTTTCAGGATTTCCTCTCTGGTTGACCTTCTAACAAATTTGACATGTATCTCTCTAGGCACTTCATTTATCCTGGCATATGCTAATTCTATAGGCTAGGTCAATGTCCCCCCTGATCTCATCCTTAGGTTTTTGTAAATAGTCTGCTAAAATCGTGCTCATAAGATCAGGGAGGCATTCACCAGATTCCTCAAGAACATTCTGAAATCTCAAAAAATATGTCATTCTTTCCATATCAATCCTAGACACATGCCCATTTGTTTCCTCAACCTCTTTAGTAACATTTTTAATCTCTCCCTTAACCCCCGCCAACCCCCCTTCCAGTTCTTCATTCTTCTGTGTATTTTCCAGCACTTGCTTCCGTGTGTCCAATAACTCCTTCTTGAAATTGATGTTTTCTGCCCTCTGGGCCTGAATTTCTTGTACCAAAGTTTGTATAACAGTTTCAAGAGAAGCCATCCTTTGTTCTAAACTTGTCAGTGCTGTTTCTTGAGCCATGATTAGCTGTTAAAGTCAGTGCCACTAAAATGGCGTTTTCAGGGTGGGGTTGATGAGGCTGACCGGGAGCCAAAAGTTCTGATCAAGGTTGTAACGTTGTAAAATTCAGGAACCAAGAGAGAAACAATTTTCCAACTCAATAGGTGTGATAGCGAAGGTACTCCAGAAAAGAAATCACAAATCCAAAAGAAAAAAATTCTTCATTAAAAGCCAGAGATAGTCCAGATTGCAAAGAGACGCTGAAACTTTTTCCATAAACAAAATAGTCAATCAGGAACAAAGAGAGGCCATTAAGTCAAGGTAGTTCTTGACTTAAAACCACAATTGAGCCCAACATTTCGGTTCATATGTGAGAAATTTGTTAAGTGAGTTTTGCCCAATTTTATGACTTTTCTTGCCACGTGTTAAGTGCACCGTTCTGCGGTGGTTCTCTTCCTACCTCTCCGGCTGGTCGCAATTCGTGTTGGCAGGAGGGCAGAGGTCGACCTCAAGGCCACTTACATGTGGGGTGCCTCAGGGGTTGGTCTTCTCGCCCCTCCGGTTTAACACCTATATGAAGCCGCTGGGTGAGATCATCCGTGGTTTTGGGGTAGAATGCCATCAGTACGCTGATGATACTCAGCTGTACATTTCTACCCCAGACCACCCCAACGATGCCGTCGAAGTGATGTCCCAGTGTTTGGAGGCTGTGCGGGCCTGGATGGGGAGTAACAAGCTTCGACTCAACCCATCCAAGACCGAGTGGCTGTGGTTTCCGGCGTCACGATATAGCCAGCTGGCTCCATCTCTGGCTATCGGGGGCGAGTCATTAGTCCCCGCGGAAAGGGTTCACAACTTGGGTGTCCTCCTGGATTCTCGGCTGTCCTTGGATGACCATGTGACGGCCGTGGCCAGGGGGGCTTTCTATCAGGTCTACCTGATACGCCAGTTGCGTCCCTTTCTAGATCGTGACGCCCTACGCACAGTCACTCAAGCCCTCGTCATCTCCCGACTGGACTACTGTAATGCTCTCTACATGGGGCTCCCCTTGAGGTGCACCCGAAGGCTCCAGCTAGTACAGAATGCGGCAGCGCAGGGGATTATGGGAGTTTCTAGATACTCCCATGTAACACCTCTCCTGCGCGAGCTGCACTGGCTGCCTGTGGCCCTCCGGGTGCGCTTCAAGGTGCTAGTAACTATATTTAAAGCGTTCCATGGCTCGGGACCTGGTTATCTGCGGGACCGCCTCCTACCACATACCTCCCTTCGACCTGTCCGCTCCCACAGAGAGGGCCTCCTCAGGGTACCGTCTGCCGGACAATGCCAGCTGGCTACCCCCAGGGGGAGAGCCTTCTCTGTGGCAGGTCCTGCCCTCTGGAATGACCTGCCCCCCGACCTTCGCACCATCACGGACCTTCTCCTCTTCCGTCGAACTTTAAAAACACACCTATTCCATGTCGCTGGCCTAGCATAGCTTTAATGATAGTCCCAATTATAATAATTGTAATGGCTTTTAAGTATAAGTTCTCCTGTGTGCTGCTTTGGGGAATCCAAAGCCTGGGTTCAGCTTAGCCCTTTAGCTTAGAGAACTGAGTTATTAAACTGTAGACCACGCCTCCTCCATCTGGGCATGCTCAGTTTTTTAACTCAGTTCAGCCTAAAGAGACAGACTTAAGTTCCTCTCCAGGAGGAATTTCTATTTTTAGGTTTTCTTTTTCCTTTACAGCTTGGATTTCTCATGATCTTCAGGAGATGTAAGTGATTATATGTAATTTCTACTCCTACCGGCTCCAGTGGCCGGAGGGGTAACGTCTTAACTTCGGGGGTTGCTGCTCAGGTCGGTTCGCCGCCTGCACTCAAAATTATTCCGCAGTTGAAGGCAGGTTCGCCGCCTTCGTGTCGGGAGAGGCTCGGTCGCCTCGTTTGTTGTGGCGGGGGAAAGCGCCTTCGCGCGTGGTGCTCCGGTGCGCCCCCCCACCCCCTCGTTCTCATTCCCTCCTTCTCCTTGCTTCATGCGCAACGACGGGGGAGCGGCCGTGAAGGGGTGCCGACAGAGTCGCGCTTCAGGCGCTCGGCTGCGGGGCGGCAAGGCGTTTCTTGCCTTGAATCTTCGTTTTCGGAGTCGTGGCTTGGCGCGTGCTTCGGCGCGGCCATCTTGGCTGCAAGTTTGAATTTGGCGCCGCTTTGCAGATGCGCAGGCAGCCATTGGCCGACGTTTTCGCGCCAGGCGCTGCTGCGCAGGCGCATTCCTGGCTTTCCCGCTCGTGAAGCCTCATTGTTGCGGCGGTGCTTGGAGTGGCTAGTTTAGCTTTTCGTCTCTCTCCGCAAGCGTTTGTTGGGCCTTGCCTCGGCTGGTCTCTAATTTGGCGGTGAATTCTTTATCTTTCCGATTGAGCCCTTTCAAATCTCATCTACCTTGCCATGGCTGAGAAAAATGTTGAGAGTGCTGGCTCCGCTGTCCCCCCTCCCCTCCCATCCACCTCGAGGGTGAGTAGGGCTTCAACCAGGGCCTCTTCCCTGCCACCGCGTGGTTCGTCTGCGCCCTCTGGGAAGGCCACAAAGCGGGCGGATAAGGGGAAATCGAGCACTGCGGCTCGAGTGGTTCCCAGGGCCCCTCCGATTCTTCTGCCCGAGGTGCCTCCCCCAGTTTTACCCTTGCCTGCACCTCAGGTGCGGGGATGGTCTCCGGATGCGTCCTTGGCACAGGGGACCCTCTCTGGGGAT
This sequence comes from Rhabdophis nuchalis, assembly GCA_039707465.1. Classification (NCBI taxonomy): domain Eukaryota; kingdom Metazoa; phylum Chordata; class Lepidosauria; order Squamata; family Natricidae; genus Rhabdophis; species Rhabdophis nuchalis. The sequence continues at coordinate 37,800,038 of CM077650.1, forward strand.
GTAGATCCGGGGAACCCCATGCCATCTGGGGCCTCTGAGGCCTGCTCTGGCCCTGGGCCTTCCAGATCTAGGGCTTCAGCCACTTTCACTCCTACGGCAGCAGGACTTAGAGATGAGGAGAGTTCTGGGGAGGCCCTTTCACCCAGTGTGCGCAGCATGATTGCTGCTGCTATTTCGCAGGGTGTGGATGCCGAGTTGCAGCGTAGGGCCCATCGCCCTGCATCTTCGGCCTTGTCCAGAGATCTGTCTGTGTCCCCTGTGGATCCTGCCTCCCCTCTTCAATCGCTTTACAGCGAGGGGCTTGAAATGACTGAGGAAGGGGAGCTCCCTGAACGCGAGCTCTCCGATGATGAAGGCCTAGACCAAGGTTCTGCTATTCATTCCGGTCTTTTCAGCCCGGCCTTGTTCAAATCCTTGCTGTTCAAGGCCAAGGCCACCATTCATTTGGGTGGGGCCTCCACTGAAGCGGGTACTGATGTGGGGTTGGAGGCTACAGATCGCCTCTTTGCGGAGCAGGTCAAGGAACAAGACCTTGTTCCTTGCCCCAAGTTGTTTATGGACACTGTCCAGAAGCAATGGGAGCAGCCCACTGCGGTTTCTCCCCCCAGCAACGGGGATAGGAGGCTGTATGCTTCCACTTCCGAATTAGACGCTCTCCTGCAGTTCCCTACTGTGGATCCTCCTGTGGCGGCTTTGGCATCCCCAGCTCTGATTCCCTCCGAGATTTTGGAGGGTCTCAAGGCTGAGGATAGAAAGGCCGAGCTTGTCATTCGAAAGACTCACCAGGCTTCGGCCTGGGCCCTTCGGCCAGCATCCTTCTTTAACAGGACCTCCATTCTCTTGTTGAGGCAGTTACAAGATAGGTTAGCTCCTGAAGACCTATGCCTTCACCAGGACGTTAACAAGCTGGTGGCGGCTCTTGAGTTCTCGGCGGACGCCACGCTCACAGCGGCCAAGTTCACTTCTCGGGCGGTGGCTTCTAACATTGCTTCCCGTCGCCTCCTGTGGCTTTGCCACTGGCAGGCGGATGTTCGATCTAAGTGGCGCTTGGCTTCCACCCCCTTCAAAGGGGGGGTCTCTCTTTGGGGCCGCTCTCGACCCCATTTTGGTAGAAACGAGGGATAAGAGGAAGGTGCTTCCCTCGGTGACGAGACGTTCGGAGCGTAGACATCAGCCTTACCTTAGGAGACAGTCCTTTCGGGCCGGGGATTCGGGTTTCACAACTGCCCCTTACACCCAGCAGTATGCCAGACCGTATGTTCCAGCGCAGAACAGGACTCAGGACAGACCCGCTGCCAGGGATAGGAACCGACAGCAGGCTAACCAGGCGCAGAACCGGAGGCCATTTCGTGGCTCCGGAAATCGTTCCTTTCGTCGTTACCGATGACTCCTTGGGGGTTGGCCCTATTGGCGGGCGTCTAGCAGCGTTCGCACGTCAATGGGCCTCAACCACTTCGGACGCCTGGGCTCTTCAAACAGTGTCCCAGGGTCTCACTCTGGAATTTCTCTCTATTCCCCCGAGACGCTTCATCCGTTGCCCGGTGCCCAGGTGCCCGAACAAACGGCGGCTTATGGACGCCGAGATCAATCACTTGTTAGAGATCGAAGCCATCGAGCAGGTACGGATAGGGCAGGAAGGACTAGGGTTCTATTCCATTCTGTTTCTGGTCCCAAAGCCCTCGGAGGAATGGCGAGCTATTCTCGATTTGAAACGGCTCAATTATTACCTAAAATATCAAAAATTCAAAATGCAGTCTTTAAAAGGCATTCTTTTATCAATCCGCCAAGGCGACTTCATGGCGACTATAGATATAAAGGAGGCTTATCTCCATGTTCCCATTCATCCGGCCCATCGACGGTTCCTGAGATTCCACTTCGCCGGTCGTCATTTCCAGTACCGGGCTCTTCCGTTTGGTCTTTCGTCAGCTCCGCGTACCTTCACCAAGCTGCTGGCAGTGGTCGCTGCTTCCCTGCGATCAGTACCCGTACGGGTCAATTGTTACCTAGACGACATCTTGATTCTATCGTCAACCCGCGACCAGGCGAACCGGGATCTCCAGTATACCGTCGATGCCCTTCAAATCCACGGGTTCGTTTTGAACTTCCCAAAGAGCCATCTACACCCGACCCGGTCCCTGCTGCACCTCGGGACGGTCATCAATTCAGACAGTTGCATTGTCTCCATTTCTCAGGAGAGACAGCACAGCATTTGTCGCCTAGTCACACAGATTCTCCGCCTGAGATCACCCTCCCTGGCTTCCCTCTCCCAACTGCTCGGGAAGATGATTTCATGCATCGACGCCGTTCCTTGGGCGCGCTTCCATGCCCGCCCTCTCCAATGGTTCCTACTCCCTCACCAGCGGAATCACACCAGTCACTCCCACGCCAGGGTTCGTCTTCCTGCCAAGGTGTCGCTGTCCCTGCGGTGGTGGAAGTCATCCAACCTCGTCAAGGGCTGTCTGTTCAAGGAACCGGAGAGGGTCGTGGTCACGACTGATGCCAGTCTCTTCGGGTGGGGAGCCCACTCCGACGGTCTGGTTGCGCAGGGCAGGTGGACCCCCCAGGAGCTGCGCAACAGCATAAACTGGCTGGAGCTTCGCGCCATTCGTCTGGCTCTCCACAACTTTCAGTCGGAGGTGACTGCCACACATGTCCTCGTTCTTACGGACAATGTGGCCTCCAAGGCACATGTGAACCGCCAAGGGGGCACCCGTTCCAAGGCCCTGTCACAGGAAGCGGACCTCCTTCTTCATTGGGCGGAGAGGCATCTTTTATCCATCCGGGCGGAACACATTTCGGGTGTGTCCAATGTACAGGCTGAGCAGGGCCACAGTGGACCAGGCGGAGTGGCAGCTCCACCCTTCCCTGTTTCAGGAACTCTCCCAGAGATTCAGACCGCCTCTCGTGGACCTCTTTGCTCAACCACACAATGCGCAGCTGACGAGGTTCTTCACAAGGTTTCGGACACCAGGGGCGGAGGCCACGGATGCGCTCCGCAGCCCATGGCCGGAAGGTCTGCTATATGCCTTCCCGCCGCTGCCGTTAGTTCCGGTGGTCATCCAGAAGATCCTGGCGGACCGGGCGGAAGTGCTCCTCGTCGCCCCCATGTGGCCCAGACGTCCGTGGTACGCAGATCTCGTGCATCTGTCCGTGTCTCGCCCGTGGCGCATTCCAGATGATCGAATCTGTCTTTCCCAGGGGCCCCTGGTTCATCCGAATCCTCAACTTCTACAGCTAGCCGTGTGGCATGTGAGCGGTCTATTCTCTTAAGACAACACTTCTTGAACAAGGTTATAGACATGATCCAGGCGGCCCACCGACGAACCGTGTTTACGAGGCCACCTGGCGAGCGTTTTGCATTTGGTGCCGCACAAGTGACGTGGAACCACTGAAGGCTTCCATTCCGCAGGTACTGGACTTCCTGCAACTTGGACTGGACAAGGGACTGGCGCCCAACACGCTCTGTAGACAGGCGGCGGCACTGTCTACGGTGGTTGCCTGTGGCCATTCTCATTCCCTGGCTCGTCATCCCAGGATACGATCATTTCTCAAAGGGGCTACTAACATCTGCCCACCGGTCGTGCACCGTTATCCCACATGGGACCTGGTGCTTGTGTTACAGGCCCTCACATCACCGCCTTTTGAGCCGATACGGACTATCAGTCTACGACTTTTGACCCTGAAGACAGCGTTCTTAGTAGCCATTACTTCGGCCCGACGGGTGTCTGAGCTGGCCGCGCTATCGGTGAAGGAAGATCTCTGTATCTTTCACCCGGACAGGGTCATCCTTCGTCTGGACCCGGCCTTCATGCCAAAGATTAACTCCCTGTTTCACAGAGCTCAAGAACTAATTCTACCAGACTTTTGTCCGCATCCTTCACATCCCCAGGAACGGCGCTGGCATCATCTGGATGTCCGTAGACTTCTGCGGTGTTATATCAAGCGGACTGCTTCATTTCGCCGTTCAGAAGCACTCTTCGTGTCGTTCCAGCCCGCGTCTATGGGTCTGAAGGTATCCTCCAACACGATAGGGCGTTGGCTGAAGGCCTGTATTTCGCTAGTGTATGACAGCCGTTCTCGTCCAGTTCCCGGAAGGATTGTTCCACACTCTACCAGGAGTGCCGCCACGTCCGCAGCCTGGGCGACCCAGGCGTCTGTCGAGGACATTTGCAGGGCGGCGACTTGGTCGTCTCCATCACCGTTCATACGCCATTACCGGATTGACACTTACGCCTCGGCAGAGGCAGCATTTGGGCGGCGAGTGCTTCAGAGGGTTGTGACCACGTCTCCAACTCCTGACCAGCCTTGCTCCCGCCCCTGAAGGTTCACTGCTTGGGTATATCCCAGGCTTTGGATTCCCCAAAGCAGCACACAGGAGAACGACCGTTGACTTACCTGAACGGTCCTTCTATGTGTGCTGCAAAGGGGAATCCAACCCTGCCCGTTCAGCTTCGGCTGTTCAGGATTATGACTGATTGACTTCCTTGATTGTGACTGTTGCCTACATTGATTGTGACTTTTCTTTCACCGAATTGTCGTCTTCCGAATCGGACTTCTGCGCTCTTGGACGGCTTTCCTTCGTACAAAACTGAGCATGCCCAGATGGAGGAGGCGTGGTCTACAGTTTAATAACTCAGTTCTCTAGGCTAAAGGGCTAAGTTGAACCCAGGCTTTGGATTCCCCTTCGCAGCACACATAGAAGGACCGTTCAGGTAAGTCAACGGTCGTTTTAGCACAGACCCATTGTATTTAATGTATTTTTAACTTTTATATTATCATTGTATTTACTACTTTTATTCTTTCTGTGCACCGCCCTGAGTCCCGTTTGGGAGATAGGGCGGTATAAAAATCCAATTAAAGATAAAGATAAAGAATCACTGCTGTTGTTAAATTAGTAACCCGGTTAAGTGGATCCGGTTTCCCCATTGACTCTGCTTTTCTGAAGGTCACTAAAGGGGATCACATGACCCCAAGACACTGCAACCATCATAAATGTGAGTTAATTGTTGGAAGAAATGTCCATCTGGGTTCAGTTCCAAGTGGGGAAAAAGACACTGAAAACACGGAGGCTGCTTGGAAATATGATTTAATGGTGGACAGGATCACATGGTTTGAGCTGAACAGGAAAAGGGCAAAGATGCTGAAAGTCCCTGGTTTTATGCCCTCTCTAGGCTTTGAACTTGATCTTGTATTCTGATTGGTTGTCAGACTCCCATGGGGTCATGCAGGGGCAACTCTCTAGGCTGTCTCCCAGGCTTGCTTGACTTGCTGAGTGATGATGTAATCTTCCCAGGTGCCGTGTGGTGAAATGGGTGGAAGGCTAACCCTACCTTTGGTATGTAGAATAGAATGGCCCAGGCCCCAATGGCCCATTGACAAAGGGGATGGGAGGAAGCTCCAGGGACCTACTTTGTGTTTAAAAACATGTTTCTCCCTTTTCTCATCCAAGGAAATATAATATTCTGCCTTTTTAATATTTCCTAGGACAGTGATGCCTAACCTTTTGTGGTGCGAGTGTCCAAAGCGTGTGCGCACACACCCAAATGTGCATGTATATGTGCACACCCAAACCCCCAAAATGCAATGTGCACATGTCCCCCCTGCATGCCCCCCACCCTCCCATCCATGCGCATGCCCCCTACATGCCCCACCCCACCATGCATGCATGGCGGAGACCAGCTGGCCGGTGGGAGGCACATGAGCATGCATGGCAGAGCTTGACCAGGGCAACAGCTCGCGTGCCATCAGAGAGGGTGCTGCGTGCCACCTCTGGTGAGGCAGGGCATAAAGTGAGACTTGGTTCTTAAGAGTGAAATGATGTGGGGTTGGACTGGATGACCTAGAGCAGTGGTGGGCAAACTCATTAGTCAATAGAGCCAAATATCAACAGTACCACGATTGAAATTTATTTTGAGAGCCAAAAGGTGTGGCCTGTTTTGTGGGAGTGGCTCAGCGGTCATGTGACCGGGTGGGTGTGGCCAACTTGGAAAATGTGGTGAAACTCACTTAACGACGGTCTTGCTTAGCAACCAAAATTTTGGGCTCAATTGTGGTCATAAGTTCTTTCTTTCTTTCTTTCTTTCTTTCTTTCTTTCTTTCTTTCTTTCTTTCTTTCTTCCTTCCTTCCTTCCTTCCTTCCTTCCTTCCTTCCTTCCTTCCTTCCTTCCTTCTTTCTTTCTTTCTTTCTTTCTCTCTCCCACTTTCTTTTTCTTTCTATTTTTCTTTCTTTCTCTTTCTCTCTTTTTCTTTCTCTCTCTCTCTCTCTCTCTCTCTCTCTCTCTCTCTCTCTGTCTGTCTCTCTCTGTATCTGTCTCTCTCCTCCCTCCAACCATCTCTGTCACTCTGTGTGTGTGTGTCTGTCTGTCTCTCTCTCTGATTCCCTCTCTCCCTCCCTCTCTCTCTGTGTCTCTCTCTGTCTGTCTGTCCCTCCCGCTCTGTCTGTCTCTATCTCTGTCTCTCTCTGTCTGTCTCTCTGTGCGTCTGTCAGTCCCTCCTCCCCCCCCCCGGGAAGCAGCGGAGGGGCCGGCATGTCGGCTGGGAAGGCTACGGCTGCCTCCTCCCGGCGGGGGGAGCACCCGAGGCTGCAGCTACCTTAAGCGCCGCCGAGGCCATCCGGCCACCACACACCCACTTCCCTCCCAGCCCCATGTGGCGAGCAGCCATCATGCGCCTGCCGGGCGACCTCGGACGGCGGGAGCTGCGCGTCGCAGGGCTCGGGGGCAGCAGCAGCCACCCATGCAATAGACGGAGTCTGCCCGTGGCTGGGTGGAGGAAGAGCTGCACTCGAGGGGCCAAAGAGCCGCTTGTGGCTCGCGAACCGCGGTTTGCTGACCACTGACCTAGAGGGTCCCTTTTTAGCTCTGCATTGTAAAAGATATTTTCCGAGTTTGTTGGAACTCAGGAAATCCAAGTGTCAAACCACAAAAGTGACACCTGCTAAATATGAGTCAAGTCAGTTAGAGGTCCTTCTTGAAGTCAGACGTTTAGCTTAACCACATAGGCATAATGAAACTAGAAGCGCTTGGCAAGAGTGCCTGTGGCCTAGACCAGGGGTCTGCAAAGTTGGCTCTTTTAAGACTGGTGGACTTCAACTCCCAGAGTTCCCCAGCCAGCTATGCTGGCTGGGGAACTCTGGGAGTTGAAGTCCACCAGTCTTAAAAGAGCCAACTTTGCAGACCCCTGGCCTAGACTAAAGGGAAGCAAGATAGAAACAGCTTGATGCATAGAGATAAGAGGATGTGTATGTGGTTTTACTTTTTTGATAATAATTGTATATCCAATAAGAGAAGAGCTATGAGTTTCCATGATGAGTTGTTTTTGTTGAAGTATAAGAATGCGTGTTTGCTATCAGAACGTTGTTCAGAAGTTACATGCTGGCCTTTGACTAGCTTTCTGAACCTGGCAGCCACAAATAAACTTTTCCTGATTCTGAGAAGTCCAAGCCTCGTTATTTTCTGCAACACTGGCATGCATGCCATAGGTTCACCATCATGGTCCTAGGATATTTCATTCCTCTAGGAGAGGGGTGGGTGCTAACTTCCTGCATAGTTTTCAAGCATCCAAATGTAAATCATGTGACCATGGGGATGCTGCAACTTATTAGTGTGGAAAGTTGTCATAAGTCCCTTTTTCAGTGCTGTTATAACTTCAAACGGTCAATAAGTGAACTGTTGTAAGTTGAGGACTACCTCTACTTCCCATCTACCACGTATACTTTTTACCTCTGGATCTCACCATGCATTCATGTCTCACCTCCTCCTTTTTTTGTTTTGGCATCCCTTTCTTTTTTTTTATATTGAAAAAGTTTTATTGGTTTTACATTTTTCTATAGGGTAGGGTAAGGGATACAAAGAAATTTTGAGAGCATTCACGTCAGAGTCGTCGGCCCTTCCGAGACCTCAAAATACACAATAAAAAGATAACAAAAAAAAAGCATTTTTCATAACACTACAAGGTAAAAGCAAGTACATATACCTAAATTCTCAATTCCATGCTGTCAGACATTTACAAAAAATCCAGATACAGATATTATGCAAAATTGTTCAGAAAAATCAAGGCAAAGTTATTTTTTCGATCTAAGTCTCTTGGCTATTGTATCTTCTTTTTCTCCTCCCTGGCCCTGAGCGGGCGGGGCCGTGGCCCCCTCCGTCCCCCCTGGATCTTCCCCCAGGGCAGAGGAATATTTTTTAAGAAAGGCTTCCGCCTCAGCAACTGTTTTAATCCTCACTCTTCCTCCTTCCCAGAACACCAGCATCCCTTCGGGTGTCACCCACTTGAACCAAATCCCATGATCAAATAAAATTTTAGACAAGAAGGAAAATTTCCTCCTTGCTTCTCGAATCTTTCTAGGAATCTGCTTCAAGATAGTGACCGTTTTTTGTTGGTAAATTAAAGGGTTCTCTCTCTGCGCCCTCAGGATTTCCTCTCTGGTTGACCTTCTAACAAATTTCACATGTATCTCTCTAGGCACTTCATTTATCCTGGCATATGCTGAGTTAATTCTATAGGCTAGGTCAATGTCCCCCCTGATCTTATCTTTAGGTTTTTGTAAATAGTCTGCTAAAATTGTGCTCATAAGATCAGGGAGGCATTCACCAGATTCCTCAAGAACGTTCTGAAATCTCAAAAAATATGTCATTCTTTCCATATCAATCCTAGACACATGCCCATCTGTTTCCCCAACCTCTTTAGTAACATTTTTAATCTCTCCCTTAACCCCCACCAACCCCCCTTCCAATTCTTCAGTCTTCTGTGTGTTTTCCAGCACTTGCTTCCTTGTATCCAATAGCTCCTTCTTGAAATTGATGTTTTCAGCCCTCTGGGCCTGAATTTCGTTTACCAAAGTTTGTATAACAGTTTCAAGAGAAGCCATCCGTTGTTCTAAACTTGTCAGTGCTGTTTCGTGAGACATCTTAACTGTTAGAGTCAGTGCCACCAAAATGGCGTTTTCAGGGTGGGGTTGGTGAGACTAACCGGGAGCCAAAAGTTCAGATCAAGGTTGAAACGTTGTAAAATTCAGGAACCAAGAGAGAGACAATTTTCCAGCTCAATAGTTATAATAACGAAGGTAATCCAGAAAGGAATCACAAATCCAACAAGAAAAAAATTCTTCATTAATATCCAGAGAGAGTCCCAATTGTAAAGAGACGCTGGGAATTTTCCATAGTTAAAATAGTCAGGCAGGGACAAAGAAAAGCCACTTTCCACCGCCCATCTCAGAGCCCAGAGGAGAGAGTAGAAAAATAAATTTTTTTTTAACCAGCCAGACCTAGAAACAATGTTGCAAGTAGCCGCATACCACTTTCCCTTGTTAGAGACAGTCCGGATTTAAGATTTCCGCTTTCTCTTCCAGAGAAGCCATTTTTAAGTGCCGCTTAAGTCCGAGGGGGTTTTTTTGAAAACAAACACCCCCCTCCCAGTCCGTTCAGCCTGGCTGGCAGCAAGGAAAAAAAGTCTTTTTAAACTCACTCTCCCTCGCAGCTGAAGCCTCGGCAAGCCTTCCGATCTCTTCCGCTCAGCCCTCTACATTGAAGTGAATGGCGCCGACAGCCGTTGGCGAAGGGAGAACCCCCCGCAGCATGTTCCTCCTCACCTAGGTCGCGGAGGGGATCGCTCTCCCCACCGCCGTGAGGAGAAACGTCTCCTCCGAGCCGACCCTACGGGAGACCTCCGGTAACCGGAGTGTCTCGCCCCCGTGGGGGGGCAGAAAAGGCAACAAAGCGGCGAGCGAGCCCCAGGCTCGCCCGTCGCCGCTGGAGGTTTTGGCATCCCTTTCGATTTCCCTTGCACTGAAAGCAATTTCCAGAAAGCCTCAATACTCCCCCGCCCTCGCGACGCTTCTCGTTTAAATCCTTGTAACAACCTCCTGTAAGGCAGGACGCAAAGTGAGAATTGGACATTAAACATGAAACCTACTGGGTCAGGCTAGACAGCCTCTTAGGTCTCCTTTTACTTCTATATTAAAAGGCGACATAGGCCGTTATAGCTTACAAAAGAACAGGAAAATGAGTGCCTAACCACAGAGTTCAATAGTTCTCACAAAACCACAAGGTTCAGCTAAAGTTCAGTTAGAGACACGTATGTCTCAAGACAAAAGGAGAAGTAAAGACCCCAACTCCTTACAAGGCTTGTTCCTCAAGGTAGCCAATAGAAATGGTCTAAGTATTTCCACGTTCAAAACTGCTCTTTGAAAGATATATAAGAACCTGCTTTTTCTATGGATCTTCGTCCGGGTGTTAGCAAAACTTATTTCTGCTTGGACCTTTGGCCAAAAATAAAAGGCTTATCTCGATCTCATTCTCCCAGTCTCCTGATTTTCTGCAACACCTGGGGGTGGCTTTGGGGTGGGGGGCAGGGAGTCATTAGACTACGACTCCCGAGAGGTAAGTATGAGTGGCCTTACCTACACTTCGCCAAGAGATTAGGGTCCTCCATTCCTTTAAAGGCCCAAAGAATCTTGCTGGTTGTTGTTTTATAAGTGCACACAACCCTTTATTTATTCCCAGCTCCTTCCTGCATCCCCGATTTCTCATGGGACTGAGCTTGAATACTCCTCTGCAAATCTTGCGACGTTGCTTTTCCCCTTCGTTGTCATTAGTGTACCCTCACAACACCCCCTCCCCCGGGCAACTGAGACACAAACTTGGTCTCCCCAAATCTGAGATTTTCCCCATCCCCCATTCCTGTTTCTTGCTGTCCCCTAAATAAACTTTTGTTTGCTTGTTCTTTCCTTTGCACGTCACCCTTTCCAAATAAGGGACCCAGTGTGGGGATGGGGGGCATCATTTCTTTTAGCCCATTGTCTTAAAAGAGTTGCTTTTAATGATATAGCATTTCCTTGCTGCGTCCAGGAAGCTTAGTCTCCTGGCTAACTCCCAAATAATAATTAATAATAATAATAATAATAATAATAATAATAATGTATTATATTTATAAACCGTCCCCTCTCCCCAAAGGGACTCGGGGCGTTGTACAGGAAAATTAAAAAAACATCTAAAAACATACAATACACACAAATTAAAAGCGAATTAAACTACCCTGTACTAAAATTTAAAAACCATTAAAATTACCACCCATTAAAACCCAATAAACAATTTGAGAAAACAGACTGGGGCGAGAAGCGTAAATTAGGCCAAGCCGGCCTGATGAAACAAATAGGTTTTTACTTTTTGGCGGAAGGCGCAGAGGTCCGTAGTCGTTCTAATATCCGGGGGTAGGTCGTTCCAGAGGGTCGGGCCCGTCACAGAGAAGGCCCTTCCCCTGGGCGTCGCCCGCTGGCACTGCCTGGTGGACGGCACCCGGAGAAGTCCCTCTCTGTGTGAGCGAATCGGCCGAAGGGATGTATGGGGCAGGATACGATCCCGCAAATAACTAGGTCCTGTGCCATGGAGCGCTTTAAAGATGATAATCAACACCTTGAAACGCACCCGAAAGACCACAGGCAGCCAGTGCAGCTCACGCAGGAGTGGTGTTACATGGGAGTATCTAGTGACTCCCATAACTGCCCGCGCGGCCGCGTTCTGGACCAGCTGTAGTCTCCGGGTGCATCTCAAGGGGAGCCCCATGTAGAGAGCATTACAGTAGTCCAGACGAGGATGAGGTGTGGCCTGTTTTGTGGGAGTGGCTTGGTGGTCGTGTGACCAGGTGGTCGTGGCCAACTTGGAAAATGTGGTGAAACTCACTTAACAACGCTCTTGCTTCGCAACCAAAATTTTGGGCTCAATTGTGGTCATAAGTTCGCTTTCTTTCTTTTTTTCTTTCTTTTTTCTTTCGTCTCTCTCCCACTTTTTCTTTCTTTTTTCTTTCCTTCTTCCTTTCTCTTTCTTTCTTTCTTTCTTTCTTTCTTTCTTTCTTTCTTTCTTTCTTTCTTTCTTTCTTTCTTTCTCTTTCTATCTTTGTCTCTTTTTTCCCTCCCTCCCTCCCTCCCTCCCTCCCTCCCTCCCTCCCTTCCTTCCTTCCTTCCTTCCTTCCTTCCTTCTGTGTATGTCTCCCACTTTCTTCCTTCCTTCCTTCCTTCCCCTCTTATTTTCTCTCTTTTTTTCTCTCCCCCCCCCCCCACTTTCTCTCTTTCACACACATATCCCTTATATTCATAGATATATTCTGTGAACTAAAATCGGTGCCCAATAAATCCTACCGTGTTTCCACAAAAATAAAACCCTGGACTTCCTTCCGGTTGGCCGGAGGCGACGGTCGAGTCCTGGGACTTGTCCGCCGTTTTTGTTGCTTCTACGGCCCCGCAGGGGCAGGGAGTCCTTCGAAAGGATTCCCGCTGTACGGCTGGCTTGCAGGGAATCTCCCCATCCTGATGGCGGTCGGGGGGGGGGGGGTCCCTGTCTTCGACCTAGGCATGGGAGAACATGCTGCGGGGGGCTTGGTTCCCTTTGCCGATGGAGGACCAGAACACTTAATCGCTTTCGAGAGAGCTGAATCACTGGAGTTGGAGGCAACACCGAGACTCCCGGCTATAGAGTGGATTGTGAGTGATTTTACTTTAATGCTTGCAACTTTTGCCTTGAAAGAAGATGGAGGGGGGAGTTTGTAACCCCCCCCCCCTCGGATTGGAAAAAAAGCGGCGTTTTAAAAATGCTCCTCAGGCTTGAGGAAGCGGAGAAATCAACATCCGAATCTTTTTAAACTATAGTGAAAGTCTTTCCGGCATGACCGTTGGATACTTAGTATCGAAGTCTGGCAACAAAGAGACAATTTTTACTTGCTAATTCCCGGTGGCTTCCAGATGGGCGGGGGAAGATGGCGTTCCTTTGTTCTCAGGAGACATACTTTTCATGGAAAACTGCTGACATTCCCTTGTGCTTGGGACTGCCTTTCTTTTTTTATTAATGATTGTATGTAATTGATTAATTGGACCTTTCCCTGAAGTGCCTTCTTCCTTTTTTTTTTATTTGATTGTTTGAAGAACTTGGTCTCTCTCTGGACTCTAATTAGACAAAACTGTGACTTTGTTCATTGGAATTTGCTCACACCCTGACTCACTGACTCCTCTTCAGCAGACGCCATTTTACTGACAAAGACTTAAATCTTTCATCATGGCTTCAAAAAAGCAGACACATCAACCTAAAATCACCTCGATGTTACCTGAAAAATCAGATACGGATGCTAAATTAGCAGCAATGGATGAAACTCTTCAGAACATTATGAAAGAAATCAAAGAAATGAAAAAGGACCATGTCAGTTCTAAATTAGAACTTTTGGAGACACAGAAGAAATTAATGGAAAATACACAAAAGATTGATGGGCTGGAGGTGGGGCTGGTTGAGACAAGGGGAGAGCTTAAAAGTATTAATAATGAAACTGGGGATTTAACTGGTCATATGTCTAGGATGGATTTTGAAAGGATGTCATAATTTTTAAGATTTCAGAACGTTCCTGAGACAAGTGGTGAAGATTTAACTGATTTAATGTGTACAATTTTAGCAGATTATGTACAAAAGCCTAAAGAAGATATTAGGGGGGACATAGATCTGATATATAGAATTAATTCAGCATATGCCAGGATAAATGAAGTACCCAGAGAGATACATATTAAATTTGTAAGAAGGTCTACAAGGGAAAGGATCCTGAGGGCGCAGAGAGACAGTCCTTTAATTTATCAGCAGAAAGAGATTGCCATCTTGAAGCAGATCCCGAAAAAGATTAGAGAGATAAGAAGGAAGTATTCCTTCTTGTCTAAAAGATTATTTAAAAAGGGGGTCTGGTTCAAGTGGGTGATGCCAGAGGGAATGTTGGTGTTCTGGGAGGGAGGAAGAGTAAGAATTAAAACAATTGCAGAGGCGGAAGCCTTTCTTAAAAAACATTCTTCAATCCTGGAGGATGAAAATGGGGGAGCAGAGGGTGCCGCGGCCCCGCCCACTGGGGGTCAGGGAGAAGAAGATACAATTGCCAAAAGACTTAGATCTCAAAAGTGACTTTATTTTAGTACAGTTTAACTTTGGTTTGGATGTTTATACATGATTGCTAGCATAGATTTTATGATGATATATTTGCATTTCTTTCCACTTTGTAGTACAAATGAAAATTTAATGTATTATCTATATTTTGTTATGAAGCCTCGGAAGGGGTCAACGACTTCGACGTGAAAGTTCTCACAATATCTTTTTCACACCATACCCTTACCCTATTTGTAAAAAATTGTAAAACCCAATAAAACTTTTTCAAAACAAAAATAAAACCCTGTCTTATATTTTTTGAACCCCGAAATAAGCATTTGCCGTTATTTTCAGGGAGGTCTTATTATTTTGGGGCGCAACTTGCGGGTGGCAGGTGGGGAGGGGGAGACGCGAGAGAAAATTTAGATATAGTGAATCTGGACTTCGGCTAAGTTTCTAGTTGTTTGTAATATTCCCCTTAGTAAAATTATACAATATAGATTAGGTAGCACAGTTAGCTGAGAAACCACAGCCAGAGTACTTGTTAATGGCAATCATTCAGCATTTCTATCAGTGACTTTGATGAGATAGTTCAGAAGTTGCTTATCAAGTCTATAAATGATGCAAAGCTGAGAGGTATAGGTTTTCTCTTTGCGGGAGAAAGAATATTTTTAAACTCTAAAGAGGTTTGGGTAATGATTGAAATGAGTAGAATTTAACCAGAAGAAATAGAGACCTCTGCATCTGGGTAGGAAAAATGAAAAGCAAAAGCAAGGAATGGGACTTGGCTTGGCCAAGAAGTTCATGTTTGCTCAGTACAGATGTTGTAGCAGTGATGGCGAACCTTTTTTGGCATCTTTTTCCCTCAAAAAAGAGGGTGAAAATCTGGGTGTGTTTTATACACTGAATACAGCATTTTTGGCCTACCTAAACACCACCCACTTTGCAAAAATGGACATGCAGAGGGTTTGGGAGGCCTGCAGAGTGCAAACACTTTTTTTTAAATTTACCTCTTCAAAATTTTGGTGCATTTTATAGTCTGAAAAATACGGTAGGTGAAAACCGTGGGAACCTTCAGAGTTGATTTTCACCAGAGCTGGGCCAATATGAGATACCCAATTTATTTATTTATTTTATTTTATTACATTTATATCCCGCCCTTCTCCGCAAAGGACCCAGGGCGGCGCACAGGAAATTTAAAAAACATACAAAAATAGAACATAAATAATTTAAAATATATATTAAATCCCAAACCTGTGCTAAAACCAATTATTAATTAAAACCCAATTTAAAACTTTTCTACAGTCCCCATGGGAGGTTAGGCTAGGCCGGCTTGATGAAAAAAGTATGTCTTTAGACATTGGCGGAAGAGGCGGAGGTCGGTGATGGTCCGGAGTTCAGGGGGTAGGTCGTTCCAAAGGGCAGGGCCCGCCACAGAGAAGGCTCTTCCCCTGGGTGTCGCCAGTCGGCATTGTCCGGCCGACGGCACCCTGAGAAGGCCCTCTCTGTGGGAGCGTATCGGTCTAAGGGATGTATGGGGCACGAGACGGTCTCGCATATAACTAGGCCCCGAGCCATGGAGCGCTTTAAAGATGGCCGTCAAGACCTTGAAGCGCACCCGAAAGACCACAGGAAGCCAATGCAGCTCGCGCAGGATTGGTGTTATATGGGAGCTTCTGGTAGCTCCCGTAATTACCCGCGCGGCTGCGTTTTGGACTAGCTGTAGCTTTCGAGTGCACCTCAAGGGAAGCCCCATGTAGAGAGCATTACAGTAGTCGAGACGGGACGTCACAAGAGCTTGAGTGACTGTGCGAAGGGCAGCCCGGTCCAGTAAGGGGCGCAATTGGCGCATCAGGCGTACCTGATGAAACGCCCCCCTGGCCACGGCTGCCACATGGTCCTCCAAGGACAGCCGGGAATCCAGGAGGACACCCAAATTGCGCGCCCTCTCCACGGGGGCCAATGTTTCGCCCCCAATGGCCAGAGTTGGAGTAATCTGGCTGAACCGGGGTGCCGGAAACCACAGCCACTCGGTCTTGGCAGGGTTGAGCTTGAGTTTGTTACCACCCATCCAGATCCGTACGGCCTCCAAACACCGGGACAGCACTTCGACGGCATCGTTGGGGTGGTCTGGGGTGGATATGTACAACTGAGTGTCATCAGCGTACAGATGGTACTCCACCCCAAAACCACGGATGATCTCACCCAGCGGCTTCATATATGTGTTGAAAAGGAGGGGCGAGAGGACCGACCCCTGAGGGACCCCACATAGGAGAGGCCTCGAGGTCGACCTCTGCCCTCCCGTCAACACATATTGCGACCGACCAGAGAGGTAAGATGAGAACCACCGCAGAACGGTGCCTCCCAGCCCCAACCCCCCCAGTCGGTGCAATAGGATACCATGGTCGATGGTATCGAAAGCCGCTGAGAGGTCTAACAGGACTAGGATAGAGGAATAACCTCTATCCCGCGCCCTCCAGAGATCATCAACCAACGCGACCAATGCCGTCTCGGTACTGTGACCGGGTCGGAAGCCGGACTGGCGCGGGTCTAGATAATCAACTTCCTCCAGGTGTCGCGGAAACTGTTGGGCTACCACACTCTCAACAACCTTCACCAGAAAGTGAAGGTTGGAGACCGGACGATAGTTCTCTAATAAAGCTGGGTCCAGGGACGGCTTCTTGAGGAGGGGCCTCACCACCGCCTCTTTCAAGACGGAAGGTAAGGACCCCTCACTCAAAGATGCGTTGACAATGCCCTGGAGCCAGCCTCGTGTCGTCTCCCAGGATGCCAGTACAAGCCAGGAGGGACACGGGTCCAATAAACATGTGGTCGCCCTAAGTTTCCTTGACAACCTGTCCATATCCTCGGTGGTAACAAAGTCAAACTCCTCCCAAGATGGAACCTCAAGACTAGTCTCGGACAGTCCCACAGGACCACCGTCGATGGAGGGTAGCTCATTCCGAATCCGAGTGATTTTCTCCTGCAGATAAATCCCAAATTCCTCTGCTCGCCCTTGTAGAGGGGCTTCCCGCGGCCTCTGGTGAAGGAGGGAGCGGGTCACCCCAAACAGGGCGGCAGGGCGGTTATCTGCGGATGCAATTAGGGTGGCACAATACTCACGTTTGGCCACCTTTATCGCCACTAAGTAAGCCCTAATATGGGTTCTCACTAGTGTTTGGTCGGCTTCGGAGCGAGAGGATCTCCATCTGCTCTCTAGGCGTCTCTTGTGGCGTTTCATCCCCCGGAGCTCCTCAGTAAACCAAGGAGCCTGGGTGATTCGTCGCCGCAAGAGAGGCCGCAAGGGCGCGACTCGGTCCAAGGCCCCCGCGGCCGCACTTAACCATGCGGCCACTAGGTCCTCAGTCGAGTCGCGGGGCAGGGTCACAGGAATTGGCCCAAGCTCCCTCTGGAACCTTTCCGGGTCCATTAGAAGCCTGGGGCGGAACCATATAGGAGTATCCGGTTCCGCCTCCCCGCGGTGAGGTGAAGCGATTGGAAAGTCCAGCCGGAGGAGAGCGTGATCTGTCCATGACAAGGGAGTGATGACTAAATCCCCTATTCCCAGATCACAACTCCACTGTCCCGAGACAAAGATCATATCCAGCGTGTTTCCCCCCTCGTGAGTGGGGCCTAAAACTACCTGGGTCAGGTCCATGGCCGTCATGGAGGCCATGAACTCCCGAGCTGCTCCAGAGGCTTCGACCCGCTGACGGCAAGTTAAAGTCCCCCATGACTACCAGTCTGGGGGTCTCAACTGCCGCCTCGGCTATCACCTCTAGGAGCTCGGGCAGGGCTGTTGTTGCATAGCGAGGAGCCAGGTATACAACTAACATGCCCAACTGCCTCCCTAGGCCCCATCTCACGCAGAGAGATTCACATCCGGTTGTCTGAGGGACTGTGGTCTCCTTCGGCTCAAGACCTTCCTTTACGATAATCGCCACTCCCCCACCCCTCCCTAGGGCCCTAGGCTGATGGAAGGCACGGTAACCTGGTGGGCACATGTCCACGAGGGGTAGACCCCCTTCGTGACCCAACCAGGTTTCCGTTATACCCACCAGGTCCGGGTCCCCCTCTGACACCAGGTCATGAATGAGGGGGGCTTTCTGAACCACGGACCTGGCGTTGCACAGCATCAGCCTAGGGCCCCGGGTCTGTGATTCCTGCCCACCTAGTCTGCAATGGGAGGACGGAGAGTTGGAGCGCGTGACCGCCTGTGTCCAGCGGCCACGGTCTTCCAACCGATGACACCTATTCCGCCTCCCACCGCCCCTGCCCCTCCCTAAGACCAGACCGATGGAAAACGCCTCCGTGGAAACCCCCCCCCCTTCCCCTCCCTCCGTTACCCTTCTTCCGCCGGCCGGCCCACTCGTTTGCCGTTCCCTCCCAGGACTATTTCCCCCCCCCACCCTGGAACCCCCTAAAATCCGAATTAACGATTTAAATAAAAAACCCCTTAATTTGCGCTTCGCCCACCTCTCAGGAGCTATCAGTCCATCCTCGAGGTGGGCCCATGTTAGGCAGGGGGGCCAGGCCTGCGAGAGGGGGGCCTCCCGCAGGCAAAGGAGATCACACCTAGAATACACTGCTAAAAACATGGAGGTCATCCAACCCAGGGGCCATGGAGCAAGTTCACAATAGAGTTCAGGGCAAGTAAAGTGACAAGTGGTAAAATTGTGCAAATGGATTCAGTTCTAAAAAAGTAGAGGGGAAACCGTTCAGACAGTCAGACTTAGATCTTTCAGGTGGGGGGGGGGATCACAGTTCAGTCTTAACACCATCCCATCCATCTGTCTTCTTCGGCAACACAGGTCTCAGTCCGCACTTAGTGCCGCACGACTAGATGGTCCCTCGTGCGGCCTGATGAAAAATGCTGCCATGTGCTGCCACGGTTTACTCCCCAAGTCCAAGGCACACACTTTGAGGTGTTCCTGGGTCATCTTCGGCCACGATCCACCAACGGCCCGGCTGCATGGCTTCCTCATCCATAACAGTCCATCATTCTCCCTCTTTTTCCATCTCAGTAACCAACTCCTTCCCCACTCCTTCGCCACTTCCATCTCCTCCTCCTTCTTCCACTACTTTCCTTCTTTCCTTCTCCTCCTCCATTCCTCATTCCACACTCCACGCTCCATCCAATCTTCCTCTAACATCCTCTCACCTTCTCCGCTCCTCCAGCACCAGCTCCAACTCCATTCCATCAGCAATCCATCCACAAACAACAATCCATAAAGCACACCAGCCGTCTCCGCCTCCAGCCTCCAGCCTCAGGTCGGGTGGGATCAGATGAAAAACAACGCAGGTCGGGATTGGGTTATTGGGCCGCAAGGCCCAGCGCAGGCCTTGCGGCCTGATGGTAATCCTCCCGACCCGACCCGACATGGCCCGGCAAGTCTGTTTCTTCCGCGTCCCGGCTTCGCGGCCTGCTTCCTACCTCCAGCCGCGCCGGGACGCTCCGGGACGCTCCGGGACGCTCCAGGCCGCAAAGGCCGATTCGGGCCCGCTCTGCCCTGCTCTTCATCCTGTCGTCACTCCCAGGGCTCGCTCTTCATTTCCGAGCGGCCCGGAATGGCGGCAGGGGTGTCCTCTTGCTGGGCCAGCCCTCGGAGATGACCGACGAGGGCTGGCAACGTCCTCCTGGGTACAAACGACCCCCTAGCTTCAAGCCGCGCTTCACGGCGCGACCTCCATTTCGCGCATGCGCAATGAAACTATTCTTTGAGGAAACCACCTGCCTCAGAGTTTTGCTTGCTATGGGTGTATTACTTGGAACCCTGACAGCCGGCTTCATACCTAAACTGAGACTACAACCTCTGAGTTCCTGGATTGGTGCTTTAACCACCAGACCAAACTGGCTCTCTCAAGTTGCAGAGTCAGAAAAGAACATGCACATGCACGCATAACAGGCACAACCCCCTTTTTTTGCGTGCTTTTTTCACCCTCCCCAGGCTCCAGAGGCTTTATAGGAGCCCGGGGTGGGCGAAAACAGCCCCCCCCCGGACAATTCAGGAGCTTCTCTGAAGCCCCCAGAGGACTAAAAACGACCCTACAAGCAAACCGGAAGTCACTTCCGGTTGTAGTATATCCTGCAGTAAGTAGGAAGTTGAACTACATTACTCTCAGCTCTGATTTGAAGACCAAGATAACGTATTACCTGACTTTCAGCTCAGTCAATGCTCCGTCTTGCTTCTCCCACGCCCCACCCCATCCCACCTGCCACCCCCAAGTTGCATCCATAAAGGGGGTGAGGGGCAGGAAGTCCTGCCATGCCCGGCAAGGGGGGGCAGAAGAGACGGCAAAAATTGTGGCTCCTTTTGCAGCCAATTGAGCACACGCCATGCGCCCCCTTCAAGAACAGTCTTGCCTCAATCGATTGCCAAGAGCTTGGCCCCAATTGAAGCTCCCTGGGGTGGAGCCTGCAGACTGCTGCTTGAGAGGGTATGGGGGGGGGAGCCCCTTTATGCAACCCACCTCTCTTTCAAGTGGACAGGAAGCTCCCTCCTACCATACAGCCGGCTGGTTGAGAATCAGGCAGTCGTGGGAATTGCCTGCAATTCTTGTTACTGTGAGGCTGCAGGTTGCAAAGAACGGAGCAAGGTGGTGGGGGCTGGGGGTGGAGGACGAAGCAAGGAAGGGGCTGCGGAGCTGCCCCAAGGCCCCACACCAGCTTACCTGAAGGCCCTTCAGCCAGGCCACCCATACCAAGCCCTCCCCCCTCCCCAGGGGAGCCACATCCCTTCACTAACCTGCTTTCCAGCTCCATTCTGCGTGTTCAGGACAAGAAAATTAGTCTGTGCAACTATGGTAAAAAAAGTACCAGAAATTCAGACCTTCCAACTTCTCGCAAAAAAAAAAAAGTCTTGCGAAGTTGGAAGTAGTCCCACAGACTATTTTTCTTGCCCTGCACATGGCAGTTGAGAATGGAGCAGGTAAGCAGGTTAATGAAAGGATGTGGCTGTCTTGGGAGGGGCGGGTGAGGGACCTGTGTGTATTTGTGTGTGTGAGAGAGAAGGTGGGGGGATACGGAGAGAACATTGCTGCTAGCCCTGGATAACTCTCTGAGGTTGGATCGTCTGTCTGTCTGTCTCTCTCTCTCTCTCTCTCTCTCTCACACACACACACACACACCATTCTTTCTTTGGGATCGCAGCACAGACGCCCCTCCCAGGATCGCAAGGCTGAAGGGGATGTGTTTCTGGTACCTTGTGGGGGTCTGTGTCTGTGCTCCAATCCCAATAAAGAACGATCGGCAGGAAAAGGGACGTGGATTTTCCTTCAGACTGTCCTTTCTCCCTTTTCTTTGACAGCCACCTGGTTTCCAATGGGGTGTGGGGAAGGAATCCATGTTTTTCCTCCCTCTGCATGGATTTTCTCCCCTTCGTTGGAAACCAGGCGGCTGTCAAAGAGAAGGGAGCACGCGCCACGTGGCCTTTTCCAACAGCCAAAGAAGGAACAGGCACACAAACACACACAGACACACACACCGCCAAAAGGCTCAATCCAAAGCCTTCAGCCTTGCAATCCTGGGAGGAGGGGGTGTCTGTGCTATGATCCCAAAGAAAGGACAGGCTGCAGGAATAATCCACCGCCCAAAAGGCTTGGAGCTCCCTCCACACGCACGCTAGCCAAAACCTCCTGGAAGGCTTCTGCTGACGGGCGGTGGAGCTCCGAGCCTTCTTGCCTTTTATTTATTTTATTATTTTTTATTTTTCGAATTTATACCCCGCCCTTCTCCATTGTTAGGACCCAGGGCGGCGCACAGGCATTATTAAAATCATACAAAAAACAATATACATTATTAAAAGCATATTAAATTAAATCCCGTGCTAAAAAACCCATTTTAAAACCTGAAGATTAAAGTTTATGGATAAAAGTCAGAAACGGGGGGCTATGCTAGGCCGGCTTGTTGAAATAGATATGTCTTAAGACGTTGGCGGAAGAGGCGGAGGTCCGAGATGGTGCGTAGGTCGGGGGGTAGGTCGTTCCAGAGGGCCGGGCCCACCACAGAGAAGGCCCTTCCCCTGGGGGTCACCAACCGGCATTGCCCAGCCGACGGTACCCGGAGAAGACCCTCTCTGTGGGAGCGGATCGGACGAAGGGATGTATGGGGCAGGAGACGGTCTCGTATATAGCTAGGCCCCGAGCCATGGAGCGATTTGAAGATGGTCGTCAACACCTTGAAGCGCACTCGAAAGGCCACAGGCAGCCAGTGCAGCTCGCGCAGGAGAGGTGTTATGTGGGCTTGCCTTGGGGCACCCATAATCACCCACGCGGCTGCATTCGGAACTAACTGTAGCCCTCGAGTGCACCTCAAGGGGAGCCCCATGTAGAGAGCGTTACAGTAATCCAGCCGAGATGTCACGAGCGCTTGAGTGACTGTGCGAAGGGCCCCCCGGTCCAGTAAGGGGCGCAACTGGCGTATCAGGCGTACCTGATAAAACGCCCTCCTGGCCATGGCCGCCACATGGTCCTCCATGGACAGCCGGGAATCCAGGAGGACACCTAAGTTGCGCGCCCTCTCCACGGGGGCCAGTTGTTCGCCCCCAATGGCCAGTGTTGGACTTATCTGGCTGAACCGGGGTGCCGGAAACCACAGCCACTCGGTCTTGGACAGGTTGAGCTTGAGTTTGTTACTACCCATCCAGACCCGTACGGCCTCCAAACACCGGGACAGCACCTCGACAGCATCGTTGGGGTGGTTTGGGGTGGATATGTACAGCTGGGTGTCGTCAGCGTACAGATGGTATTCCACCCCAAAACCACGGATGATCTCACCCAGCGGCTTCATGTAGGTGTTGAACAGAAGCGGTGAGAGGACCAACCCCTGAGGAACCCCACATGTGAGGGGCCTCGGGGACGACCTCTGCCCTCCTTCCAACACCCATTGTGAAGGTTGGAGACCGGATGGTAATTTTCCAACAATGCTGGGTCCAGGGAAGGCTTTTTGAGGAGAGGTCTCACCACCGCCTCTTTCAAGGCGGTAGGTAAGAACCCCTCACTCAAAGACGCGTTCACAATATCCTGGAGCCAGCCTCATGTCACATCCCAAGATGCCAGTACAAGCCAGGATGGACACGGGTCCAATAAACATGTGGTAGCCCTAAGGTTCCTCCGCAACCTGTCCATATCCTCGGTAGTGACAAAGTCAAACTCCTCCCAGGGTGTTATCTCAAGACCAGCACCGGACAAATCGACTGGATCACTTTCAGTGGAGGGCAACTCGTTCCGAATCTGAGTGATTTTGTCCTGCAGAAACACTCCAAATTCCTCTGCTCGACCCTGCAAAGGGGCTTCCCGCGGCCTCAGGTGAAGGAGGGAGCGGGTCACCCCAAACAGGGCGGCAGGGCGGTTTTCCGCGGACGCGATAAGGGTGGCACAATACTCGCGTTTGGCCACTCTTAGCGCCACTAAGTCCTAATATGGTCTCTCACTAGTGTTCGGTCAGCTTTGGATCGAGAAGATCTCCACCTACTCTCTAGGCGTCTCTTGCGGCGTTTCATCTCCCGAAGCTCCTCGGTCAACCAAGAGAGGCCGCAAGGGCGCAACTCGGTCCAAGGCCATCGTGGCCGCACTATACCATGCGGTCACTAGGTCCTCAGTCGAGTCGCGGGGCAGGGACACAGGTATTGGCCCAAGCTCCCTCTGGAACCTTTCAGGGTCCATCAGGCGCCTGGGGCGGAACCAACTCAGTGTCTCCGGTTCCGCCTCCCTGTGGTGGGGTGTGACGGTTGGAAAGTCCATCCGAAGGAGAGAGTGATCTGTCCATGACAAGGGTAAGATGACTAAGTCCCCTGTTCCAAGATCACTTCTCCACTGTCCAGAGACAAAAATCAGATCCAGTGTGTGTCCTCCTTCGTGAGTGGGGCCCTGAACTACTTGGGTCAGGTCCATGGCCATCATGGAAGCCATGAACTCCCGGGCTGCCTCGGATGTTTCGCCCGCCGACGGCAGGTTAAAGTCCCCCATGACTACCAGTCTGGGGGTCTCCACCGCCATCGCAGGGATCACCTCGAGTAGCTCGGGCAGCGCTGCTGTTACATAGCGAGGAGCCAGGTATACAACTAACACGTCCAACTGCCTCCCTAGGCCCCACTTCACGAAGAGGGACTCACAGCCGGTCGTCTGAGGCACAGTGGTCTCCCTCGGCTCTAGACTTTCCTTAACAATAACCGCCACCCCCCCCACCCCTGCCTAGGGCCCTAGGCTGATGAAATGCACGGTAGCCTGGTGGGCACATTTCCACGAGGGGTAGACCCCCTCGGGGCCCAACCAGGTCTCCGTAATTCCCACCAGGTCCGGGTCCCCCTCTGACACAAGGTCATTTATGAGGGGGGCTTTGTTCACCACGGACCTGGCGTTGCAGAACATCAGCCTGGGGCCCCGGCTCTGTAGTCCCTGACCGCCTAGCCCACGAGCGGAGCACAGGGGGCTGGGGCAAGCGACTGCCCGTAACCAGCGACCACAAGCCCCCGGCCCACGATGGACATCCTGTCTCCCACTGCTCCTGCCCCTCCCCAAGACCGACCGAATGGGACGACCCTCAACAGAGACGACCCCCGATCCCCCCTCCCTAGTGGACCCCTCCTTTATCCTACTTCCGCCGGCCGGCCCTATATCTTGACCCCCCTCTGACTGAATAAACCCTCCCCCCACCCCAGAACCCCTTAAAAGCCGAATTAAAAATTTATTTAAAACCCCCCTAAGTCCGCGCTTCGCCCACCTCTCTGGATTAATCCATCCCTCATTGAGGTGGGCCCTTGATAAACCCGGGGGCCAAACCTGCAAGAGGGGAGACTCCCGCAGGGAGAGGAGATCCGTCCTTGAGTACAGCTTGGGTTGTGGATATTTACAAGGAACCCATAATGGCCATAGGGGGGGGGGGAGGGGAGTTGCCTAGATATTTGTAGCAAGATAGTTCAATTTCAGAGAGGAGATGTTTTAAGTAAATAAGGGGGGGGCATCTGTCCGCTAGAGGAGGGGGAGGAAAGGGAGGAGGGGAGGATAAAAGTCAAGTCACCATGCGGTGGGGATTGTCCCCACAGTTCAGAGTCAATTCGGCCGGCAGGCTCCGCCGCGCAATTAGATGGTACGTTGCGCGGCCCAAAACGATCTCCACCTCGGCCCGTTTTCCACTCCTCTCCTTCATGCGGTCTGGGTGGGAACCGTGCGATCAGATGGCATGTTGCACGGATGGATGTTGTTTCACTTGGTCCAGGCCGGCCTGCCTCTTCACTGTCCGGGGCACCCCTCCACCGGGGCACCCCTCCACCTTCAGGCAGAGCTGATTCTGCACCTTCTACATTTTCCCCGGCAGAGTCATGTGCCCGCCCACCTTCCTGTCTTGCCTTACACAAGTTGGTCTGGAGTGGGGAAGGGCCGTTCCTTATGCTCAGCTTACTCGGCTGCCCAGGAAAACGTAGAAGGTGCAGAATCATCTCTGCCTGAAGGCAAAAAGGCTTGGAGCTCCCTTTGTGCGCGCGCCAGCCAAAACCTCCCGGAAGGCTTCTGCTGGCCGGCGAGCAGGGGGGACGGGACGGCAGACCAGGGGAGGGACCATTCCGTTACCAGGCCCCTGGAAGCCCCGGTGCGGGAAGGCATGCTAAATTCTTTCAACCAGTACGCGCATACCGGACAGGACCAGCTGAAACTCACCTCTGCACCGGACACAAGGTGCGATACAGAAATATACTTTTATTTTGGTACCAAGATATAAGGACCCCGGTTTGAAAAACTAACCAAAGGGCCAAGATTAGAATTATGAGATAAAAACCCAATTATTAAATCCTCACAGTACAGGGACAAGTCTGGTTCACAATTCAAAAAAGTTTATTTACAGAAAAATAAAAAGCGTTTGCAAAGGCCAGGGTGGATTTGATTTAAATCAAACTGATTTAAATCACGATTTAAATCACGATTTAAATCACTAGTCAGTAAGGCTTGATTTAAATCATAGTTTTCTACATAAAGACTAATTCTTGCTAGTATAACTTATAATATGCAAGTAGATGAAGATTTTTAGAATAACAACTTTTCATATTAGTTTTTTTTATCCCCAGTTTAATAGGTTAATCATTCATATGTCCCTTCGGGGAGAGGGGGCGGTCTAGAAATCCAATAAATAAATAAATAAATAAATATCATTCAATATTCGCACTATCACGGACCTACGCCTCTTCCGCCGGGAGCTCAAGACATATTTTTTCCACCTGCCCGGCCTGCTTTAGACTTTAGACGTCAATTTTAGTAATTAATTTTATAGGGTTGTAATGTCTTAAATTTTTAGCACAGTTCTTAATTTAATTTGGTTTTAGTGGTATGAATGTATTTATTCAGGTGTATGTATTATTTGTATTTTTATCTGCTGTGCACCGCCCCGAGTCCTACCCGGAGAGGGGGCGGTATAAAAGTCTAATTAAATAAAATAAATAAATAAATGAATTTTGACAACTTTTCTATTATACTTAGGAAGGAGAAAAATAATCATTACCTTAATAATAACAATTTAAATAGATTTATTCAACTGAAACAATAACATTACAGCATATGTTATTTGCTTAAACAAACATCCATGTTTGTTAACTAATTTGGCTAAACAAAATATATATATTTTAAGAAACTTAGACTGTCAGCCCAACCTACACTGTCCTCTGTAGCTCACTCATCATCTTCATCTTCTTCTTTGTTCATAATCTTGAAAATAAACACTCCTCACACTTAGTTTTACTTTCTTCTTGTGCAGATCTATTCCACTTCAAACAATCAGAAAAATATTGTTTTTTTACAATTATATTCTATTCTATTCACTGAACGTCTTGAAACTTAGCACTGAAGGGGTTGATTCTGTATTCATAGGTTTGTAGAAGTTAGGATTAAGGTCTTTTTTTCAACTCTGTTCATGTTATAACATTTTTGCTGTGAAGAAGAGGCATGTGATCTCTGCTGAGTCAAATTCAGTTTTGAAAACTGCAAAGGTAAACCAAGCATTTGTGATAATATCTTGTAGGCAGAGAAACTACCCAATAATCTTACAAAAACCTCTGGAAGAGAATGACATTGTGAATGGATTAATGGAATTTATACACTCTACTCCCAAGAAACTCTTCCCCTCCTCACTTTCTCATTCATTTACGTCATTTCCTTCATCATTCCATACTCTAAAGGGTCAACTTGACAATTTCTTGAGAGGCCCCTATCTCTTATTTGGGTTTTTCTGGTGCCTTTTGATGGATTGGATCATGACACACACTTGAAAGTAAAACAGGAAGACTGGAATTGGGAGGGTGTCTGTCTGCCAAGAACAAAGAATGCTTATCAACAAGAAATATGCATGTGTAAAACATGTAGCAATTATGGGGAGCTAGGTAACAGTTTGCAGACCTCAGCTAAAAGTTAGAGGCGAACATTGGCTACAGCAAATGAAATGTGTATTAGATAATTCCTGGGCCATTCATTAGCTAAGAGCTAGGAATGGGACAGCTATAGACCAATAGAACAAATTGTAGAATTATTACTAAAATGTTTATTAGATGATGTCTCTTGTTATCCCACCTTCTCCTTTAGTGAAAATGTATAAAAGCTTCCTTAATCCTTTGTTCTTGGTTCTTGGCCTTTTGTCCAGGAACCCTTTTCCTTGGAGGACTCCAATAAAAAGCAAACCGAAAACCTGCACCTCATGTCTGGCGTTCATTATTGGCTTCGGCACCAGGCTCAGACCCAAATTGGGGACATCAATCTGGGGGCTCTGTCTGGGATTCCACGCCTGGATTCAATTGGAAGGCACCAAAGACTACCAGAGGAGGGCCCCTGGACGGGTAAGACTTAGTGGCTGAAAGGTGTGTGATTGCTCTGAAATAAACTCCTGGTCGGTGACCAAGACTGTGTGTTTCTGCACTGCCAGCCGCACTCAGAGCTCATGAGTCTTGTTGACCGTGATTGAGAACTCTGAAAAGCAAGGGGTGATGCAGAGATCCGCGTGTCTCACTGATGCAGAGTGTGGGTTGACTGAGTGTTATGAGACACTGTCTAAATGAATGTCCAGCCTTGGTAAGATCCTTGGTGACTTCTTAATTGAACTCAAAGGCTGAAGCCCTGAAGAAAACGAGGAGCAGGAACCGGTGGAGGAACAGAAAGAGGCAAAATGTGGAGGAAAGGTAAGCAGACTGGAGAAGTAGACATTCCCGGGGGGATAAGTGGTATCCGCCTGTTTCCAGCCCTAAGCAAGAGGAAAACAAAGGAAAAAGGAAAAAAACCAGACTGGAGACGTCCCGGGAGAATAAAGGTTATATCTACCCGTGTTCTGGTTTTGTAAGGGGAAACTGTTAGCAAAAAGGCTTCCAGTTCAGGAGTGAAAAAAGTTGCAAAAGGGAAGCAACTCAAAGATTTGCCAATGGGTTGCATTTTGCCTCAATCTGAGATATTAGGAGGAGTAGATATAAAATCTAATAAATAATAAGGATCAAAGGCAGCCTTTTCTCATTATTGTATGTATGTCTGGCCTCAATGTCCCTTGGATAATCCAGGTGATTTTCGGCTATTTAAGGGACCTCATAATATGGGACTTATTGAGCAACTAAAAACAATATTGCAGAAACAAGAGTCAGACAGAGATACAATATTTGAGTTTATGTGTGAAACTTGTTAATAGTCCATGTCTGTTGGAGGAATGTGGAGGTAGTGTATATGTGTTTCTATGTTGTGTCATTTCCAAGACTTGGGAGAGGAGTAAGATCCTCTAATAACAATAAACAAAAAGGCCTTCTTACTGTTTATTATTTTACTTTAAAAAAAAAAGAGAGAGAGAGATTTGAAAAAATGGAGCTTATTGGCTTATGAAAGCTCCCTAAAATAATGATAATGATGATTGGTGTTGCTGGAGAAAGTATGAAAGGAAATATTTGTATGTGGATTTTTATGCAAGCAGTTTGAATGGAGGATAAATGTGTAAATGCTTGTTTGTGTTGAGTTCCTATCCTCAAATTGTGAAAGGGGTTCATTATTTTGATTCCCTTTCTTATAAAGAATCCCAGTGCTTCTCTGGTTAAACTGGAGGACTCTGAGACTGCTTTGCCACCCCTGCTTACTAATGGAATGGGACACTCCAGGCAAGGAGATCCCAGAGAAGGGGGGAGGCTGAAGAACAATGTAATCAAACAGTGAGTGAATCTTGTTAAATCCCATCTTGTTCAAATCTAAAACCAGGGATCTAAAACCTCGGCTCACTCCGAAAAAATATTGTGATAGGAGGAGGCAATAGATTCTGTTGAGAGCTTGTTTACATACCATTTTCTACTTCTGACCTTTATAACTGGAAGCAACAACATCCCAGTTATAGGGAAAACCTAGAAAAAATGCACTCTGTTCTTATCTATTATAAGGATGCACTCCCCGCTTGGGCAGACATTCAGACATTGATGGATGTCCTTTTAACACCAGAGGAACGGAGACTGGTGAAGGGGGGCAAGGAAGCTGCAGTTTAAAAGAAAAAAGAAAAAAAAAAGGAGATGCAGCATGAGAATGCCAGCCGCTGGGAATGCCCCCCCCCCCTCCCACTCTTACAAAGCCAGAATGGAATCTGGATGTTGATAGGGACAATGTGAGGCTATATAATTCTCAATCTTATATGGAATCCAAAACTGGAGTTCCCTAAATTAAGATTCTTACAAAAGTATATGAAATAAGGCAAAAGACAGAGGAAAGTCCTGAGGACTTTTCTTGAACTGTTAAACCAGGATTTTGGGTAATACACTAATTTAGATCCTGAAAGCCTCAGATAATCAGGAAATGATAAACATGATTTTTTTATAGGGAAAATTAGCAGAGGATATATGAAGAAAGTTACAGAAAGTAGACGGAGGTCTGTGGAAAGATATTTCAGATTTTGTTGAGATAGCTTACTGAAGAGAAAGAAGGAATGAGAAAGAATTCAGAAGGCTTGCCGAAATGCTATCTTCCTAGGCAGGAAAAGGGGGGGGGGAAGGGGGGCATGCGGAAGAGGAGTGGCGAGGAGGTGGAGTTTAGGGAATCTGAAAGTAGTTATGGGCATGGAGGAGGAAAGGTCCCTTTGGGACCCTATCCGTGTGCTATATGCAGAAAAGAAGGATATTGGAAGTGTGGATGCCTGGTGGCTATAGCCATGCAAGCAGAAAAAGAAGGGTGAAGAGGCCGGGGGCAGGGAGCTGTTGCTCCCCCAACCCACCTCTGTGGAAGTCCAAATGGGGGATCTGACCATGAGATGTTAACAGATGCAGGAGCCTTTCAAAGTGCGGCTGCACTTAGACA
Organism: Rhabdophis nuchalis; assembly: GCA_039707465.1. NCBI lineage: Eukaryota > Metazoa > Chordata > Lepidosauria > Squamata > Natricidae > Rhabdophis > Rhabdophis nuchalis. Next base: position 37,830,202 of record CM077650.1, read on the forward strand.
AAGCTCTTTTGACAAATTCAAGGACAAAATGTTATCTGTGTGTCTGGTGAACCATTTTATTCTAAAGAAACAACTGTAACAATTAGAAGGCAAACTGTAGGAAGATTTGGATTAAGTATAAAGGGAGGGGCAGGGCATGATATTCCTCTGGTGGTTTCCAAAACTTCTAAAGAACAATAAATGGAACTCTCATCCCTATAGGGGATGCAATTGTACAGGTTAATGGAATTAATGTAAGAAAATGCATGCATGGAGAAGTGACAATTATCTCTTGGTGCCATAGACATGGATTTCAGGATTGCATGTGAAGAATCAAAGATAGGGATTTGTTTGCTGCAGGGGGGGGGGGTAATCAGGAGCCAGTAGATCTGTTTTTCACAGATGTATTGCTCCTTGGACTATTGATACTTTTTGTTGGGACTTCAGGAACGGCTATAATGTGCCTGAAACAACAAAAGCCCAAATTGCACAGCAGGAGGTTAAATACTTAGGGTATGGTATCTCAACCGGACAGCAGAGGCTGTTAGCCTAAAGAGGGAACCAATCTATTAAAGCCCTCTCTTGATAGAAAACAATTGGGATTCTTGGGGATGGCTGGTTTCTGTAGAATTTGGATTCTTAATTTTTGATTTATTGTCAAGCCCCTTTATGAGGCTGTTAAAGGGGGGGTGGAAAATATGTGAATGGACTGGAGAATGCCAGCAAGCATTCCCACAAATAAAGAGTGAACTTATGAAAGCACTGGCACTGGGGCTTCCGGACCCCACCACACCTTTTTTACCCTCTTTGTACATGAGTGGAAAGTCATTGCAGCAGGAGTTCTCACCCAGAAGCATATTTTAATAAGCAAATAGATGGGGGTGGGCATTGGGATGGCCTGGATGTCTGAGAGCTGAGGCAGTAACTGCCCTGCTGGTTGAGGGAGGCCGAAAGTTAACACTGGGACATCATCTAATAGTCAAAGTACCACATGGGATCCAGGAGATTATTGATGTGAAAGGGGGTATTTTGGATGACTGGGGGCCCTAAGCCAACTATCAGGCTCTCCTGCTTGACTCCCCAGCCATACAATTGGAAGTATGCAATACCCTAAATCCAGCTACACTATTGCCCCGTGTTTCCGTACACGTGGTGGATTCTGCATCTGCCAGTAGAACCGATCTTAGTGACCTGCCTCTCCCAAATGCTGAATGTGAATGGTTTACAGATGGTAGTAACTTTATTATGGAAGGAAAGTGAATTATTAAATGCAAAAGGGAACCAGGCTGCAGATAGGGCTGCTAAGAAAGCTGCCCTACAACACTCCAATTGAACAGTTTCCCTAATCCCGATGTCTCCTTCCATACCCACTTCCCTGCTCTCTTATACACCTGGGGACAGGACATGGGCCGAGTTTATCAGAGACATGGAGGGGAATGGTGGTGGTGGAGGGCAGAGAGCAAATTTATTCTATCAGATACACCTCTAAGGATTATTTTATAACAAATAAATGCTGGCACACATTTGGGGTCAAAAGCACTGGTAGATTGTATGACATGCTGTGAAGTAGGCAAGGGTCTCTATTCCGCTATCTGTGGCAGCTTGTCTGATTTGTGCCAGAAATAATCCAAAAGTAGACAGGCACCCACACCTATGAGTTCAACTTAAAGGCAACTACCAAGGGACAATTTGAGAAATAGACTTCACTGAATTAAAGCAAGGCTTTAAGTATGTTTTGGGACTAGAATGTACCTTCACAGGATGGCCTGAGGCTTTTGCTTGCAGGACTAATAAAGATCATGAAGTAGCAAACGTCCTACTGGAAGCAATGTGACCCATATTTCACAGCTAAGTTTGTGTGAACAGTTAAACAGCTATGCCAGGAGGCTCACCTGTCCTCACCACAAACTTTGCCACTCACATTGTTAGGGCTTCACTTTGCACCTTGAAAATGAATGGGCTTGAGCCCCTTTGAGGCCCCTTTTGGGCTCCCATATCCCTTCTTGAAGGCAGGGGAGAGGTCCATCCCACTGGTGGGCAAACTGACCTTGTACCAAAAATGTAAGACAACTCGCTGGGGTTATGAATTTTCTTTCCCGTTATCTGCAGGACTAGATCATCCAGCACATCTGTTTCAGCCTGCAGACTGGATGCTTGTGAAGACGTGGCAGGTCCATAATAATTGATTACCTTCTTTCCACTCTCCAATCTGTATATCACTTGGTTGAACAGATCTTTTTTCTCGATTTCTGCTTGATAAATCATCATATACAGTTAATCCCAGCAGTTGTTTTTGTTCAATGGGGAGGAGGAAAAAGCTTCATTTTATTATTCCTAATACACAAGATCCATTCCATCCCTTAGGTAAGTATCCATAGGCATACTTTCCACACATCCAATACATACCATTCCAGGGTATCACTTTCAGGATCTTTCAGATAAGCTATTTCAGTTATTTGACTTAGTGTTTCCTCTTCTTTCATAGTTCCACTTCCTCCCCACCATTCCATATTCCATACAGTTAGGCAAATCATGTCTCCTACTGCTACCTTTTTGTTTCCTTTCTTTCTCTCATAACACACTCTCCCTACTAAGTTCGTTGTCAAAGCCCAAGTCCCCTCCTTACCTTTTGTAAATTTTAAAGTTTTATTGTTCCATATCTCTACCACTGTATTGTGATTTAATTCATGTGCTTCCCACAGCCACTGTTCTCCCATGTTTGTTCCTCCACACACAAAACATTTATTTACCATAAGAGGGTTTTTTTTCGATTTCTTCAGTCAATTGTACAAACATATTTATAACTCTCTTATGTAATTCAGTCAATTCTAATTTTTCAAATTCTTGATAGTATGTGTGAAGTTCCCAGAAGATGACCTAATTAATTTTTAATTTTAAAAATTAAACTTTCCTCGAGACAAAGTTCAAAAGAAATCCCATCATTTATTAGGATCAACATTCTAGCATTACTTCTGTGGCGCCAAAACTGAAAGTCATTTAATGGCGTCTGAACTTTACCCCTGTGTCCCCTCCCCTCTGCCTAAGTCATAATTCACATTAGCGAACAAAAGGTTGTAGTGGGGTCTAGACATGCGCATTCACAGGACAGCTTTGAGATTCCATTCTGACCACAGGTATGCATGAAATTCTCCTCTTCTCTCTATGGCAGCTTGATAGTAGTCATGGAGATGCATTACAAGCTGACATCATGACTAAAATATACTTTTGTGTATTGGTTTTAGTTTTGTGGTTTCCATTTTCAATACTAGCCAACCCCATGGATCTTTTCCTTTTCCATCTATTCCAATTCCAAATTCTTTATATTGTGTTCCATTTTCCAGTGATTAGTTGGTGTATAAACACCTTACACCCAACACACAAAACACAATTGATACAATGAGAACAACAACATCCACAAGTACAATTATAAAACCAACACATCTGGGAGGGCACACAATGTAATTTGTTCAATCATGGTTTTCTTCAGTTGAGGGAAGAGCATAGGCAACCATTCTGCTTTACATAGCAAAAACACAAAAATTAGTCTGAGTGCAAATATTACCCCTCCTATCTATTTGTTTATTTTTTATTTATTTTCATATTTATATCCCGCACCCATCTCCCACAGAGGGACCCGGGGCGGCGCACAGAAGAATTAAAAACAGCTACAAATATACAAAATACTATAAATTATCCTAAAACAACATTAAACTCAAAACCCTGCGCTAAAACATAATTTAAAATCCCACTGATTAAAACTTTGGCAATCTAAAACTCAGTCGGTATAGGGTGGTTCACGCTAGGCCAGCTAGGGGGAAAAAGTGCGTTTTCAAGCACTGGCAGAAAAGGCAGAGGTCCGAGGTGACGCGGAGTTCGGGGGGCAGGTCGTTCCAGAGGGTTGGGCCCACCACAGAGAAGGCCCTTCCCCTGGGTGTCGCCAACCGGCATTTCCCGGCTGACGGCACCCGGAGAAGACCCTCTCTGTGGGAGCGGATCGGTTGAAGGGATGTATGGGGCAGTAGACGGTCTCGCAGATAACTAGGCCCCGTTCCATGGAGCACTTTAAAGATGGTAATCAGCACCTTGAAACGCACCCGAAAGGTCACAGGTAGCCAGTGCAGCTTGCGCAGGAGAGGTGTTATATGGGACTGCCTTGAGGCTCCCATGATCACCCGCGCGGCTGCATTCTGAACTAACTGCAACCTTCGAGTGCACCTCAAGGGGAGCCCCATGTAGAGAGTGTTACAGTAGTCTAGACGGGATGTCACAAGTGCTTGAGTGACTGTGCGAAGGGCGTCCCGGTCAAGTAACGTCAAGTAAGGGGCGCAATTGGCGGACCAGGCGCACTTGGTAAAACGCCCCCCTGGCCACGGCTGTCACATGGTCCTCCAAGGTCAGCCAGGAATCCAGGAGGACTCCTAAATAGCGCGCCCTCTCCACGGGGGCTAATAGTTCGCCCATGGCCAGCATTGGATTCAGCTGGCTAAACCGGGACGCTGGGAACCACAGCCACTCGGTCTTGGACGGGTTGAGTTTGAGTTTGTTACTGCCCATCCAGACACGTACGGCCTCCAAACACCGGGACATCACCTCGACGGCATCGTTGGGGTGGTTTGGGGTAGATATGTACAGCTGAGTGTCATCAGCGTACAGATGGTACTCTACCCCAAAACCACGGATGATCTAACCCAGCGGCTTCATATAGGTGTTGAACAGGAGTGGCGAGACGACCGACCCCTGCAGCACCACACATATGAGGGGCTTCGAGGTCGACCTCTGCCCTCCTGCCAACACGAATTGCGACCGACCGGAGAGGTAGGAGGAGAACCACCGTAAAACGGTGCCTCCCAGCCCCAACCCCCCCAATCGGCGCAATAGGATACCATGGTCGATGGTATCAAAAGCCGCTGAGAGGTCTAACAGGACCAGGATAGAGGAACAACCTCTATCCCACGCCCTCCAGAGATCATCAACCAACGCAACCAATGCCGTCTCGGTGCTGTGACCGGGTCGGAAGACGGACTGGCGCGGGTCTAGATAATCAATTTCCTCCAGGTGGCGGGGAAACTGTTGTGCCACCACACGGATGATCTCACCCAGCGGCTTCATGTAGGTGTTGAACAGAAGCGGTGAGAGGACCGACCCCTGAGGAACCCCACACGTGAGGGGCCTCGGGGACGACCTCTGCCCTCCTGCCAACACCCATTGTGAAGGTTGGAGACCGGACGATAATTTACCAACAATGCTGGGTCCAGGGAAGGCTTCTTGAGGAGGGGTCTCACCACTGTCTCTTAAAAGGCGGTAGGCAAGAACCCCTCACTCAAAGAGGCATTCACTATATCCAGGAGCCAGCCTCGTGTGACCTCCCAGGATGCCAGTACAAGCCAGGAGGGACACGGGTCCAATAAACATGTGGTGGCCTTTAGTCTCCTCGACAACCTGTCCATATCCTCGGCAGTGACAAAGTCAAACTCCTCCCTTAAAATTGTCTCATGGCCTGCATCGGACGATCCCTCTAGACTACTATCTGTGGGGGGCAACTCGCTCCGAATCTGAGTGATTTTATCCTGCAGATACTCTCCAAATTCCTCTGCTCTGCCCTGCAAAGGGGCTTCCTGCGGCCTCTGTTGAAGGAGGGAGCGGGTCACCCCAAACAGGGCTGCAGGACAGTTATCTGCGGATGCGATAAGAGTGGCAAAATAATCACGTTTGGCCACTCTTATCGCCACTAGGTAAGTCCTCAAGTGGGATCTTGCCAGTGTTCAGTCAGATTCGGACCGAGAGGATCTCCCCCTACTCTCTAGGCGTCTCTTGCGGCGTTTCATCTCCCTCAGCTCCTCGGAAAAACATGGAGCCTGGGTGAGTCGACGCCGCGTGAGAGGCCGCAAGGGGGCGACCTAGTCCAAGGCCCCCCTGGCCGCACTGTACCATGCAGCCACTAGGTTCTTGGTCGAGTCGCGGGTTAGATAGATAGATAGATAGATAGATAGACAGACAGACAGACAGACAGACAGACAGACAGACAGACAGACAGACAGACAGACAGACAGACAGACAGACAGACAGACAGACAGACAGACAGACAGGATGGATGGATGGATGGATGGATGGATGGATGGATGGATGGATGCATAGATGGATAGATAGATAGACAGATAGACAGACAGACAGACAGACAGACAGACAGGATGGATGGATGAATGTATGTATGTATGTATGTATGTATGTATGTATGGATGGATGGATGGATGGATGGATGGATGGATGGATGGATGGATGGATACATAGATAGATAGTTAGACAGACAGACAGACAAGATGGATGGATGTATAGATAGAAAGGTAGATGGATAGATGGATAGACAGACAGACAGACAGACAGACAGACAGACAGACAGACAGACAGACAAACAAACAGGTTGGAATTACGGACAGACAGACAAGACAGGATGGATGGATGGATGGAGGGAAGGATGGACGGACGGATTGCTCCTGAGAGGTGGGCGAAGCACAAACTGAGGGGGTTTCTATTTAATTTTTTAATTCGGCTTTTAGGGGGTTCCAGGGTGGAGGGGGGAGATAGCCCAGGGAGGGGACGGCATACGATAAGGCCGGCCGGCGGAAGTAGGGAAACGGAGGATGGGGAAGGGGAGGCCGTTTCCACTGAGGTTTTTTCTATCGTTCCGGTTCTAGGGAGGGGCAGGGGCGGTGGGAGGCGGCCGTTGGAGGACCGAGGCCGCTGGATACAGGCGGTCACGCGTTCCAACGCCCCGTGCTCCCTTCGCAGACTAGGAGGGCAGGAATCACAGGACCGGGGCCCTAGGCTGATGTTATGCAACGCCAGGTCCGTGGTACAAAAAGCCCCCCTCATTTATGACCTTGTGTCAGAGGGGGACCCGGACCTGGTGGGTATAACGGAAACCTGGTTGGGCCACGAGGGGGGTTTGCCCCTCGTAGAAATGTGCCCACCAGGTTACCGTGCCTTTCATCAGCCAAGGGCCCTAGGGAGGGGTGGGGGGGTGGCGATTATGATTAGGGAAGGTCTTGAGCCGAGGGAGACCACTGTCCCTCAGACGACCGGATGTGAGTCCCTCTTCGTGAGGTGGGGCCTAGGGAGGCAGTTGGGCGTGTTAGTTGTATACCTGGCTCCTCGCTATGCAACAACAGCCCTGCCCGAGCTCCTAGAGGTGATAGCCGAGGCGGCGGTTGAGACCCCCAGACTTTTGGTCATGGGGGACTTTAACTTGCCGTCAGTAGGCGAGACCTCTGGAGTAGCTCGGGAGTTCATGGCTTCCATGACGGCCATGGACCTGACCCAGGTAGTTGTAGGCCCTACTCATGAGGGGGGACACACCCTGGATTTGATCTTCGTCTCGGGACAGTGGAGTAGTGATCTGGGAACAGGGGATTTAGCCATCACACCCTTGTCATGGACAGATCACGCTCTCCTCCGGCTGGACTTTCCAATCGCCTCACCTCACCGCGGGGAGGCGGAGCCCGACATTCCTAGATGGTTCCGCCCCAGGCTCCTGATGGACCCAGATGGGTTCCAGAGGGAGCTTGGGCCAATTCCTGTGACCCTGCCCCGCGACTCGACTGAGGACCTAGTGACCGCATGGTTAAGTGCGGCCACGGGGGCCTTGGACCGAGTCGCGCCCTTGCGGCCTCTCTTGCGGCGACGAGTCACCCAGGCTCCTTGGTTTTCTGAGGAGCTGAGGGAGATGAAACGCCACAGGAGACGCCTAGAGAGCAGATGGAGATCTTCTCGCTCCGAAGCCGACCGAACACTAGTGAGAGCCCATATTAGGACTTACTTAGTGGCGATAAGGGTGGCCAAACGTGAGTATTGTGCCACCCTTATTGCATCCGCAGATAACCGCCCTGCCGCCCTGTTTGGGGTGACTCGCTCCCTCCTTCACCAGAGGGAGGAGGAAGCCCCTCTGCAGGGACGGGCAGAGGAATTTGGGATTTATCTGCAGGACAAAATCACTCGGATTCGGAATGAGTTACCCTCCATCGGGAGTGGTCCGGCCGGACTGCCCGAGGCTGGTCTTGAGGTACCATTCTGGGAGGAGTTTGACTTTGTTACTACCGAGGATATGGACAGGTTGTCAAAGAGACTTAAGGCTACCACATGTTTATTGGACCCGTGTCCCTCCTGGCTTGTACTGGCATCCTGGGAGACGACACGAGGCTGGCTCCAGGAGATTGTCAACGCCTCTTTGAGTGAAGGGGTCCTTGCCTGCCGTCTTGAAAGAGGCGGTAGTGAGGCCCCTCCTCAAGAAGCCCTCCCTGGACCCAGCATTATTAGAGAACTATCGTCCAGTCTCCAACCTTCACTTTTTAGCGAAGGTTGTTGAGAGTGTGGTGGCCCAACAGTTTCCGCGACACTTGGAGGAAATTGATTATCTAGACCCGCGCCAGTCCGGCTTCCGACCTGGTCACAGCACTGAGACGGCATTGGTCGCGTTGGTTGATGATCTCTGGAGGGCATGGGATAGAGGTTGTTCCTCTATCCTTGTCCTGTTAGACCTCTCAGCAGCTTTTGATACCATCGACCATGGTATCCTATTGCACCGACTGGGGAGGTTGGGGCTGGGAGGCACCGTTTTACGGTGGTTCTCGTCCTACCTCTCTGATCAGTCGCAATATGTGTTGACAGGAGGGCAGAGGTCGACCTCGAGACCCCTCTTATGCGGGGTTCCTCAGGGGTCGGTCCTCTCGCCCCTTCTGTTCAACACATATATGAAGCCGCTGGGCGAGATCATCCGTGGTTTTGGTGTGGGATATCATCTGTACGTTGATGACACTCAGCTGTACATATCCACCCCAGACCACCCCAACGATGCCGCCGAGGTGCTGTCCCGGTGTTTGGAGGCCGTACGGATCTGGATGGGTAGTAACAAACTCAAACTCAACCCGGCCAAGATTGAGTGGCTGTGGTTTCCGGCACCCCGGTTTAGCCAGATTACTCCATCTCTGGCCATTTGGGGCGAAACACTGGCCCCCGTGGAGAGGGCGCGCAATTTGGGTGTCCTCCTGGATTCCCGGCTGTCTATGGAGGACCATGTGGCAGCCATGGCCAGGGGGGCGTTTCATCAGGTACGCCTGATGCGCCAATTGCGCCCCTTACTGGACCGGGCTGCCCTTCGCACAGTCACTCAAGCACTCTTGACATCCCGACTCGACTACTGCAACGCTCTCTACATGGGGCTTCCCTTGAGGTGCACTCGAAAGCTACAGCTAGTCCAGAATGCTGCCGCGCGGGTAATAATGGGAGCTCTGAGATACTCCCATATAACACCTATCCTGCGCCAGCTGCACTGGCTTCCTGTGGTCTTTCGGGTGCGCTTCAAGGTTCTGACGACCATCTTTAAATCGCTCCATGGCTCTGGGCCTAGTTACATGCGTGACTGTCTCCTGCCCCATACATCCCTAGGGCCGATCCGCTCCCACAGAGGGGGCCTTCTCAGGGTGCCGTCGGCCGGGCAATGCCATCTGGCGACACCCAGGGGAAGAGCCTTCTCTGTGG
>CM077650.1:37847211-37849711 GCA_039707465.1 Rhabdophis nuchalis
TAATTAGATAGATAGATAGATAGATAGATAGATAGATAGATAGATAGATAGATAGATAGATAGATAGATAGACAAACAGAAAGATAGAAAGATAGATTATATAATTAGATAGATAGATAGATAGATAGATAGATAGATAGATAGATAGATAGATAGATAGATAGATAGATAGATAGATAGATAGATAGATAGATAGATAGACAAACAGAAAGATAGAAAGATAGATTATATAATTATTTAGATAGATAGATAGATAGATAGATGATAGATAGATAGATAGATAGATAGATAGATAGATAGATAGATAGATAGATAGATGATAGATAGATAGATAGACAAACAGAAAGATAGGAAGATAGATTATATAATTAGATAGTTAGATAGATAGATAGATAGATAGATAGATAGATAGATAGATAGATAGATAGATAGATAGATAGATAGATAGATAGATAGATAGATAGATAGATAGATAGATGATAGACAGAGACAGACAGACAGACATGTAGGTAGTCAAATAGAATAAATAGACAGAGGGATAGATAGATAGATAGATAGATAGATAGATAGATAGATAGATAGATAGATAGATAGATAGATAGATAGATAGATAGATAGATAGACAAACAGAAAGATAGTAAGATAGATTATATAATTAGACAGACAGACAGACAGACAGACAGACAGACATGTAGGTAGTCAAATAGAATAAATAGACAGAGGGATACATAGATAGATAGATAGATAGATAGATAGATAGATAGATAGATAGATAGATAGATAGATAGATAGATAGATAGATAGATAGATAGATAGATAGATAGATAGATAGATAGATAGAGACAGACAGACAGACAGAGAGACAGACAGACAGACAGACATGTAGGTAGTCAAATAGAATAAATAGACAGAGGGATAGATAGATAGATAGATAGATAGATAGATAGATAGATAGATAGATAGATAGATAGATAGATAGATAGATAGATAGATAGATAGATGATAGATAATAGATAGATAGATAGATAGATAGATAGATAGATAGATAGATAGATAGATAGATAGATAGACAGACAAACAGAAAGAGAGAAAGATAGATTATATAATTAGATAGATAGATAGATAGATAGATAGATAGATAGATAGATAGATAGATAGATAGATAGATAGATAGATAGATAGATAGTTGAGGGGGAGAGAGAGGTAGGTAGATAGATAGATAGATGATAGGTGGATGGATGGATGGATGGATAGATAGATAGATAGATAGATAGATAGATAGATAGATAGATAGATAGATAGATAGATAGATAGATAGATAGACAAACAGAAAGATAGAAAGATAGATTATATAATTAGATAGATAGATAGATAGATAGATAGATAGATAGATAGATAGATAGATAGATAGATAGATAGATAGATAGAAAGAGAGATAGAGAGAGAGAGAGAGAGAGAGAGAGAGACAGACAGACAGACAGACAGACAGACAGACATGTAGGTAGTCAAATAGAATAAAATGAGAGAGGGATAGGTGGATAGATAGATAGATAGATAGATAGATATTTAGATAGATAGATAGATAGATAGATAGATAGATAGATAGATAGATAGATAGATAGATAGATAGATAGATAGATAGATAGATAGATAGATAGATAGATAGATAGATGATAGACAGAGACAGACAGACAGACAGACAGACATGTAGGTAGTCAAATAGAATAAATAGACAGAGGGATAGATAGATAGATAGATAGATAGATAGATAGATAGATAGATAGATAGATAGATAGATAGATAGATAGATAGATAGATAGATAGATAGATAGATAGATAGATAGATAGATAGATAGATAGACTGGATAAATAGTGAGATAGAGAGATATATATAAGAGATAGATGAATGACAGATAGATCGATAGATAGATAGATAGATAGATAGATAGATAGATAGATAGATAGATAGATAGATAGATAGATAGATAGATAGATAGATAGATAGATAGATAGATAGATAGATAGATAGATAGATAGGCAGGCAGGCAGGCAGGCAGGCAGGCAGATAGATAGATAGATAGATAGACAGACAAACAGAAAGAGAGAAAGATAGATTATATAATTAGATAGATAGATAGATAGATAGATAGATAGATAGATAGATAGATAGATAGATAGATAGATAGATAGATAGATAGATAGATAGATAGATAGATAGATGATAGACAGAGACAGACAGACAGACAGACAGACATGTAGGTAGTCAAATAGAATAAATAGACAGAGGGATAGATAGATAGATAGATAGATAGATAGATAGATAGATAGATAGATAGATAGATAGATAGATAGATAGATAGATAGATAGATAGATAGATAGATAGATAGATAGATAGATAGACAGACAGACAGACAGACAGACAGACAGACATGTAGGTAGTCAAATAGAATAAATAGACAGAGGGATAGATAGATAGATAGATAGATAGATAGATAGATA